>JAHRHZ010000248.1:55199233-55213956 GCA_024137785.1 Ginglymostoma cirratum
TGTTATCTCGGATTCTCCAGCATCTGCAGTACCTTTTATCTCTAACTTCATATTTAGCTGTTTTGTACTGTACCTGCCTTGGAGTTGACTCTTCACTTAACATGTCAAAATTGCCTTGAAACATCCTTATCTCCTCTTCACAACTCATCCAGTTTTCTGTCACCAACAAACTTGGAAATGTTGCATTTGGTTCCCTCATCCAGATCATTTATGTCAGGAAGAGCTGAAGACCAAGTACTGATCCTTGTTGTACCCCACTAGTCACTGCCTGCCATATGGAAAAACATCCATTTATTCCCACTCTCTGCTTCCTGCCTGTCATCCAATTCTTGATCCATGCCAATATATTACACCATCTCCCATGAATTTAATTCTGCCATTAACTTCTCCTGAGGAACCTTATCAAAAGACTTCTGAAAATCCAAATATATCACACCCACTGTTTCTGCCTTATCTATTCTATTAGTTTCACCCTCAAAAACTCTTAATAGATTTGTTAAGCATAATTTGCCTTTCATTAGCTCTGCTTCATTTATTTCTCCATGTTACAGAGTTATTTTGAGCATTCTGCCAATTTCCAGCTTTGCTTGACCTGATGTCACTAATTGGTGACCTCTAGCTCTGTTAGAGAACAGACTTATGGGGCAGAATTGAAAGATCACAGTGAAGTTGGGGTGGGGAGAGAGGTAGGGACTGGGTTTGGGGAATAATACCAACAAGTTAAATACTAAGAAGTAATGCCTTTCTTTGCCTTCCCACTCTGGTCTAATTGGGATGAAGTTGGAAGGTGGAAAGAAGATGGGGTCTCCACGCCATGCCTTTCAGCCCAATAACACAGCCCTATTGAACTCTGAAGCACCTTTGGGATGGTTAAATGTTATCTATAACTTCATGACAGTAGGAAAGGAGGCCATTCACTCCATCAAATTCAGTTTACTATCTGTAATGGCAGTGTGGCAGCACTGAGACTTGAGGCTCTCAGGAAGGAGGCCCACTTACTTTACAGAGATAAGACTTTTAGATTTGGAGACTTCCCCTCTTTGTTCTTGGCATTGTTTTTTTAAATTTTTGTGGTTTTTTTTAATTCTAGTTTTTGTATCTGCAAAGGTTGTCTTGGTTTTTGTATCTAGATGAGTTTTGTTTTAAATTTTGGGTTTTTGTACCTAAGATGGCATCAGTGGTGACTTTGTACACTTTGTACACCTGTACTTCTGTACTTGAAGACACATGACATTAAAACCTAACTCCAATTCTAATTCTAATGCAGAGAAATTCAACCAGTTACATTCTCCTGTTCTATCCCCATTGCCCTGCAATTTTATTTCCTTTGACTGTCAATCCAGTTTCCTTTCAAAATAATTTTACATCTCATCTTTCACTATTTTTGGAGGAGAACACTGGAATGTTCACTCTACACCTGTCATAATGTTGAGAACTTCTATCAAATTCCCCCCTCGGTCTCCTTTATTCCAATGTGAACAAACTCCATCTTTCCAAACTAAAATCAGACAAAAATTCCTTCTCTCTGAAACCATGCCAAAATATCTTTTCTGCTCTCTTTCAAGCACCTTCACAGGCTTCCTGAAGTGTGGTTTATGAGTGATTTATAATAAGTTAAAACAATGCCTCATTTTTGTACTCAATTAATCTATTTATGATATCAAAAATGCCATTCATTTTGCTGACTCCTTTCACATTATGTTCTGCCACCTCCAAAGATCGATATGCATAAATCCACAGGATCCTCTGACACAGAACTTCCTTTAAAATTATTATGTGCCATATTTTTTATCATGATTCATTCATAGATGTGGGCATTGCTGGTGCGACCAACAATTTATTGTCCATCCCTAATTACACCGAGAGTCAACAACAATGCTGTAGGTCTGGAGTCACATTTATGCCAGGTAAGGACATTAGTGAACAAAATGGATTTTTCCAACAATCTGCAACAGTTTCACAGACATGATTAGACTTTTAAATTTAGAATCTCTTTTAAATTGGATTCAAATTCCACCATCTGCATTGACAGAACAGTACCTAGGTTCTCTGGATTAAGAATCTAACAATGTTACGACTTGACCATTGCCTTGCCGCCTTTTCCATTCTGCATTATCTCTTTGTACTAAATTCCATCCATCACTTATTTGTCCATTCTGCCAGTCAATCTATGGCGTTTTGCACTTGTTTGGTTTCATTTTTACTGTTGGCCACCATTCAGCATCATAGATTAAAATTTCAAAACTTGCCAGTGTTCCAACATCCAATCCTTCTATAAATATCAAAGCTGACTTCATGTCATGTTATTGATAATCACCTAATAAAAAAATACTTGTCAAAGATTGATTAATTGAATGGGCTAGTTTATGTAAAACAGTAAAATGCATACATTAGAAAGCAGACATGACAGGAAACCAACTAATTGCTCAATGTGCAGTTTGCAAGTCCACAGCATTCCAGCTGTCTGTCGGAATCGCAACATTGCATATGCATGGCTTATTGAGTGTTTAAAGGTGAACTCTCTTCAACGCAATGCACAAGTACAACATCCCCCCATTTTCAAAACAAAGTTTGACTATTTAAAATAATGTGAGTCAATTTGCCTCTATAACACAAAGAAAAGTTGCTGATACATCCAGATCTTGTGATGGTGACTCTGGAGGTGCCGTGGATTACCCACAGTCGTCAGTGATATTGTCTGTCATTCGTGTTTGTTTGGGGTCCTGTCTGGGATGCAACAGGACTGGGAGGTGGTTCGGAAACAGGGACAGGCCTGATTTGTCCTCAGTTCCATCATCACATCGTTTGCATTATCACATGGGGTGCAAACCAGGTAATCAGATGGTTACATCAAAAACATTTTGCAGGCTACTGTACCCAGCGAGTGGAGAAGATAAATCCTTAGATCTGTAAGTTGACTCCTTTGATGTAGATAAGGCATCAGCTATGAGCACATTCCTGTCATCACGATAGGTTGTCACATATCTTCTCAGGGATCTTGAACATGAACTTGCTGTCTCACTTTTAATTTTCACAATTCTGCAGTTGCATTTTTATTGTTTATTTGAGTCATTTTCTTTTCTAGTTTTACAAGCTGCTCTCAAGTTTCCTAAATAGTAATTCGGGAATGAGTAAATTGGTACCAAACATGAACACAGATTGTACTCAGGGGTGCTGGTCTCAAATGTGACATTACAGTATGTAAATATTGCTTGATTTGTCTACATTTTGTCATTAGATTTTTGAGCGAATTGTATGTTCAGCAACACTATTGAATGTGGTGTGATGTGACTGATACGGCATTTCTCGCACATGTTCTGGAATGGCTTCTGAAGAAATTGACGATCTTTGTTGAATGGCTTCTTCTCTAGGGGCACCAAATAAATTAAAAATGAACAAAAACAAAGTTGCTGGAAAAGCTCAGCAGGTCTGTTTTGAAGGCTACTAGTGGACCTCATTGTCAAAGGAAAAACACATCCTTTCCCAGTAAGTTCCTCAGTGACTTTTTAAAAATTCTTTCATGAGATGGGTGTGTTACTGGCTAGGCCAGCATTTATTGCCAATCCCTAATTGCCCAGAGGGCAGTTAATAGACAACCACATTGCTGTGGGTCTGTAGTCACATATAGGCCAGACCAGGTAAGGATGGCAGTTTCCTTCCCTAAAGGACAAGAGTGAACCAAGTTTTTCTGGTTTTCTGACAATTGGTAATGCGTTCATGGTCTTCATTAGACTCCTATTTCCAGATTTTTATTGAATTCAAACTCTACCATCTGCCGTGACAGGATACGAATCCAGTTCCCCAGAATATTACCTGGGTCTCTGGATTAATAGCCCAGTGATGATACCACTAGGCCGTCTCCTTCCCTGTGGTATTAAAACTTCTGAATGAAATTGGAAAATTTTGGTGAGACAAAATTAAAGAGACCCAGAGATCTTTGAGGATTGTCCTTGGCTTTGGGAGTTAGCATGTTTTTTATGTCCTCTGCTTGACTTGGTTCAGGATGATGTGTTGATGTGACATTTCTGACTGTGAACATCATCCCTTCATTGCTTGCAACTTGTATCAGTGAATGCAGATTGTGATCATGTTGGCATGAGATGCCAAGATAAGGTAGATAGCCAATAGCTTTTTCCCATGGTAGGAGAGTCCAAAACTAGAGGGCATAGGATTAAGGTGAGAGGGGACAGGTACAAAAGAGTCTAGAGGGGCAATTTTTTCACACAGTGTGATCAGTGCCTGAAACAGGTTGCCAGAGGCAGTGGTGGAAGCGATGACAATTGTGTAATACAAGAAACATTTGGATAAGTACATAGATGGGATAGTTGTGGAGGGATATGGACCAAACGCAGGCAAATGGGACTAGTTCAAATTGTGAAAACTGGATGGCATGTGCAAGTTGGGCCAAAGGGCCTGTTTCCGCGTTGTAGACTTCTATGACTCTCTGACTCTATGTTCTTGCTTTGTTCTCCCTACAGCAGAAATGCCATTGGTGATACAAATGTATCCTGGTACAGTGGATGTAATTCCATTCGTATGAGTTTGAAAGAAATTCCAGCTAACACATCGCCCGAAAGGAATCTGTTGAAAGCATTTTGAATTAAAGGACTGTGTAATGTAATCAGCTCTACTGACTTCTCCTCAGGATGTACTGACTGGCAACCATGCTTGGCATCAACCTTTCAAAATAACTTTTCATACGCAAACCTCAGGATGAGCTCTTTTGCAATGGGAATTTTGTGAGGGCGCCACTTCAAAATTGTATTTAGCCCCTATGCATTGAGACATACTCTCAGGATGCTGCAAGTCAGGAACGAAAACAGAAGTTGCTGGAAAAGCTCAGCAGGTCTGGTAGCATCTGTGCAGAAAAAAACAGGGTTGACATATCAGGTCTGGTGATCCTTCCTCAGAACTGAAATGTTTGCATTTGTTGGTTTCCTCGTGGCTTCCTGTGCCCGTGGCTACATGTTTTTAGGATTCATTGGGTTGGATGTTGATAAATATAGAATAAGGAATCATCACCAGTTTCAGAAGACAAATGATTTAAGTAATTGCAAACCTTGGAGGCCTTTGACCAGCGATGTCCCACAATATTCGTCCACTGCTTTTTGTCATTTACATAATTGATTTGGATGTGAACACAGGAGGCATGGTTAGTAAGTTTACAGAAAACACTAAAATTGGAGGTGTAGTAGACAGTGAAGAAGGTTATCTCAGAGTACCATGAGACCTTGGTTAGATGGGTCCATTGGCTGAGAAATGGCAGATGGAGTTTAATATAGATAAATGTGAAGTGTTACATTTTGGAAATGCAAATCAGGGCAGAACTTATACACTAATTGGTAAGGTCCTGGATAGTGCTGCCGAACAAAGACACGTTGGGTGCAGGTTCATAGCTCCTTGGTGGTGGAATCACAGGTGGACAGGGTAGTAAAAAAGGCATTTAGTACACTTGCCTTTACTGATCAGTACATTGAGTATAGGAGTTGGGATGTCCTGTTGTGGCAGTACAAGACATCAGTTAGGCCACTTTTGGAATATTGCATTCGGTTCTGGTCTCCCTACTGTAGGAAAGATGTTGTTAAACTTGAAAGGGTTCAAAAAAAGATTTACAATGATTTTGCCAGAGTTGGAGAGTTTGAGCTGTTGGAAGAGGCTGAATAGGCTGGGGCTATTTTCCGCGGAGCGTCGGAAGCTGAGGACTGGCCTTGTAGAAGTTTATAAGATCATGAGGGGCACGGATAGAGTGAACAGCCAAAGTCTTTTTCTCAGGGTGGATGAGTCTAAAACTAGAGGGCGTAGGTTTAAGGTGAGGCAGGAATAAAATAAAAGGGACCAAAGAGACAACTTTTTCAGAGGGTGGTGCATGTATGGAACAAACTGCCAGAGGAAATGGTGGAAGCTGATACAATTACAACATTTAAAATGTATCTGGATGGGTTTAGAGGGATATGGGCCACTTGATGGTAAATGGGACAGATTAATTTAGGATATCTGGTTGGCAAGGATGACTTGGACTGAAGGGTCTGTTTCCGTGTTGTACAACTCTATGACTCTGTGACTTCAGATAGTGTGGCAACATTGATGTTTTCAATGAGGTTAACAGTGTGAAGCAAATGTTCCACAAACTTTGTCTCTATCTATGCATCATCAGATTCTGGTTTATCGATATCTATGTGTAGACATCTCTAAAATAGCAGATTGTCTTTACTGTAGCTTTGTGTGGTCTTTTTGGGTTGTTGTACAGTTCTTTTTAGCTGCATCAGGCTTTGTTCTTTGTTCTGTCCCACTGCCTCTGTCAATGATCTTTTCTGCCACATGCTTTGCAAAATTGCTTGCAAACTGAGCCTTGTCTTCCTGCATTTGTAAACCAATGCTCTCATGCACATGCACATTAAAGTTCTCTCAATCAATGTATAATTTACATTTATATTCAATTGATTGCCTGAATCTTGTAACCATGCCCTTATTTCTTTCCTGTCCATGAATGCGAACTGGTTGTGGTGAAGTCCTGGGTTAGAGTCTCGATACCAGTGCTCTCAATGTTATTGGTATCATCAAGCATGACCATTCCTAGTTCACTCCCTATTCCCTGCAGATTATTCTCCGCTCTCTCCATAATGTTACATAGAAACACAGAAAATAGGGGCAGAATTAGGCCATTCGGCCCTTCCTCTTGCTTTGCCATTCGATGTGATCATAGCTGATCATCCTACTTTCTCCAAATACTCTTTGATCCCTTTAACCTGAAGAATTATATCTAACTCCTTCTTGAAAATATCTATTGCTTAGGTCTCAACTGCTTTCTGTGACTGAGAGCTCCACAGGCTCACCACTCCGTGGGTGGAGAAATTTCTCTTCATCTCAATTTGAAATGGCCTTCACTGTATCCTTAAACTGGTTTTTGACTCCCTGATCATTGGGAACATCCTTCCTGCCTTTACCTTGTCCAGTTATGTCCAAATTTTGTAGGTTTCCATGAGATCCCCCTCAAACTCCAGTGAAAATAGTCCAGTCCAATCTAGTATCTCTTCATACATCAGTCCCCCATTCCAGGAACCTGTCTGGTATTACTTACCTGGCTGTTATTGTATACCCTGGCATAATGGAGGCAACACTTTTGCAGATTTAAACTCTCTGAATGGGTTTCTTGAATGGAAGTGCTTTTCACTATCAAGTTTGGATGAGGGAGCATCAGAAGTGTTTTTACCATCTTCACCTAGTTCCTGAAGACAGCGTGGCTGATACAAAGGGAGTGGCTACAGAGGTGACATGGGATTACATGGGGATATGGGTATTAGTGAAAATAAGGGGGTGTGAGGGTTAGAGTGCATAACAGCACCAAAACAAGTGAGACAAATTCCCAAAGAATCAAGATGGGCCCTCAAACCAATTGATGTTGGCTTTCACCAGCATCCATGAAGCACTGGATGGTCTCCTGTACTAGAACAATTCTGCAGTTCTGTTAGAAAAACTCCAGCCCTTAATTTTAATAATTAGATCAGCACATGGTGACAATTTGAGATAACAAGCATGGGGCTGGATGAACACAGCAGGTCAAGCAGCATCATAGGAGCAGGAAAACTTGACGCTTCGGGCCTAAACCCTTCATTAGGCCCGAAACGTCAAGTTTTCCTGCTCCTATGATGCTGCTTGACCTGCTGTGTTCATCCAGCCCCGTGCTTGTTATCTCGGATTCTCCAGCATCTGCAGTATCTTTTATCTCTGATCCATGGTGACAATTTAACTTCTACCACAGTCAATACTGTGCAATTTGGAAACATACTTTTAGATCAACAACCAGTTGTGTTAAATATGGCTGTATTAGATATCAGGTGCCTGGAGAAACTCATGCCAAGCTTCTTGCTTTCTGAAATTGTAAGGGAAACGTTTGTGTTCTGATATGTTAACCCCAAACCATATATCTACAACAGATATCTCATTTTATCACATTCAACAGTTCACACCATCTCATCATACACGTTATCTTTTTCTCACCTCATTGGTTCTCTCCTCTACCCAAACCATTTAAACTTGTAGCTGCTATTAATAGATTATATTTTGCATTGTTTTTGGTTTCATTAATTTGGAATGAATATAGTCTAAAGCATCTGTAGTATCATCATTGCATACTTTTAACATATAAATTATGCCTCGTCTTGTGAGTGCAAGTGCCTCCCATAGACACAGAACCATGACAGCATGTAACATAGGAACAGGAGGAGGCCATGTGGCCCATTGAGCCTACTCTATCATTCAGTAAAATCATGGATGGTCTATCTGTGACTCAGCTCTACTTGCTTGTCTGCATTCCATTATCCTTAACTCCGTTATCGATCAAAAATCTCTCTGTAGACTGGACTGGCGGAATTTCTTTCATGGAGGGTTACAGTGAATCGGCTGAGTTTTTACATCAAACAATGGAAGTTTCTCATTGCTGAGACTTGCTTTCAATTTCAGATTTATTATTTAAGTTCGAATTCCACAGCTGCTATAGTCTGCAACAAAGTGGAAAGTCAGAAAGAGCCTGATATTTTTCAGTTGCCACAGTTAGACTACTCATTACAGGAATTACAGCATTTCCTCTAAAGGTGTAAATCAAAACATTTGCTGCTGCATAAGTGTCCAACAGTTTGAGGAACATATAAGTCAGACTATCACCCACATTGTGATTTGACTAATTTCCAACTTTTCTAAAGGCTACAATTAGTCACGTGCTAAAGTCAATTTAAGAAATGACATAATCTAATTGTCCAAGCCAGAGTATCAGCCACGCAAACTCCCACAAAATGCTATAACTTATTCATATATATTGGCCCATGGTATGACTGCTAGGATTCTGCCCCAGAAGAGTACTGTGGTAACTCAAGTGGGTGTAGGATCTCACAGTGACATAATTCATGTCAGCATCACGATGGATTATATTAATAATATGGTTAAGCATGTAAATGAAGGAAGACTTAACTTAGGTGAACTTTTAAAAACAGAACTTGCATTTGTATAATGGCTTTAAGGAAAATCTTGAAGGCGATTCACTGGGGCATTATAAAGCAAAACAAGAAGGATGTAAGGGCAGATGGAAAAAATCTTTGGTCAAAGAAGTAGGTTTTAGAGAGTGTAAAATATTGAACTGCCTGGCTGATTGCACTCGCTCAGAGTACTGATAAGATTTTTGTCATTTTTCCAGCAAAGGAGACCTACTTCTTAGAAAAGCTTCTGCAGATGCTTAAAATGTGAAATCAACACAGAAAATTCTGGAGATAGTAGGAACTGCCGATGCTGGAGTCTGAGATAACAGGGCATGGAGCTGGATGAACACAGCAGGCCAGGCAGCATCTGAGGAGCAGGAAAGCTGATGTTTTGGGTCTGGACCCTTCTTCATTCTGGAGATGCTCAGCATTTGTGAAACAAGGTCAATTTTAACTGTATCCTCAAGCATTGAGTCATAATTGGACACACTTGTTTCAGATTAATGACCTTGAACAAAAGCTCTAAATAAAAAAGCTGTTCAATATGAAAGGTTGGATGGAGATTTTTTTCTCCCCAGCGCTCACCACCTCCCAGGAATCTGGGTGGGAAGCACAAACCGGTTGGGATGGCAGGTTTCCTGGCTTCTGGGACAGGAGGAGGAGGTGGGACTGCTCCCAGATTTTCCGTCAGTGAGGTGCCAACTATTAAGAGCATTTTTTCCTACACAGACCTATCATATGTTTTCAGAATTTTTAATTTGTGTCAGTTAGCCATTGTTTTGCAGCATTACCTGGAACCAAACTGCAAATATTCTAGCACCCAGTGACAGACTGATCCCTCCACACGTCATCGATGAATCAGGTTAACTGTTCCTGTTAATACATGCCAAGCTGCAGATCTGTTAGCATGACCACTGGATTAACAAGTCCACCACAGCAGCTTTAGGCTCTTGCAGCATAGTGGTAGTGCCGGACCTCTACACCAGGGCTCGAGATCAAGTTCTACTTGTTTCAGAGTTGTGTAACAACATCTGTGAAAAAATATCTACTGTAGTAGTTCGAAATTTTCATTGTCCAACTTGTGACCTGGTCTCAATAAAGGGAATTGACTAACTTTCATGCACCCTATCTGCCAGCCCTCAAGAGAAGGACAATGAATAATATTGAAATGACAAAGTAGGAAGTTCTTAATTGCAACAACAGTGGCTTAGCTGCTTCTGAGCCAGAACATTATGAGTTCAAGCCTCAATTCAGGGACTTAAGCACAGAATAAAATCTGGACTGATACTTTAATGCTGCACTGGAGGAATGGAACCCTGCAGCGTCAGAGATAGTGTTACACTGAAGCCTCATCTGCTGTCATAGGTCAATGTAAATGGTCCCACGGCAGTATTTCAAAGAAGGTCAGGAGAGTGGCCAACCTTTATCCCTCATTCATTGCAGAAACAAGTTGATTCTCTGGCCATAATCTCAGTGCCGTTTTTGTGAATTTGCTGTCCAATTTTCCTACCTTATGGCAGCAACTATATACAGTATGTTCGAGGGCCTTGTGGGTGACTGTAGATTGAACAAACAAAGCTGGTAATGATGTCATAGACGAGGATCTCCTGGGTGTGTAGATGATTTCTTTTTAGGCCAATATATTGATGAACCAGGTACTGTGCAATGAGAAGGAACTAATTAACAACTTTGTTGTGCTGGGTCCCTTGAGGAAGACCAATCATAATATGATTGAATTCTTCATTAAGATGAAGAGTGAAATAGTGAAATCTAAAACTAGGGTCCTGAATCCAATAAAAGGAATGAGGAAGGCCTGGGGTGCAAATTGGCAAGGATGGATTGGGGAACCTTACTAAAGGGTTTGATAGCAGGTAGTCAACAATATTTAAGGAATGTGTGCATGAATTACAGCTATTATTCATTCCTGACTGGTACAGTAATAGGGGAGGAAAGGTGTCTCAATCATGGCTGACAGAAGAAATTAGGGATAGCATTAGTTCTAAACAGAAGACATATAAAATTGTCAGAAAAACAATAAGCCTGAGCATTGGGAGCATTTTAGTATCCAGCAAAAAACTTTAATCAAGAATGAAAACATAGAATATGAAAATAAATTTGCAGGAAACATAGAAACCAACTATAAAAACTTCAGGAAATTCGTGAAGAGAAAAAGATTTGTAAACACAAATATAAGTCCTTTACAGTTAGAAACCAAGGGAATTATAATAGAGAACAAAGAAACGGCAGAAAAATGGAGCATTTTTTATTCGCTCATGAGAACTGGGCGCCAATGTTTGAGTCAGCATTTATTGTCTGTCCCCAGTTGCCCTTGAGAAGGTCTTGGTGAGCTGCCTTCTTGAACCTCTGCAGTCAATATGCTGTAGGTTGAACCAAAATGTTGTTATGAGGGAATTCTAAAACTTAACTCGGCATCGGTAAAGGAACAGCAATATATTTCCAAGACAGGACGATGAGTGTCTTGGAGGGAAACTTGCAGGTGGTATTCCCATGTATCTGCTGCCCTTGTCTTTCTGGACTGAAGTAGGTTTGGAAGGTGCTGTCTGAAAATATTTGGCGAATTTCTGCAGTGTATCTTGTAGATCATACATACTGCTGTTCCTGAGGGTCAGTGGTGGAGGGAGTGGATGTTTGTGGATGTGGTGCCAATTAAGTAGGCTGCTTTGTCATGGACGGTGTCAAGCTTCTTGAGTGTTGTTGGGGCTGCACTCAACCAGGCAAGTGGGCCGTATTCCATCACACTCCTGATTTGTGCCCTGTAGATAGTGGACAGGTTTCGGTGAGTCAGGAGGGGAGTTACTCATCGCAGCATTCTTAACATTTGACCTATACTTGTAGCTACTGTGTTTATGTGATGATTCTAGTTGAGTTTCTGGTCAATGGTGACCCCAATATTAGTGGGAGATTCAGTGATGGTAACACCATTGAATGTTAAGGATCGGTGGTTAGCTTGTCACTTATTGGAGATGGTCATTGCCTGGCATTTGTGGTTACAAATGTTATTTGTCACTTGTCAGCCCATGGCGGGATATTGTTCAGATCTTGTTACATTTGAAAATGGATTGCTTCAGTATTTGAGGAGTCATGAATGGTGCTGAACATTGTGACGGCACAATGGCTTTAAAAGGGTTATTTTGTCCTGGGTTTTTTGAACAGAGGTTGTAAGGCAGAGGTGCTGAGCAGTCTGGTCTAATGCAAACAGCTTGGAAGCACTTGGGTTTTTGTTTAACTGCCTGAATGTTTGTGGCCAGCAATCACAGATCAGGATTTCTGAGTCACATCAGAAGCCGTTGGGTCTCAACAGAGTTGGAAGCTTCAGTAAATGTCCTTTGGCTACTACTCTCTCTGAATTTTCTCCTGATGTTTTTTCCCTCCTGGATTGAAGAACTGCAAGTGAGAACTTGTATCTGATTAACCTTTTTGCCAACGGGTGTGTTAATTGGACATTACTACGTTGGACCAGTTAATTAGTAATAGTTATTGTATCTATCACTCGGTTAAGTTTTCAACTAGAGTTAAGTTATTCTAAATTCCTCTTCTATTGTTTGCATTTTAACTACAGTGTTTAAATAAATTGTGCTTTGCTTAATGTTGAGTAGTTCGACCAGTTGCATTGCATCTGGAACAGGCATTTTGCATTTGCCTTTAAAATAATTAAACATTAGGGTCTAGGCTACTTTCTTAACATATTTTGAGTGGGTCTGGTCTGGTCCATAGCAACAATGTGCAATCATCAGCGAGCATCCCCACTTCTGACCTAATGATTAAGGGAAGGTCATTCATGAGGTAGCTGAAGATGGTTGGGCCTAGGACACAACCATTAAGGAACTTCTGCAGAGATGTCCTGGAGCTGAGATGATCGACCTCCAACAATGACATCCACCTTCCTATGTGCCAGATGTGACTCCAACAAGTGGAGAGTTTGACCCGATAACCATTGATGCCTGTTTTGCTCGGGGTCCTTCATGCCACACTCGGTCAAAATGCAGCCAAATGCAGACACAAAAGAGGTCACAAATCATCTTGCTGAAATGTTCAGGAACCAACAGTCCAGTGAGGATTGGAATTGAAGGAAATCACTATTAGTAAAAAAAAATGTGCTGGCGAAATTAATGGCGTTAAAGTCTGACAAGTCACTGGGTTCTGATAATTTACATCCCAGTCTAATAAAGGAATTGGCCCTGGAAATATTGTATGCATTCATGGTCACCTTCCAAAATTCTACAGACTCTGGAGCAGTTCCTACAGATTGGACGACAGCAAGTGTAACTTTACTGTTCAAAAACAGATGGGATGGAAAAAACAGAGGATCACAGACTAACATAAGTTCTGAGGAAGGGTCACTGGTCCCGAAACATTAACTCTGATTTTACTTCACAGATGTTGCCAGACCTGCTGAGCTTTTCCAGCAACTTCTGTTTTTGTTTTCACCCAACATCCGTAATGGGGAAAAGGCTAGAGTTCATTATGAAGGAGGTGATAACAGAACATTTGGAAAGCATTTATGGGAATGGATAAAACCTATATGAGATTATGAAAGCCAACTAACACTTAACAAATCTAAAGGTTTTGAGGATGTAACTAATAGAATAGATAACAGACAACCGATGGATATGGTGAAGTTGAATTTTCAGAAGGTTTTTGATAAAGTTCCTCATTTGAAGTTAGTGGGTAAAATTACAGAACATGGGTGAGGGAATTATTTTTAGCATGGATGAAGAATTGGTTGACAAACAGGAAGCAGGGAGTAGAAATAAGTGAGAGATAACAGGTACTGCAGATGCTGGAGAATCCGAGATAACAAGGTGTGGAGCTGGATGAACACAGCAGGCCAAGCAGCATCATAGGAGCAGGAAAGCTTGATGTTTCGGGCCTAGACCCTTCTGGGTCATTTTCTGAGTGGTGGGCAGTGACTACTGCGGCTCTGCAAGGATCGGTGCAGTTTTTTCGTTCAAGGGGTCGCAATTCTTTTGGAATTCTTTTCCACGGAAGGCTGTATAGGATAAGTCACTGAATATAGTTAAGAAAGGGATAGACCATCTTTTAGATTTTAAAGGCATCAATGGGATATGGGGAGAAAGAGGAATATGCCACTGAGATGGGGAATCAGCCATGATCATAATGAACTGCAAAACTGGCTCAAAAGTGTCAAATGGCCTAGTTCTTCTCCCAGTTTCTATGTTTCTATATTAAAACTTGTATTACTGAATATGACGTGTCACAACACAAGATATAAAGTTTGTAGTTATTGATATTTAGGGAGACAGTGGTGTTATCATTTCAGGGAGGTTGCAGGGCTGCTATAAAATCACTGCACTGGTAACGCAAAGTTCCAGGCCAATGCTGTGGGGATGTGAGTCCAAATCTCTGCCTGGGTAGATAGTCAAATTCAAATTCAATAAAAAAATTCTGGAATTTTTAAAGGAACAGCTTAATTAATGCCAACCATGTATCCATTATTGAAAGTTGCAGAAATCTATACACTTCAATAGTGTCCTTTAGGGAAGGAAATCTGGCCTGGCCTACATGTGACTCCAGACTGGCAACAATGTGGTTGACCCTTTACTGTCCTCTATTATGGCTACAGAGCCAATCAGTTCAAAGCAAATTAATGAGAGTCAACAAATACTGTCTGACCAACAATCTACACATCCTGAGATAAAAGGTACTGCAGATGCTGGAGAATCCGAGATAACAAGCATGGGGCTGGATGAACACAGCAGGTCAAGCAGCATC
>JAHRHZ010000248.1:55218956-55268410 GCA_024137785.1 Ginglymostoma cirratum
TCTAGGCCCGAAACGTCAAGCTTTCCTGCTCCTATGATGCTGCTTGGCCTGCTGTGTTCATCCAGCTCTACACCTTGTTATCTCAGATTCTCCAGCATCTGCAGTTCCTATTATCTTTGATAGTCGAATGACCTGCTTCCACACTGTTTTTTGATTCTTACATGTTGCTCAAGCTCTACATACAACCTTACCTTGTTGCAATGAATTTTCAATCCATTTCTGAAGAACTCGATGGGCCTTTTACTATGCTGTAGACTTTAATGACGATGACCAACTCTATCTATGTTGTGTCTTCCAAACTTGTGAATTAATCTCCTCTGTTTCATGCATCAAGAGCCTTGCTAAAATATAAATAAGTAATATTCACTGATTTGTCTCCACTCTAAAAGAATGGAGAGAAAGCAAGGAAAGCACTGGAACAGAATAAAATATATATTCCAAAATGTCATCATACCATCTTCCTTATGTTCTGACTACTTCTCAGGATTTGCTAAGAAAAACGAGGATGAAACTGAAATATCTCACTGAATTGGATTGCCTCACAGTGAGGAATACTTGTATGGAATTTGTGACAATACATAGTCTTCCTATAAGATGTAACTCCTGTTGGCTCTTCACAATTCCTGATTACATACTGAGAAAGGTATCTTTGCAGTTGGTGTCGCAGTGAAGCATTCTGGGTAAGGTGTCCTGATAATTGGGAAGAAACAAACAGTCTGGACAAGAGTGAGGAGGGTGTGCCCGATACCTTCAACATCCCAATGGCAACGTTTGGGTGTTGTTGCATCAAGCCATGCATAGACCCTTGGTATTCAAACACCAACTGTCACGACACTCTGAAGTTCAACCTGTCCCCAGTGTTGCGAAGGATGGGACTTGCCTTGGCACCACGGAACGCTCCAAGTAGTTGGATTGTACTGTATCACCTGTCCTCAAAAATCTGAGACCTAGGACTCTGCTACCCCTGTCTGCAGCTGAATACTCGACTTCCTGATCCACAGACCGCAATCAGTAGGAATAGGCAACAACATCTCTTCCACAATTATCCTCAACACTGGTGCCCTGCAAGGCTGTGTACTCAGCCCCTAACTTTACTCCTTATACACTGTGGGGAAAATTCAGCTCTAACTCCATTTATAAATCTGCTGATGTCACCACCACAGTCGGTCAGATCTCAAACAATGATGAGACAGAGTACAGGAAAGACATAGAGAGCTTAGTGAAATTGTGTAAAGGTAACAATCTCTCACTCAATGCCAGCAAAACAAAGGAGCTGGTCGTCTACTTCAGGAAGCAGAGTGGAGGGCATGCCCCTCTCTGTATCAAAGTTAGTGAGGTGGAGATACTTGACAGCTTCAAATTCCTAGGAGTAAATATGACCAACAATCTGTCCTGGTCTATCCATGTCAATGCTACAGTCAAGAAAACAAACCAACACCTCTACTTCCTCAAAATACCACAGAAATTTGGCTTATTTCCAATGACTCTTACCAACTGTTATAGATGCACTGTAGAAAGCATTCTATCTGGATGCATCGTGGCTTGTTATGGCAACTGTTCTGCCCCAAGACTGCGAGAAATTACAGACAGATGTGACTATAGCCCAGTCAATCATGAAAACCAGCCTTCCTTCCATTAACCCTGTCTATACTGCCTGCTGCCTCAGGACAGCTGCCAACATAATCAAAGACCCCTCCCACCCCAGTTATACTCTCTTCCAGCCTCTTCCATCTGGCAGAAGACGCAAATGTTGGAAAACATGTACCAACAGATGCAAGGACAACTTCTTCCCTGTTGTTATCAGACTTATGAATAGACCCCTTGAATATTAGAGTTGATCTTTCCCTGCACCATCTCTGTTGCTGTAACGCTATATTCTGTATTCTGTTCTATTACCCTGACATACTTACGTAAGGTATGATTTCCCTGGATAAAATGCAAAGCAACAATTTTCACTGTATCTCAGTACATGTGATGATAATAAATCAAGTGAAACCAAAAGAAATTTGTGAAGAAAAACACTTTCGACCACAAATCCATCAGGAAATGATCAGCACGTAGTGTCCTCAAGACCTTATGGGAAAAGGAGAGGGTGGATCCTGTTGGGTTGTTCCCTGAGCAGATTGTGAAAGTCATTTAGCAGAATGTCTCATTGCCAGAACTTTCCAAAAAGCACCAAAATATCATTTGGCTGGTGGTTACAAAAGTACTGCCCGTCAGATTCTCCATGCATGACCAAACACTCTGTGCCAATGCACGCTGCTCTCGAAGTGGCTGCTGGTTGGTACAGACTGTCACACACATCCTGTTGGAATGTGCCTTTGCAAAGAAGGCCTGGAGAGAGATGCAATGGTTATTGTTAAGGTTGGGTCCCAGCAGCTCCATGATGCAGGATTCTGTTTGTCGGGCTGTTCCATGGGACACACACACAGAGACAAACATTGACTGCACCTAGTGGGCTATCAACTCTGTGAAAGACGCTTTTTGGTCTGCCCAAAGCTTGTTGGTCTTCCACAGCAAGGAGATGATCTCGACTGAGTGTTTCAGACTAGCATAATCCAAGGTCCAGGACTACATACAGAGTGATGCACTAGCGTTTGGGGCAGCTGCTTCCAAGACACAATGGGGAAAGATCACCGTCCAAAGTCTTTCTGCCAAAGTACAACAGGGACTTGTTCAGTTATCGAACCGTCATGGTGCCTCAAATACATGTAAATATAGTCCTGTAGAGGTGAGAAATGCCTTGGGTTTGTTGGAACTGTTAGGACTCTACAGAACCAAACTGCTCTATTTACTACTTATATATGTAGAGATGTTTTATAAATAAAGTATATATTTGAAATAAAAAAGACCAGTGATGTCACAGGAAAGCCAGAATAGTTTTACCCTCCTGCAGGAGGAGAGGCTCCAAGGGAGAGAGCTGATTGGGTAGTATTAGGTAATGTCAGGTAAACATTTACAATTTCTATTGCTTATACTTTGTAAGGTCTCTTTTGAAGTTTATAGTTGTTTCAAAGGGTTGGATTTTGTAGCAATAAGGAACAGGAAAGAAGGACCCCAGAGAATTTGAATTTATATGATATTAAGCATCATTCAAAACGTTTAATGTAAAGGGCTAAGTCATGGTAGGAGAGCTCAAAGGCATACTGTGCTCCTCCCAGACAATGTGGGAACCCAGGTACATTTCCAATGCCCACGAGCAACATGTCTCAGTCTCCTAGGGCCCAAATATACAGTCCAGGTGAAGCAGCACTCCACCCGCACTTCCCAAAATCTAGTCGACTGCATTCGCTGCTCACAATGTGGTCTCTTCTACATCGGGGAAACAAAGCATAGACTGGGTAACTGCTTTGCAGAACATCTACATTCTACTCGCACAAAAGACCCTGAGCTTTCAGTTGCCTGCCACTTTAACACACCACCCTGTTCCCTGGCCAACATCCTGGCTTGCTGCAGTGCTCCAGTGAAGCTCAGAGCAAGCTGGACGAACAACACCTCATTTTCTGCTTGGGGACCCTGCAGACTTCGAGATGCAATATTGAGTTCAATAATTTTAGGGACTGAACTCTCCCATGTCCCAGCCCCCAAGCCCACACACCAGGCCGAATTGTCACATAGCCTGCCATTACACCCCACCTATTGTTAGTCACTAACAGTCTCCATTAACAGCTACTCACCCTCCTAGCCAGATTGTTATCCACTCCTTTGTCTATCCAACTGTTCTCTCTCTTTGGGCTCTATCTCCACCTATTGTTTACTCCTTTCCCCCTCCCCCCACCCGATGTTCTGCATATAAACCAGCATTTTCCTAGCTGCCATCAGTTCTGAGGAAGGGTCACCGGACCCAAAATGTTAACTCTGATTTTTCTTAAGAGATGTTTCCAGACCTGCTGAGCTCTTCCAGCAATGTCGGTTTATGTTTTAGGAACAAGCATGTCTTGCTGTTAATATGGAGGGCATTGGGTGAGGCCACAGCTGGAATATTGTATGCAGTTTTGGTCCTCTTGTCTGAGGAAGGGTGTACTTGCCACAGATGGTGTGCCAAGATTGATGTATGAGGAGAGATTGAGGCAGTTATTATATTCACTGCAGCTTAAAGTTTGAGGGGCTCTATCATAGGTACCTACAATCTTCTAAAAGGACTAGACAGGTTCAATACAGGAAGGAACGTCTGAGTAGTGGGGAATTGCAGAACCAGGGGTCATAGTTAGGTTAGTTTAGGACTGAGTGAGCACTGCTTCAACAATGAGGTCATGCCTGACAATTCTGTTATAAACCTTTGAGGTAATAGAAGGACTTGGACAGGCTGGGACAATGGACAAAGAAGTGACAGATGAAATACAATGTGGGAAAGTGTAATGTTATGCACTTTGGTAGGAAGAATAGAGGCATAGACTATTTTTTAAATGAGGAAATGCTTCAGAAATCTGAAGCAAAAAGGATGTTAGGAATTCTAGTTCAAGATTCTTTTAAGGTTAACATGCAGGTTCAGTTGACAGTTAGGAAGGCAATTGCAATGGTAGCATTTATCTCGAGAGGGCTGGAATGCAAAACCAGAGATGTACTCCTGCAGCAGTACAAAGTCTGGTTAGACCACATTCAGAATACTGTGAGCAGTTTTGGACCCCATATCTAAGGAAGGATGTGCCGGCATTGGAGGGAGTCAGAGACTCATATCCACGTACCCATACAAATGTCTTTTAAATGTTATAATTGTACCTGCCTCTACCACTTCCTCTGGCAGCTCATTCCACACATGCACAACCCCCTGTGTGGAAAAAGTTGTCCCCCAGGTCCCTTTTAAATCTTTCCCCTCTCACCTTAAACCTATGCCCTCTGGTTTTGGATTCCCCTACGCTGGAGAAAAAATCTTGGCTATTCACCTCATCTATGCCCCGTATGATTTTATAAACCTCAATAAGGTCACCCCACAGCCTCCTACGCTCCAGGGAAAAAAATTCCCAGCCAATCCAGCCTCTCCTTATAACTCAAATCTTTCAGTCTCAGTAACATCTTCTAAGTCTTTTTTCTACCCTTTCCATTAGCTTTGAATGCTTGCCTAGTTTGAAAAGTTAGGAGGAATCAATCATCCCATGAATCTGTCTAGAAAAGGAGGTTACACAGGAAACCCAGGCAATCTTGCTACTAATTGGATAGTTAAGTTGCAAAATCATTTTCATTTATCAGAACATGTATCACATAGCTCCTCTTCAACTAATTTAATATATCCAGCACATCATATTTAGCTCATATTTTAGGGTCTTTTTCTGCCTAGTTTTACCTATTACATTGTTCTTTCATTTCCTTGCCTCTTCCTTGATAACATTTTCTTAAGTAAGCTTGGAGCATATTATTTTTCTAATCTGTTGCTTCTGAGTGCCTTTTTCACCTTCCATTCTTAATTTGTTCAAAACACTATAATTGCCCCCTTTTGTTTTGCAGCTTCATGACTTTGACCATATTTATATAAATCAAGCAGAGCAGACTGCATGCCAACTGTTTTAACAGAGACATTTAGTGTTTCAGGCTCAGCATTACCTGTGAATTTTACAGATTCTGCTTGCAACTGTAATAGCTACTGAGATCAGGAATGATCACAGCATGCCACCACATTGTGTAGGTGCGCAGAATTGACACTGCTCAATGTCAATGTAAAATTTGGCAAGGGGAAGATTCAGAGAAGAAGCTTCTATAAACCAGACAAAAAACAGGGGAGGAGAATCGTTCTTATTCACAGTGACTACCACATAACAATTGTTTTAACAAAAATATATAGCAATTGGCAGTATCAGTACTTGAAGGCCTTCAAGAAATGAAGAAAATCCCTAAACTGTAATATCAATTTTCTAATATTCATTCGATCAGATATTGGGGAAGTCAGCAGCTGTGGCTGGAACCACATTACACTTTCAGAGTAACTACCTGTCAGGAAATTATGGCCAGGCCCCATTTTAAATCTGCTTTCTGAAGCTGTTCGGTCAGTTTTTTTTTCAAGCTTTCTGGATAAGTCTATAAAATAGGACCCCCATACAACGTTCAGTCTTCTTATAACTGGCCTAGTAGTATTTACTGTGAACAAAAGCTGTCCAGAATGAAAGGGTTTCTAGTCCCCAAAACTTGTAACTTACTTTAATAAGAATGAAATTCATAAATGATAAATGCCCTTAATTAACTTTGGGAACTTTGTTGTTTATTTCATGTGGTTAGACTATTTCTTTACATCAATAGTTTATTGGCAGATCCATGATGGTCACCTCTGCACATTGCCATATTATAATATTCTGTAGTTACATAATGCTATTTCATGCTAATGGAGATAATTATATGTAAACTTACATAGTAGAACTGAACTTCTTAATTTTTTTAAAATAAAACATTTTCTAGAACCTTGAGCTACTCTTTCCAATTGCAGGTTTGGTCAAATGAGCCAGTTTCGAGTGGTCCTTGGAGCTCATTCACTTTCTAAGAAGCAAAAATGGAAAAAGACAATCGATGTGAAAGAAGCATTTCCACACCCTCGGTTTGAAATGGAAACTACAAAAAATGACATCATGCTGCTTCAGGTACCAAATGTTTGGCCAGAGAACTGAAGGCTACTTCGCAGGGCATACTGTAGTGGGCTAGGGGATTAGAACTATCAGGCTAGAACTTTAGTGTTGGGCTATACTTTGGTTGAAGAGCAGTAAAAACAGAATGGATGTGTGTAAATTTATTGGCATGCAAATTCTATGTCCAAAATGGTACAGAATTGCATAATTTAAATCAAGATGGAAAGGGGGAAGTTTAGAGTACAAATTTAGAGTAGAAATTTCTGCTAGTTGGAATTTCCACTGTCATCCCTCCCCACCCTCTTCCCTAAAGCACAGCACCATTTCAGCAGTGAACTAGGAGGCAGAAAGGATGTGAAGCGCTGTGGAAGTAAGCTCCTCTCACCTCAAGCCACACCCCCATCTCCTATCTACTAACATCATCCCGCCCCCTTGACCTGTCCGTCCTCCCTGGACTGACCTATCTCCTCCCTACCCCCCTACCTACACTCACCTTTACTGGCTCCATCCCCGTCTCTTCGAGTTGTCTGCCTCCTCTCCACCTATCCTCTCCTCTATCCATCCTCTATCCGCCTCCCCCTCTCTCCCTATTTATTTCAGAACCCTCTTCCCCTCCCCCATTTCTGATGAAGGGTTTAGGCCCAAAACGTCAAGTTTTCCTGCTCCTATGATGCTGCCTGACCTGCTGTGTTCATCCAGCCCCATGCTTGTTATCTCGGATTCTCCAGCATCTGCAGTACCTTTTATCTCTAATGAAAGGCTACTGTTTTATTGGACTGCCACCTACTGGCACATGTTCTTCATAAAAAATGCGCTAACAAGGGAATGAAGGCAAAGTACTGAAATAAAAAGTCAAACTGTTGGAGAAGCCCTGCAGGCCTGACAGCAGCTTAGGAGAGAGTTAACATTTCAAGTTGAACATGGCTCTTGCACATTACCATAACAAGGTACTTGAACTGAAATGGAAAATGCTGAAAATTCACAACAGAGCAATGTGAAACTGTTAAAGAAAGTGATTAATATTTCAGATATATAAATATTTGGATGTTGTGCTTATCTAACATGCTATCTATCCTAAAAATGGTCACTAATGTTGCATTTTCGCAAAAGATACTCCCAGAAATAATTTTACCTGTTTGCATTTAAAATATACAAGTACCATAAACATGAGAATCTTGTCATTTATGCTAAGGAACAAAGCTACAGCTTAATGGAAATCAAAGAATGTTCAGTAAGAATTTTGGCAATATTTTCATAATCTCTTCCTACAGATTAATGAGAGTGCAGTGGAAATTCTGAGACTACTTGTCATTTATGATCATTTACACTGCTTCACTGACGTTCCACTGATCTGGGTGTTGGTTTAATGCTTTGAAAGTTGATATGTTTACAAATATTATATATTGCTCAAAAAAGATAGAAGAGAAGGTGTTTATATATATTGCTGGTCAGGGGATAAACAGTGCTTTAAAAGGCACGTCAAGTTTGAGTGATATTCCAGACAGAGCAACAAGATAATATAATAAAATAAAACAAAGTACTGCTGATGCTGGAAATCTGAAACCAAAACAGAAATTGCTGGAGAAATTCAGCAAGTTTGGCAGCATATGTGGAAAGCAAAGTAATTAACTTTTCAAGTCTAGTGCCGTTTTGTTAGTACAGAGGAGCAATACAGTGTTATTTAACATAAATATGCATAAAAATATTGAAGTCCAATATTTATGAATTGCCCTGTTTTCAAAGTCAGAATAATTAGCTGAGCAGATGTCTCCAGCCTGGTAGTATTTAATATGAATTGTTTGCCTGGTTTCTTAATTTTTTGGAACTGTTTTTGGTGACATACTAGAAAATCAATTAACTTTGTACACTCTTGTCAATAGCTACTTTTTGCGCTTTTAAGTAAATTTTAATGAAATGATGCAGCATACATAGCTTTTGTCACATAGTCACATAACAATGATCCAAAAATAAATTTCCTTTCCTAGATGCTAATCAAGCAGAGAAAAGAGAAACCCCCAATGAAAAACCCTGTATTGGGATATACCGAAAAGAAAAGGATGACCCTATTAAATTGTGATCATATAGTGAAGCTCGCGAAAGCTTTGAAGATTTAATTATTTTAAAAAATTTTCAGTTTAAATGTCACAGTTGAACAATGATGTTTGTGCTAAATCTAATGATCCAGTCTATTTTCTATTTTATTTTGGAACAGTTGGCTACTAAGGTTATTATGAACAAATACGTGTCAACAGTAAAGCTGCCTAAATTAACAGATGATGTAAAAGCGGGAACTATACGCAGTGTTGCAGGATGGGGGACTACTGATCCAAATCTCATAAAAGCATCAGATACCCTCAGGAAAGTAGACATAACCATCATTAACAGAAAAGTGTGCAACAATAAAACATACTATGACCACCATCCCACCATAACAAGGGACATGTTATGTGCTGGAGATAATAAAGCTAGAAAGGATTCATGTGTGGTAAGCTGCAATTCTTCAAATCAAAAATTCCAAAAGTTTCAATGTATGGAAGTGGTTATACATGTTGTGAATGAGATGATGAATAGTGTTGTAAAGGAGGTTCCAAATTAAGGAACAGAGCAGCAGTGCAACCTTATTCAAAAATGAATACCCATGAAAAGAATTGAAATCTAACATTTACTGTTTATTCTCACTTTGTCCTGTGTTCAAACGTAAAATTAATTAGCAGGGAAAGTGTCAGACTGTGTCTTGTTCTGAGGAAGGGTCACTGGATGCCAAACATTAACTCTGCTCTTTTCCTTCACGGATGCTGCCAGATCTGCTGAGCTTTTCCAGCAACTTTGTTTTTGTGACAGTATCTCAACTGTCCATTCCAATAGTTTAAATTGTGTGAAGGTCTTGCACTTGTCTAACAGATGCAAACTGAACCCATCAAACAAGCTGTGTCTTGTCCATTCCAAAATCATCCTTTTATTGCAGTGGTAAATCTCAATAACTGTCAACCAACTGGAACTGAAAATTAGCTAACTAGAATTGGAGTCCAATCCTTCAGATTTGAATTGATGTTGGATTTTTAAAAAATTAAGTAAGACATTTGTCTTTCTTTTCATCTCCCTTATTTCTTATTGCTTCATTCAATCTTTCTTTTTTTGCCTTTATTTTGCTTTCTCTGACTAATTTGATATTAAATTCAATATTCTAACTGCCACTTTGTGGCTGCGATTTATTGCTGTCTATTGAAAATTCTTCATTTTGATTGGATATTGAGATATTGCTTGCACTATTCATTCACGTCCAGGTCCCCAGGTAAATGGAAATTCCCGTGAAAAAGCCAATGGAAAGTTAGATGAATGTCTAAAGATAACAAACAGCTAACCACAAAAGCCAACTCACTATGGTGTTGAACTGATGACTATTGTTTCAATGTGTCATGAATTTGAAGAATGTCTTGATGTGGATTCATTTCGAAATAAAACTTGTTGGGTGTTCAATATTTATTCCATTCCAAACATAAAGATACGTGCTAAGGTACCATACAAAGCCATCTGCTATGAGTCCAATTCTTTCATAGATCATAGAATCCCTACAGTGTGGAAACAGGCCCTTCAGCCCAACAAGTCCACACTGACCCTCAGAGCATCCCACCCAGACCCATACCCCTCTAACCCACCTACACATCCCTGGCAATTTAGCATGGCCAGTCCACCCAGCCTGCACATTTTTAGACTGTGGGAGGAAATGGGAACACCCAGAGGAAACCCACATAGATGCAGGGAGAATGTGCAAACTCCACACAGACAGCTGCTCAAGGGTAGAATTGAACCCAGGTCCCTGGCACTGTAAGGCAGCAGTGCTAACCATTGAGCCACCTTTCAACAAGCTAGAGTTTCTCTGGACATAGTGAGATTTGCTTTTCCTCTTTAGAAATTTATCAATGAATGACCGTTTTGATAAAGTTTTTTGCACATCCTATGTTATATTATAACAGGATTCATTTGTGTGGGGCCAGGAAGGTATAGTTGGAGCATTAGAGGGTGTAAATTGGCATGATGGGAGCGGGGGAGGGGTAGCTTCCAGATTAGAACATGGAACAGTACAGCACAGGAACAGGCCCTTCAGCCCATCATGTTTGGCCAACCATGATTGGTAGAGGTGGGAAGGAGACCCAGCAGCTCAGTGGTTAGCGCTTCTGCCTCACAGCACCAGAGACCCAGGTTTAACTCTGGCCTTGGGTGACTGTCTGCGTGGAGTTTATATGTTCTTCATGGGTCTACGTGGGTTTCGTCTGGGTGCTCTGGTTTCCTCCCACAGTCCAAAGACACACAGATTAGGTAGATTGGCCATGCTAAATTGCCCCATATTTTCCAGGAGTGTGCCATTTAGCATAGAAACCCTACAGTGTGGAAACAGGCCATTCAGCCAAATGTGTCCACGCCGACCCTCTGAAGAGCATCCCACCCAGATCTATCCCCTTACCCTATCCCTATAACCCTGCAAATTTTCCCATGGCTAACCCACCTAGCCTGCACATCCCCCTAAACACAGTGGGAAATTTAGCATGGCCAATCCACCTAAATTGCACATCTTTGGACTCTGGGAGGAAATTGAAGCACCTGGTGGAAACCCACGCAGACACAGGGAGAATGTACAAACTCCAAAAGACAGTCACCTGAGGGTGGAATCAAGATTAGTTAGGATAACCACAGTAAATGCTGGGTTTTGGGGTGGGGTGGGCTCTGGACCTGGGTGGGATGCTTTTCGGAGGGTCAGTGCAGACTTGGTGGGCCAAATGACTTCTTTCTGCACTGTAGGGTTCTAATATTCTTCTTTGCTTTGGTCTCATCATTACAAATGAGACAGTGTCAGAGCACCAATGTGGGGCTTTTGAACTGCCCTATTTTGGCATCAAACCACCCCTGTATATGGCTCTAACCTCTTTCTGATGATGGCAGGCCTGACTCAAGTTACCAATGCTACCTCGTCTCCTCCCCACTACTCCCCACATCCCCAGCACCATCCCAGCACCTCCAGATCAGAAATCTGATTGCTAACACTTTCTCCAGAGGTGGCAGATTGGGTTGGGAAATATCCAGGCACCCACCTCTCAGTTGCAGATCCAGCCCTACCTGCTCATATACTAAAGAAATAAATCTATACGTACTTTAGTTTAATACACAATAATTGTGATCATAAAGAATTGATATACTGTGTAAATATTTATGGTGGGTTCTTAGTAGCTTGGGAGAACGCGTTGAATGCATGCAAGAGTAGGTCCTGATAAAGATAAAGACCTCTTCATAATTTTGTTCTCCCATTTCCTATTTGGCATTATATGTACGTTGATAGGCAGGTCAATTCCCTGCTGGAAGAGCAATAGCAGAAGACCTGAGCTGGACATCGATAGGGGAATTGCCCATTAAATCAAGTATAAGGTGCAGTGGAGGGATTGTTTTGGCCAGTGGGATATTGGGGTTAAATCAGGAAATGGTGCAGGCTGGCCAGCAGAAGATGGGGCAAGATGGCCAATCATGGCAGAGGGCAAGTGATCAACAGAAGGTAAGGTCCTGGTAGCACCATCCGTTAATAGAGAACCAGTCAGTGATTTGTCAGCAGCTCTACAAGCTGAGAAACTACTCCCCTCCTCCCTCAAAATATTGAGAACTCTGCCTAAACCAGGAAGGCTGCAGATTTGCAGTCTATCAGTTTCTGGGGGAGGGGGGTTCCAGAATGGTTCTGGTGAGATCGATACCAGCTCGGCAGACAGGCCCACTGCTAACAATTTGATAAAAACCGAAAGAACTGTTGACGCTGTAAATCAGGAACAAAAACAAAGTTGCCGCAAAAGCTCAGCAGGTCTGGCAGCATCTGTGAAGGCAAAAACATAGTTAACGTTTCAGGTCCGGTGACCCTTCCTCAGACGTGAAATGTTGACTATGTTTTTTCTTTCACAGATGCTGCCAGACCTGCTGAGCTTTTCAGCGACTTTATTTTTGTGCCAACAATTTGATTCTGCCTTTAAATCTTTTTCTTCTACAAATACTGCCTTTGTTTTCTCATTTCAGATTTTCAGCATCTACATACAGTACTTTGCTTTTGACACATTCATGTCAGTTGGATTAAATACTTGTCAGATTTATTCTTAATCAGTAACATTACGTATATTTGTTGCAGGGAGATTCTGGTGGGCCATTAATATGTATGATGAAGAACAAGAAGATTGAGTACAAGGGTATTATTTCAGCTGGCACAGACTGTGGAGTACCCCCAAAACCAGGCATATATACACGTTTATCCAAGAAATACCTTGATTGGATCAAGAAACTTAGCAGAATTAAAAGCCATAACATGACAAAGGATCAAATGTGTGGATAACTTCCAATGCTCTTCCTGAACAGTTGCTTCCTTTGAATGTGTTTTGTATGATTTGTTGTAGATGAATTACAAAAATTGCACTGGAGAGTGCTTCAGAACAGTTGATATGTATTTTGAATAATTAAACTATTGTAGTGTGCCAATTTTGATGAATTTTGGTATAGCATGTTTATTACAGTGGAGAATTACTGCTCATTCCACCTGATATAACTATAGGGTAACAGGAACACTGGACCGTAGGAACAGGAATCCATTGAGCCTGCCTTGCAGGTTAATACCATCATGGCTGATTGAACTGTTTAATGGCTTTTACCCACACTATCCTCATAATCCTTTACATCACAGATTTCTGACTATCAATCAATCACTACATGAAGCATACTCAAAGACTGGGCTTCCACAGAATTCAGGGTAGAGATTTCAAAAGATTCATAATCCTCAAAATGTTTAAAAGACTGTTAACTCAGAAAGACTTTTATTACAGTTGTTCTAATGGAGGTTAATGTGCAATGAGGGTACAGTCAAAGC
Organism: Ginglymostoma cirratum; assembly: GCA_024137785.1. Classification (NCBI taxonomy): domain Eukaryota; kingdom Metazoa; phylum Chordata; class Chondrichthyes; order Orectolobiformes; family Ginglymostomatidae; genus Ginglymostoma; species Ginglymostoma cirratum. The sequence continues at coordinate 55,232,391 of JAHRHZ010000248.1, forward strand.
ATCTCATGCTCAATAACATCTCATTGGATATGTTACTTCATGACGATTAACAGAGGAGGGTCACTCTGTATAGTTCCAAAGATGATCCACCTATAAAATGCCACATGCAAACTGGATAGAGGTAATTGTTTCAATGAACCACAGTACTTTGGAGAATTTGGTAGAAAATGAGAAATTCAACAGTATCAGATGGAATGTGAAGGAAAGTCTACTCTTTTTTTCTACAAATAAAGGATCAGATAAATGCTCATTTATTACAAATTGAAAAAATAATCCCAAGCAATACTTTGCAGGCCACCAAAAACACATCTAAAGCTTTAAGAGTCAGTAATTAGCAGACTGGCACTGCTCAAAGAGAATGGAAGTGAAAAGGTAGACCATGATGACTAGAGCATTAGTCATCACTTTGATCTATATGTAAGCAGCCCATTGTCTAATAGTGTTAACAGGTGATGAGCCATCAGTGTGGAAGGATAATGGTCTCCTCCATTATTGGCACAGCCACTTCCAACGTGCAAATTGAATTGCCCTCATAAATTTTTCATAAATATTAAAAATATATGTCAAAAGAATATAAATTTATAAGGTACCAAGCAAAAAATACCTGGTATTTCTCTTGATTCCATTCCAAATAGGTGTTAAGGTCTAAAAGAGTAAACTCAGTACAAATCATGCTGATACAAGAGCAAAATACTGCAAAAGCTGGAAATCTAAAATAAAATGAAACGTGCTGGAAATACACAGCATTTCTCCAAAGCACCTGTGGAAAGTAACAAGAGTTAACATTTCAGGTCAAGATGATGGGTGGAATCTTCCCCTGCCTTGAGTAGCGTGGGTGATGGCAGGAAAGTTGGGAAAATACAGCAAAAATGGAAAATCAGATTCTCTATATCAAGAAAAAGATTCCCAATTTTAGCTTGAAGATGTAAATGGCACGTTCAGGATCTCACAAATCATAGAATCTCAGCAATGTGGAAACAGGCCCTTTGGCCCAACAAGCCCTCACTGATGCACAGAGCATCCCACCCAGACCCTTCCCCCTATAACCCACCTAATCTACAATTCCCAGAACACTATGGACAATTTAGTATGGCCAATTCACCTAGCCTGCACATCTTTGGACTGTGGGAGGAAACTGGAGCACCCAGCGGAAACCGGAGCACCCAGAGGAAACACACACAGACATGGGGAGAATGTGCAAACTCCATACAGACTGTCACCCAAGGGTGAAATTGAACCCAGGTCCCTAGCACTGTGAGGTAGCAGTGCTAACCACTTAGCCACCATGCTGCCTGAGTGGCAGTTAACTTATTTCCATATATTCACATCTCATTATTAAATTCAATTCATTTCTTTGCTGAAAATTCTCCTCTTGTTCCCTGAAAATTAAAGTGCCAATTCCCAATGTTAAAGTCAGAGTGGTTACCTGGAGGCAGCCCCTCACCACCTGCTTCCCTGGGCCTTTAGTTAACTCTGTCTTCACGAGAAGGTCCCTGCATGCTCATTCGACAAACTCCCCATCCACCCTTTGACCATGCAAGTGGGTATTGCCAAACCACCAGCCTTACTAGATCATCATGGCTGCTTACAGACAAATTCACACAACACTTCAGCCCTTCAGGATTTCACTTTGAAGCTCAGCCGCACTTATGATTTGTTTGCTTCTGTTGGGTCATTTTGCACACAGGGACACACAAACATCTCATGAATTCACACAGGATGGATCTTCTGACTCATTTTCTTCACACTTACTAATTTTGCACTTCCTTCAAGGCTGCCAGCCTCTTTGGCTTGCATCTCTTTTTAATATACTGGAATAGGCAGCAGATTGCTATAGTTTGGAGCATTGAACTGTCAAGGGAGCAGAGATTTTGCTCATCGGCACCTCGCTACAACACCATCATCGCACCGACCTCTTCTGCCAGCGGCTAATCCGCAAATGTACTGCATGAGCTTCAACCTAATGTCCGTGCCCGAAAGTGAAAAGGGACCAGTCCTTACTGGGGTAAAGGGGGAATGTGGTCAGTCAGAGACAACCATTGCAGTCAGTCATTGGTTTCATTCTATTCCAGTCCAGGAGTTTGGCCACTGTCAATCCTGCAGGTTAGGTGTAACCAGTCCAGTTATGTGCAATACGACATGCAATAGTGAGTTATAGTTCATGAGCCTTGGTGAGAGCCTTCTGTGGTGAGAGACTTAAAGCGTGTGATGGCCCGACGTGTGCAAGGTAGATGGCCACGCTTTCCCTTGCAGGGCACAGAAGATCATTGACTTTCTTCCTGCACTGCTGTGCATTGCATTACACCCAGGGTAATGCACTGACCCAAGCTACTATCTCAGGCCAGGCTGGCTGAAACTGGTGGTATGTCACCAGAGATGAAGAACGGAAGACTGCATGAGAAAAATTGACATGGCCAATAGCGAACAGTTGTCATGAAACATTTCTCAGAAAAACGTAGTCAAAAAGTGGGAAAATTCAGGGCATGACTCCATGATTTCCTTTGTCCACAAATTCTCCTGAATTGCCCTAGGTGTTTATTTGAATACTCTGGCAAGTTTTTCACACAAAGGGTGGTGAGTGTCGGGAAGGCGTTGCCAGAGGAGGTGCTGGAAGCAGACACAATTGTAGCATTCAAGAAGCACTTGGACGACCACATGAATAGGAAGGGAATAGAGAGATATGGATCCTGTAAACAAAGAGCAAAGAACAATACAGCACAGGAACAGGCTCTTCGGCCCTCCAAGCCTGCGCTGCCACATTTTGTCTTTCCATTCTAAGAGTGCAAAACTTCACTTCTATAAGTAAAGACAGTTTTAGTATGGAACAGCAAAATGTGACCGCGCAGGTTTGGAGGGCCGAAGGGCCTGTTCCTGTGCTGTATTGTTCTTTGTTCTTTGTTCTGAATCAAATCCGAGATTTCATTGAGGCTAATACATATTGCAATGAGTGGAAATAAAAATTACACAGTTCCTTTATCAGCAATGAATCTGCTAAAGTTATCTTTAATGCTCAAACAGCTCAAAGAAGTTGATGGAAAACTCAATTTTGAAATGAAACGGAGATGGAGTAAATGGGACAAGATGAATAAGGCCACATCTGAATTGGACCTACACAGTATCAGTTTAGCTCAAAAGGCATGAATCTCATGCAATCTGTAATCCACTTCATGGGAGATCAATTAGCTGGAATATTCAAATATTTTTCATATTATTCATCCAATGCTAATTTTCCTACTTTTTCATTAAATATTGGTATGATTATCAAAGAGTCTGGATTAGTTGGGATGAATATGTTGCTTTCACATGTTTTGATTTGTTTGTTCCCTGTCCCTTTCTAATGAGCTAGGTTCCCACAACGTGGATGCTGCATACATTGCATTCAGTTGGTTGTAATAATTATGATCTTCTAAGAATTTTGGTAATAGGCTGTCATGCTTTGCATTTTGCACTGATATAAAGTACTTTTTTCTTTTCATTGATGTACAATGTGGGTTATGCTAATTTTTCATTTACTTTTGGACTTAATTTCTGGATTGATAATTTATACACATTATATGTCAAGGAATGTGACTTTCAAGGCATGTTCAACATCATTAGAATATGAGTGACTGACCACATCCTTTAAAGAATTTAATAACAAAGAGCATGCTCACTTATTCAGTCTTCACCCGTACACTTAGAGAGGAAAATGCTGTTCTCAACTCTGCTGGGCTTTGTGGCAATTACTTCCTTACTAACGCCTGGCTGTAAGTAAAAACATAGTGCTTTGACTCTTTTATGCACTGGCTGGGAGATTTTGTTCTATTTGTCATAATACAAATTACATATTTGTATTTTTTGCCTATCTGAATATTTATAATTACCTTCCTAAGTGTAAAAGTTATGAAAATCACAAATAAAATAAATTCATATTAAGTGCTGATAATTTCCAATATTTTATTCATTTATCTAATTTAAAGTATATGTTAGCATAGTGTATGGTTGGAGTAATATCTCTCAACACCTAAGAGTTTACATAATAGCCAGTTCATGACACATTTTACACCGATGTAACGGATTTTTATTTATATTTTGCTGCTCAATATGTCTTGTACTTAGTTGTAAATGCACCACACTAAAGTGTTTTATAGTTTGGCAAATAGTTTGATGCCATTTAGGGACAGGGAATAAGTAAAAAAAAAATAACAATTACTGGGCCAGTCATTGATACCCACAGCCTGAAGAAACCTTAAGGTGGCACAATTGCAATGAGCTGAAGCATTGTTTGAAATGTGCAAATCTAGCTTTTAGAGATGGTCTGGGTATTTCTCCCTCGTCGAAAGTTCTACAGTTTTTGGCTAGTCGGTGAAGCAGAACTGATATGAATCTACAAACCTAGAATTACTTTGATCAAGTAATGTTTTGATGATTTGTCTATTCTATTTCTACATTGATTATATTTAATTAAATTGTCAAACGTATGAATTTTTGCTTTTGACATTAACGCAACTGGGAGGCGATGGCCTAGTGGTGTTATTGCCGGACTGTTAATCTAGAGACCCAAATAATGTTCTGGGGACCCACATTCAAATCCCGCCATGGCAGATGGTGGAATTTGAACTCAATAAATATCTGGAATTAAGAGTCTAGTGGTGACCATGAATCTATTGTCGATTGTTAGGGGAAAAAACCCAACTGGTTCACTAATGTTGTTTAAGGAAGGAAACTGCTATCCTTACCTGGTCTGGCCTATATATGTGACTCCAGACCCACAGCAATGTGCTTAACTCTTAACTGCCTTCTGGGCAATTAGAGATGGGCAATAAATGCTGCCTAGCCAGTGACACCCTCATCCCGTGAATGAATAAAAAAGAACTACTGTTTGTTTCAGAGATAGTAGGAATTGCTGATGCTGGAGAATCTAAGATAACAAGGTGTGGAGCTGGATGAACACAGCAGGCCAAGCAGCATCAGAGGAGCAGGAAAGCTGATGTTTCGGGTCTGGACCCTTCTTGCTCCTGTGAGTGTGAGCTTGCATTATCAGCTTGACACTGCAGAGGGCTGTCACTCGCAAGATTGGGTGCCAGATATCTCCGTCAGATACCTCGTGTGTGGTCAATGTATGTCACTTCATTGCAGCTACCAACGTAGCACTACTTACACCAGGGTGCTTCTGCCTTTCACACATCTGATAGCGTTCACAACTCAAACCTAAAAGGAACTACAACATTCAGCAGCTCCTGCACCACCAGCTTACTGGTTTCTCAGCGCAAGGGCAACCTACACATCTGAAAGCTTCTCACCAACTGCTTCCATGGGGCAAGAACACAATCACAAAATGTGTCTTTGGATTGTGAACCTCACAAAGTTATTGGGCACACACATCCATCAATTCTAGCAACTTCGCCACACAGGGCCACTTTTCATTCAGATCCCCTTAACTTATAACTTATCCATGTCACATTCTCTCTACCGCAGGTATCGCAAACAGACAATCACAGCTCTGGGGAATCTGTATCTACCAGTGTAGGCAAAGTATTGATGTTTCTGAATGTTTCTCTCCTTCAGGAGAAGAACTTGTACAACCAGCATTAAGACAGGTTGTGGGGGCATGGGCGGGGGGTAGGTGGTTGGTGGGGAGTGGTGATTGTTGTCTGACATAAGGGTCCTTACCAATTTCTAGGAGGAGGCTACTTAGCTGGTGGATGAGCAAAGGCGAGCCAGCCTGTGCTGAAAGCGAAGTTGGAAATGTGCAGCCATCGAGTGAAAAAGCCTCCGAACAGTTTCCACCAGCTGCACATCAAGCAACAACATGTTAATGAAATAAAAACTGAAAATTCTGGAGATACTCTAATTGTTTGGAGAAACAGAGCCAATGCAACAAGTCATACCCAACTCAGAATATTAGCATTGCTTCTCTTCACAAATGCTACGAGAACCATCGAATTTCTCAAGCATTTTCATTTTTATTTCAGATTTTCAACTTCTGCAATATTTTGTTTTATTTAATGTGTTAATGAAACATTGGTGAGGATGGTGTCTCAAAAGTACTTGGAGATGTTTATGTTTGAATCTACAGCCTCCAGATCCTACTCCACAGCACAGTCCAGATAAAGGTCACCCCACTCCCTCGCCCCAGCTTTGCCAGTCCCAGCGTCAGAAGCTTCTTTAAATATCTTCTGGCTGCTACTTTCTCTGAATTTTCTCTTGATGTTTTTTCCTCCTGGATTGGAGAACTGCATGTGAGAATCTGAGTCTGAATTTGCCTTTTTGTTAAGGGGCATGTTTATGTGATCTTACTATATCGGAAAAGTTAAATAGTTACAGTATCCATTAGTTTTCCACGAGATAAAAACTGAAAGAACTGCGAATGCTGTAAATCAGGAACAAAAGCAAAATTGCTAGAAAAGCTCAGCAGGTCTGGCAGCATCTGTGAAGGAAAAAACAGAGTTAACGTTTTGGGTCCGGTGACCGTTCCTCAGAACTTTTCCTAATTTTCCATTAGAGTTGTTATTCTAAATTCCTCTCTCTTTTTATTTTAACTACAGTGTTTTAATAAATTGTGTTTTGCTTAATGCTGAATAGTTTAACCAGTTACATTGCATCTGGAATGCAGCATTTCACATTTGCCTTTAAAATAAGACAAAGTTAGGGTCTAGGCTACCTTCTTAAAATATTTTGAGGGGGACTGGTCTGGTCCATGACAGGAGAAAGAAACGGTTGAGGTCTGTGACTCTCGGAGGACTCCTGGAGAGCAGGCCCCTGCTGAGCCCAGTATCACTTACTAAGCATCTGGACTTGGCCAGTAATGAGCTGACAGAAATGCAGAGACAAACAGGGAATCTCTAGTAGTGATGTCAGCAAAGAACAAAAGATTTTGCCCAGATTCTGCTTGATGTCATGTTCCAGTATGCGAGCATGTGATTGGCTCCAGAAGCTCGGTGGTGGTCACTGGCAAGAGCCATGACCAACCCTCCCTCTCATCCCCGCCTTCTTGACCTGACACAACCTTCTCTCCCACCTATCCGCTCCTCCCACCTCACTGACCAATCCACACCACTCCCCCCCTCTCTAGTTACTGCAGAGCTCCCTTCCACCTCCCCCATTCCTGAAGAAAGGTCCTGATCCAAAACGTCAACTTTCCTGCTCCTCTGATGCTGCCTGGCCTGCTGTGATCGTCCAGCTCCGCACTGTGTTATCCCTTTAAATCAATGCCATTTTGCTCTTTCTGCCTTCATTAAAATGTACTTGATTTTTGATCTTTGATTCTTTAAAATTTGGAAAGTGTCTGCATCTCTTTCCTCCCTCATAGAATATCTATTTGTTAATCTTTTTTTCCATTATCACCCATCTAGACAACTGCATGAAAATTATTGGAGGCCAGGAAGTGGCACCTCATTCAAAACCTTACATGGTATCTATCCAGAATAGGAGGAAACACTTTTGTGGAGGAACTTTAATCAAAGCTAGCTGGGTGCTGACGGCTGCACACTGCCAGGTGTAAGTTACAACAGAACATAATTTTTAAAAAGCATGCAGGCTGTGGTTAATAATATTACAAGCTACATTCTAACAATATCTATAAGCTAAAGAACAGGAGAAGTCCTATTGATTCTCTGAGATTATCAAACCACATACACAAACTATCAATCACTCCTCCCTACTTTAAATCTTGGGAGCAGGGGGAAAATCTCACTGAAAACCTTAACCAGTTTAGGAAAAATCCAAGAAGTTTTTGCTGACAAGTGCAATAAAGGTATCTCCAAGACAGTGCAAAAACAATTTCATTTATATGGCACCCATAATGAAACAAAATGTCCCAAGGTACTTCACAGGAGCATTGTGAAGCAGAATTTAATACTGAGGGATATACCTTAATGCAAGGTCAGGTTTTTTTTAAAAATTCGTTCATGGGACGTGGGCCAGTATTTATCACCCATCCCGAGTTGCCCTTGAAAAGGTGGTGGCTTGCAATGACTCAGATAAAAGTTAGGCTGGGTGGTGCATCTTAAATGAGCAAACCAAGATTAACAGACAGAATTTCCAGAGCTTGGGGCCAGACAGCTGAAGGCATAGTCCCCACTAATGGAAAAAATTGGGAATACTGAAAGGGCCTAAATTAGATAAGCAGATTTCTCAGAGGGTTTTGGGGCTGGAGAAGATTACCAAACTAGAGAGCAGTTAAATCTTGAAGGGACTTGAAAAACAAGAATGACTATTTTAATGTCAATGGGTCACTTGACTGGCCAATATTGACCAACAAGCATAGGATGATGAGTAAATAGGAATTGGTGTGATTTAGGACTCAGGCAGCAGACATTTGGAAGACCTTATATCCATGAAAGGTATAATGTAGGACTGGAGGTTGATGGGGAGGGCATTCAAACAGTCAATGCTGAAGGTAATAAGGAATAGATGACTGTTTCTGTCGCAGATGATCTGAGACAGTGGCGAAGTCAGACAGTGTTTAGGAGATGGAAGTAAGTGGTTTTAGCAGCTGTGTGGTCACTTAATGGGACACCAAGATTCCCAGGGAGAGGGATAGCATCAGTGTTTAAGGTAAACCCATGAATTTGCAAGAGGTTACCAGTAAATGTAACCCTGAGGAACGATAGACAGTCTAAAAGTATAATCTCAGGTGAAGAGTAGAACTCACGGATATGGGAGAATTTCGAGCAATTTTATCAATATTGTTCCTAAAACTTCCATCATGAAAATACTTTTAAATGTTCTTTAGACAGATCACGTTTATAGCCACATGATTAGCTATTTCTAGAACAAAAACAAAGTTGCTGGAAAAGCCCAGCTCGTCTGGCAGCACCTGTGAAGGAAAAAACAGAACTAATGTTTCGGGTCCGGTGACCCTTCCTCAGAACAGTTCTGAGGAAGACTCACCGGACCCAAAACGGTAACCCATTTTTTCCTTCACAGATGCTGCCAGACCTGCTGGGCTTTTCCAGCAACTTTGTTTTGGTAGCTGATCCATGGCATCTGCAGCTCTTTCGGTTTATATTTAGCTATTTCTAGAATTGGCTGTGAGACTCCCTTAAAATGTCTAATTAAAAGGTGCTTGGTTCAAATCATTTTCAACAATTAAAATCAGCACTGTTTCTCTGGAGCAAAAACAGGAATTGTTGGAAAAGCTCAGCTGGTTTGGCAGCATCTGTGAATAGAAATAAAAGTTAATATTTCAAGTTGACTGAGCCTTCCTCAGAACTGTTTCCCTGGAGCAGAATTTTAATTACTTAGTTTACCAGTGCTACTATTCTGTAACTAGCCCATCAGAAATTGATGAAGAAATAAAGTGTAGCTGGTAGTTAAGGTTGCTTGATAAAATTCTTTATACTTTGTGTGTGTTAAATTATGGTTGAATGACCACCAACCCTCCATGCCTCAAGTTCCAAACTCTTCCTTGTTTATGAAAATTTGTTATCATTATATCTCTCCCAACATTTATAACTTTTTCAATCCTACAACTGTCTGAGATCTTTGCTTCCCTCCAATTCTAGCTTCTAGCACAACATTTGTTCTATCATCGGCAGCTATGTCTTCAACCATTCAGGAATCCTTTCACAAAATACCTTAGCTTTTCTCTTCTCCTTCAACATGTGCCTTAAAGCACAAGTCTGTGACCAAGCTTTTGGCCAACTTTCTTAATGACCCACATGGTTAATGACAACATTTGTTTGATAAGGTTTCTGTTAACTGCCTTGGGAACTTCTACTACATTAAAGGTGCTATATAAATGCAAAACAAACCAATACCTGTCAAATTACAAAACTTATATGAGGAAGATGAATAAACAATATTGCTGGGTAAGAAACAAGAGCTAAACTTAACATGATCAAAGTATAAGAATTACAAGCGCATCTCCACTCTCAATCGTAAAGAATATTACTGAAATGTGAATGTTCGAGCTGGTTGAGGGCTAAGATGAGGCCTGTAACTGGTTCCACTAACTTGTTTAGAATTGCATCTATGCATATCCTTAAAATAACCTTACGCTGTAGAGAAAACTGCTGTAGAATTGTTAGATTCGGTTGCATTTCATCTACACTACACTATGAAGTGAACAATAAAAACAGATCCATGTATGAGAAGGAGTTTTACACTGCATAATCAGCAAGGAGCACATTCAATGTGAGGAAAGACTTTGTCTAGGTGAGACAAATGCTGAGTGAGTGAGTCTGAGCTGCAGACCTTGGGCCACGTCACGGAACTTACCTGGACACTTTGCTTCAGGTGGTAGTCACAACTCTCAGATACTGGTCTGTAGTCAGGGACAGGAGGGTATGACTGCAAGTGAGGCGGGCATTAGGATCTGAGGGGTTGCACTCAAGAGCTGTGTGAATGCAAGTTGGGTTTGCAGGGAGAAAGGGCAAACTGATAATTACACTGTGATGTAGGGAGCCATTCAATGGGGAAAGAACACAGGAATGTCATTGTGGTACAGTTGTGGGGACAGTTTGATGAGGTGGACAGATATTTTTCTCTGCAATTATAAATGGAAGTCCTAAAGGCTGTGTTGCTTGCAAGATGCCAGGGCTCAGGATGTCTCTCTGGGGCTGGAGATGAAATTGGAGTGGGAGGGAGGGATCCAGTTGTCACTGTCTACATTATTAATAATGACATTGATAGTACTAGAAAGGAGCTTCTAATGAAAGAATTTGAATAGTTAAGAGCAAAATCAAAAGCCAAACCTCCAAGTTCTGGATTACTATCTGAGCCACAGGAAAGCTTGCAGAGGATAAATAAGTCAAGGAGTTAAATTGCTCAAAGATTGGTGTGGGTGGAATGGCTTTCAGTCATGGGGCACTGGCACCAATACTGGGGTAGAATAGAGCAGTTCTAGTGGGATGGACATCACTTGAACTATCTTTCGACCAGTGACCTCGGGGCTGGAGAAACTAGGGCAGCAGAGAGGACTTCAAACTTGCTAGAGTGGGAAAGGCTTTGGAGAGGGGAAACATAGCGTTGCAAAACTAAAGGATATGGCAGCATTACAGGGTAACTCAAATAAAAGCAAAGTACAGCAAATTTTTTTTCTCTAATGGGATGTGAGCATCACCGGCTGGATCAACATTTATTGGCTATCCATAACTACCCTCAGAAAGTGTTGGTGAGCTGACTTCTTGAACTGCTGCAGTTCATTTGCACTAAGCAAATCCATAATGCCATTAGGGAGGGAATTCCAGTAACACTGAAGGAGTGATGATATATTTCCAGGCCAGGATGGTGAGTGACTTGGAGGGGAACTTGCAGATGGCGATGTTCCCATATATCTGCTGTCCTTGTCCATCCAGGTGGAAGTGGTCGTAGGTTCAGAAGGTGCTATCTAAGTAGCCTTGATGAAAATATGCAGTACATTTTGTCTGCTGCCATTCAGCGTGGGTGCATTTTTTGCTGCATTTAGATTGCAATATCTTCACATCTAGCTATTGCATTACTCAACAGAGCAAGGATTCAAAATTCACTCCAAGCATAAAATGAGTGAGGATGAACTCGCATACAGACATGTTAAAAAGGTACAAGTGTGTGCAAGTTTCCTTTACCTACAGTTTGAGCAAAGGTATTAATCCAAGTAAATTATTTTAGAAAAACAGAGAGCAAGACACTTACAAAGGAATACAATTAATATTTAGGCCTTAATATTTTACATTGTAACTTCCACTCAAATGAAAATGACAGCAATTATTCTAAATGTCATTGACACTGTTTGATTCAGTCATCCATCTTCCAGTACCGTCTGACTGCAGAAAATGTTATTGAAAATAAATTATCTTATTATCTTTGTACCTTTTACAGCAAAAACAGTCAATTGAAAAATGTTCGGGTAGTTCTTGGGGTTCACTCACTTTCAAAAAAAGAGAAGGAACAACAAGCATTTACCGTTAAAAGGATGATCCAGCATAGCTCGTACAACTCAAAATTACTCATAAATGACATCATGCTTCTTGAGGTAAAAAAAAGTTATTGCTACATATTTTTAATTGTAATGTCCAGAAATTCTATGGGCACAGTCTGAGACAGGGGAGGATCCCTATACCTCAACTTGTGGCACACCCAATACTGGGCCTCTGGCCAAGCTTAAATAAAAAGGGCGGCATGGTCGTTCAGTGGTTAGCACTGCAGTCGCACAGCGCCAGGTTCAATATCAACCTCAGCCGACTGTCTGCGTGGAGTTTGCACATTCTCCCCGTGTCTGTCTATCCGGTGTCAGGTGCCATGATTTTTTCCCATAGTTCAAAGATGGGCAGGTAGGGTGGATCAGCCATGTTAAGTTGCCCATAGTGTCCGGGGATGTGCAGGCTAAGTGGGTTAGCCGTGGGAAATGTAGGGTTACAGGGATAGGTCTGGGTGGGATACTTTTCAGAGGTTGGTGTGGACTAGATGGGCCAAATGGCCTGCTTCCACACTGCAGAGATTCTAAGACTGTCGGCTGTTCATCACCTGCTGTTGAACATCCCGATGCAGTCTGCCAATCAACAGCTGTTGAATTTCAACGTGGCCTTCAGTTGCATCAGACTGGTCATTGAATGGAAAGTGGATGTGAAGTTGAAAATGGGCTAGGATAAAAAGACAAAGAGCGTTTATGTAAGAGAGGAAACAAGGTGGTTCAGGAATTTGGAGGGACGTGGGATGCGCGGTGGCCAACAGCGGTTCATGAGATCCAGGAGAAACATTTCTGCTGCTCCTGGTTGCTCACTCGGGGGAGTGTTTTTAATAAATGTAACATTTTGTTCTAGAAATTTGCTGCAGTCTATTTCAGGGTTACCTGTCAGGCTGCAGTGCAGTATTAGCTTTCCTGAATACAGGCAGACTGGCATTCATGTATATTCAGGGCTTTGTGCATTGTTTCTGAAATGGGCATTTAGCCTACATTTTATTTCAGAAGCAGGGCCTAGATGCCAATTTCTTTGCCTATGCCAATATATATGGTGGATGATAATGGCTGTCTGTTGTTGCCTGCATCATTGAAAACCCAGGCAGCTATTCTGAAAAACACCCGTCATGTTTAGCCTGTATAATGGTTAATTCCTCTCCTTGGGAAAAAAAATGCTGTAGAAGAAAAGTTTTGAGATCCTTGCAACACAACACCCAGGCAGAGCTATGTGGTGACTGGCTGCTCGAAACAGACTCAGCAACTACCCCTGTGCACTGCAAATAAAATAACAGTATATAGTAAATGCTGTGATTAAAAAATTGAATTGTTTTTTGAATGTACTCAAATATAATTCCAGCTCAATGGCAAGGCGACTCTGAACAAGTTTGTGAAGGTCCTGAACCCACCTAACACTGGAACTGATGTCAAAGCTGGAAACATTTGTAATGTTGCAGGTTGGGGATTCACCTCAGTTGTAACTGAAAAGGTTTCAGACACATTGCAGCAAGTGAATGTAACTGTCGTGGACAGGAGGCTGTGTGCACAGTATTACACCTACCATCCTGCGATAACAGAAGATGTACTATGTGCTGGTGACAGAAAGGGAGCAAAAGATTCCTGCGTAGTAAGTGTCTGTGATGTAAAAATAACCAAAATTCTAGATTAACGGGTAAATGTAATAGAGTCATAGAGTCACAGAGATGTACAGCACAGAAACAGATCCTTCGGTCCAACTTGTACATGTTGACCAGATATCCTAAAATAATCTAGTCCCATTTGCCAGCATTTGACCCATATCCCTCTAAGCCTTTCCTATTCATATACCCACCCAGATGCCTTTTAAATGTTGTAATTATACTAGCCTTTACCACTTCCTCTAGCAGCTCATTCCATACACGCCTCAGCCCCCAACACTGCAGAGAAAATAGCCCCAGCCTATTAAATCTCTCCCTATAGCTCAAACACTCCAACCCTGGCAACATCCTTGTAAATCCTTTCTGAGCCTTTCAAGTTTAACAACACCATTCCTATTGCAAGGGGACCAGAATTGAACACAGTATTCCAAAAGTGGCCTAACCAATGTCCTATACGGCTGCAACATGACCTCTCAATTCCTGTACTAAAGGCACTGACCTGCAGGTGTGGGTACAATCCACTGTGACCACCAAAAGGCATGACCAATTCTCACTGGTCTCAATACACACGGACAAAGAAGGACATGAATTCGACTGGGACAACACATCCATAATAGCACAAGCCAAACAGATACATGCCAGGGAATTCCTGGGGGCCTGGCATTCCAACCAGAACTCCATTAACAAACACATTGAACCGGACCAGATGTACAAACCACTGAAGAGGAAAACCGGAAGTATTACCAACCACCCCACCAAACTGAGGCATATAAATAACAAGCAGAGTGGAACACCAACAGCTCACCGGAGACAAAAGATGATGTTACCTAGCAGGGTGACAAAATATCTGCAATCAGATACATCGGCTTAGACAGCAAGTCTGCAACCTCAATTATTGAAGCAGTGAGGGGACAGAAAGTTTACAGATTTTACACCCAGTCCCACTCCTGTTCTCACAAATCAACAATTTAAAATTCTAGTTCTTGTGTTTAGTTCTCTCTCAATGATTTCATCCTCCCTACCTCTATTCTTCACCAGCATTACAATGATCTCCATCATATGCCAATTTCTCGGTGCATTCTTTCCTGAGGGCCTTCTTCCTTTTTCCGTTTACTTACACCATGAGTTCAATTGTCCAGATTCCACATTCTGTAACCGAAGCTTAAACCTTTATATATTTGCACCTCTGTTGCATTTATGATGCTCTTAAAGAGTTAGCTATGCCTCTGAGTTGAGTCTACTTCAAAATTTGAGCACATCATGATGAACAATCAATGAAAAACAATGCATTTATGTTGCATCTTTCCTGACTTTAGGATATTATTTAGCATTTTACAGTCAATACAGTACTCTTGCAGGTGTAGTCACGATTGTAACACCGGCCCTAGTGATGCTTTATGCAGGTAAATTTACTAAATTTCAAAATAATGGATGTGAAGCCATCCATTACCAGTGTATGGACTGCTAATAAACCAGACACATTAGTACAACACTGGATGTCCGTCCAAAATACCCATTATGAGAGGTTTAATAATCATTGTAGATATGTGAGTTGGCAAGAATCCATTCTGCTAATACTTGACATCCTGGTTTAAGCCAACACAGTGAAACATGCTACTTTTGGACATAAATGACCCTGCAAGCTAATATCTCAATATAGAAAATGCAGTGTATCACAGGTCAAGATATTGCCAGCCAGGACATTAGTGGTAAGTTAGAACGACATTGATATTTTAAAAATAAAATCACAGTTCCTTTATTTTTAGTTTTATTCAGGTCATCTTAAATAAGAGCTATCCCTTCTCACATTGGCAAACCTGCAGCTGAGATTAAGAATCCAACTGTTTAAAATTTTCTTGTATTACTTTTATTTCAGGGCGATTCAGGAGGTCCACTGTTATGTAACGGAAAATTCAATGGAATCGTTTCTTTTGGATGTAGTTGCGGACAACCCCGAAAGCCTGGTGTTTACACACGACTCTCAAAGACATATCTTTCCTGGATTAAGAAAATAATTCGACACTGAAATACTCAGTGATAGTTTGAGATTTAGTTGGGATCTTACTTTTGCCTTTTTAATTGCTGTAACTCAAATAGTAAAATGTAAATCCAAAATAGATCCGGAGTAATGTTATTTCCTACTCAGCTTTTGATTTTATTAATTTTTTTGCACAAGCTTTTTTCACTGGAGTATCGAAGTTCAAAAGGTGTCTTGGTGAGATTATAAAATAGTCTCCTAAAATAAGTCAAGTTAGATCGTTTCCATTCATTGGTATGATAATAATGAAGTACCATACGCTTAGAAGGACGATAGAAAGAATGAAAGAGGTTAGGAAAAATGTCTTTATGTGAACAGTTACTGAAAACTCTCTTAATTGCACCTATCGGTGCCCTCTAGCCCTGACCCCTCACAGTAATTGTCTGATTGACCCAGCACCACTACAAGTGTGTCCTCAGCAATCAAATTGCCCTGCAGCCAAAGAACATGGCACCACATCAGCTGCCGTACCTGAATAATCCATTCCCCTCTTCTACTTGCATACTTAACGTAAATGATCCACCATGTGGCCATCCAGTAAACCATCACATTATCAGGGGCCAAGAAAGCAGAAATTCTTCATGTAGGAATGTCCCTCCTCAGCTGTGTCCTTTTGGCAGTTTGGTCTTGTAAAGGACCGGCAGCGGTCCCATCTTTCTCAAAGTCAACCGCAAAATCCTAAAATTGAGAAAGAACATGTGTAACCAAATTTATGATATGTTTCAGTGAGCTCTGAAATAGGAATTCAATAGAGCTCTTGAACAAATGCAAGAATATTGCTTAGAATTTCTATTTTTGCAGTATATTCCATATATTCTTTGTAAAAGGTAAGAAAGGAAAGGGTTGCTTGAAAAATTAAAGTAGCTGCATAAAGCCTACTGCCATTTTCTAGCTTGGTTCTCACCATTAACATTTCAACTGGACATTTCTTTTATGCTAAGGCATACATTTGACAATAGGGCCCTAACAGCACTTGAACTGCTACTGAATTGGGCTCTGAATCTGTCCAAAACACACTATCTGAGGCTTCCCTTCCAGGAATTTGGTGCAGTGGGTTGTTTAAAGGCATCCCAAGAGTACAAGATGTTCACAGCACAATCCGATAGTGTCAGATATATTCAATTCTCAACTTACCTGTTGCCTGCCTGAAAGCTGTTCCTCATTAAAATTCCCACCTCACCATAATTACTTAAAATTGAGGAAATTTACAGGACCTAGGGAGCTAGCAGGAGAGTCTGCAAAGAAGTTCATTTAATCCACATGCCATCCACAATTATCTACCGATTCCAGGTGCAGAAGTAAAATCTTTACCACAGTGCATTTATCATGATGAGGTTACATATTTCACTCATTTAAAGTACATAGTTTGCTTGCACATTAGATAGAATTGACTCCAGTTAATTATCTGTTGTTTGTAAGCTGTTGCATTGTAAGGTGTTGTGCTGGAGCTCTGATATAAATTGTTTAAAGTTGCCAAAATGTTATTATACAGGAAATAAAATGTTATCTTTGTAACTTAAAAAGTTTTCTTTTGAATTCCATACACCAGCAGCTGAAATTTATACTCATACTAGCACTGACTGACAATATCACCTTTGTACAGTATGGTCCACTGACCAAAGTTAATTAAATCATAAATGCAATATTTGGGTCCTAGAGGCAGCAGACTCATAGCTGAAATTTTTAAGCAGGTAAAAGCCTGCACTCAAATTTAGCTCTGGGCAGGAAGGCTGATCTTGGGTCTACCTGACCCACTGCTTTTGGAGTCCTTAAGCCATCAGTTAATGGTTTTTATTCATTCATGGGATGTAGGTATCACTGGCTAGGGCAGCATTTAGTACCCATCACTAATTGCCCAGATAGCAGTTATGAATCAAACATATTGCTGTGGGTCTGGAGTCACATATCAGCTAGACCAGGTAAGGATGACAGTTTCCTTCCCTAAAGAACATTCGTGAACCGGATGGGGTTTTACTGACAATCATCATTAGAGTCTTAATTCCAGATTTTTATTGGATTCAAAATCCACCAAATACTATATAAAAACTGAAAGAACTGCAGATGCTGTAAGTCAGGAACAAAAATCCCACCAAGTGCTATGGCGGGATTTAAACCCAGGGTCCCAGAACATTACCTGGTTCTCTAGATTAACAGTCTATAAATAATGCCATTAGACCATCACATCCCTTTACAGTAGCATGGGTTTCTTCAGGATATGAACCCAGGACTTCATGGATATCATTGCCCAACACCTCCAAAAGGGGGACCATACTGCTAAACCAACTAACCAATAGCAACTTAAGGGCCTCTTCTTTGCTGGACTGCAATGATCTCAGTTCCAAGTAAGACAAGACAGAGTCATGTTGCCTGACTGATAAACCAGTGCAGGAAGATGGTCAGATATGGAGTGGAGTCAAGGAACTGGATGTGGGCAATCAGGTTGCTTTGGATGTGGGGCGGCCACATCCCTGCCCTTGCTATTGCACCACCTGCTACATCTAGCCCAAGCTGCTGCAGCACCCCCAAACCCCTCCATCTGAAAAAAAAATGGAGAAATGCATCTGTATCTTGTATACTACAATCTGCCATTGCAATATGATCTATGATGCATTTGCTTTCTGCTTAGAGGCATGATACAAGAAGTCATTAAGCTATACTTGGAACATGATGCCAGCTGATGCCAATGTGCAACTGCAGTTATGTGAATTTTCAAAAAGAAACAGCAAGGAATAATTAGAAATTCAGTCTGAAACTCTGTGCTGTTTGGTGAGTCAGTATGACTGCGAATGTTCCAGTACCTGAGCCTGTAGAAGTCGAATCTGACTTGAGATACAACTGAAATATCAAATTCTCAAAATCATAAAATGACCCCAGAGTTAAACTGAAAGCTGAACACATAAGTACAGCAAATCTTTTGTTATCAGTGCTGGGGAAAGACTGATATAAGCTATGCCCTAGACCTTACTGAGGAATGGAAAAACCAAACTGAGGAAATCTTGCAGCCCTTTAAGATCTCTATTAAATCCTCTACTAATGTTATGTATGAACAATTTGTGATTAACATCCAAGCTAGGGAAAGTGAGGGAGAATATTGATGAGCATGTGATTGCACCAAGACTTCTAGCTAAATCTTGGGAAACTGAAAGATCATGAAAGATAGAGTTGTCTTAGGACTATGATCTTTTACCATGAGAAAAATAACTTACTTGCAAGAAAGCTTTTTTAAATTCATTCATGGGATGTGTGCATTGCTGGCTAGACCAGCATTTATTGCCCATCCCTGTTTGCCCAACAGACAATTAAGAGTCAGGTATGTGTGGGAAGGCTATATGTTTCTGTTTCAATCAAGTTTCCTCACATACATCTAAATTCCACCCAGTTATAACCCTAGCCTATTCAACCTATCCCATAAGACCTCTCAAGACAAGTATCAGCCTAGTAAAACTTCTCTGAACTGTTTGCAATGGATATGCATCCTTCTTTAAATAAGGAGATAAATATTCGACGCAATATTCTTGATGTGGTCTGACACCAATGCCTGATATATCCGAAGCATAAACTTTTACTTTTGTATTCAACTCCCTTTATGATAAATGACAATATTCCACTAGCTTTCCTAAATGCTTGTTGTAAATGCATCTTAACCTTTTGAAATGCCTTTGTGTTTCAGAGTTCTGTAGTCATTCAACATTTAGATAATATGCTTGTTCATTATTTTTCCTGTCAAAATGTCACATTTTGTTAAATTATATTCTAGTTGATATAACTTTGCCTATGCATTTGACCTATCTATATCCATCTGTAACCTCCTAATACCCTCTTCATGAGTTACTTCCCTATCTATCTTTGTGTCAGCAGCAAATTTAGCAAACATACCTTTCATCCTTTCCATCCTTTCATTAAATTAATTTATCTAAATTGTGACAAGTTGAGGGTCTGGCATTGATCCCTGTAGTACACAATGTGTTACTACATCTTGCTAACCAGAAAATGACCCACTGTGCCAACTCTGCTTCATGTTAACAGGTTAATCTTCTCACAGTGCCAATCCCAGAAGAAAGAGCAAGTAAAACCAGTAAATGAGACATTCTGATCTGACTCATCTTGTGCATTCCAAAATAAAGGCCAGTATGACCTGTATGATCATTTCCAAGTTGGGTTTTTTGGTTTGGAATATATTACCGCCGACAGTAACTTTTTATTTTCTGCAACAACCTTTGGTGTGGTTCTGACTTGCTCTGGAAAGTCTGAAAAATCATTTCTGACTGGTAAGACGGTTTATATACTTCAACAAGTATTATTTTTAACAAGTCAATACTCTGCTGCCACACATTAAGTTGAAGAGAATTCTGCTTAAAGATTATAATTTTACAATTACCTGAGTATAAATGTCGAAGTCTTACATTTTATCATCTCATGACCTAAATACCATGTTGCATTGAATGTAAAGTTAAGAACTGATTGTTGCAAAAGGGCAGATGGTGAGAGATAGAACAACAAGATAAAGAGCCATGTGACCATAATTGTCACAGAGCTGGTCAAAGAATACTGAGAACGAGGAAGATATGGTCACTGAAATCTCACTTGTGGCTCAGTAAAGGTATGAGGCTGACATGCAACCTTTGGTAAATTGTGAGCAGGAAAATCAAGTTGTATTAAAAGAATAGGTGACAGAGAAACTGTAACCAAAGTGAGGAAAAATGCCTGGTCAGTCAATACATGTTGGAAAAATCGTTAGCAGACCAACTACCTGTGAAAAGATCCAGCATTAAGGAAATCTAACAACCAGTAAACAATTAATTATTGGAATATTGCAAGTTGCTACATTTGGAAGAAGTGCCCAGTAAATAGGATTGCCGCATATGGTAGAAATGACACCCGTCTTTTCTGTTCCCACTACTCTGTCATTTTAAGTAGGGGGTCTAATTGATGAATTGGGGAACACTTGAGGATCCTTTTTACCATTGAATATTTCAACCCAGCTTCTCAGATTGAGCTCTTGACATTCAGATTCCCACAAATTCTTGGCTTGACTTCCTTTATCTAGCAGATCATTGACAATTATTTATCTACAATTAATAAAACTATAGTTCCTCCTAATAGGGTTTGATGAGTTTGTAGATGAGCCCCTAAAATAAACTGTGATGATATCTCTGGGACATATCTTAACACTTTAAGAATCTGAAGCCTGTACAACTGAGAGCTTGCTGCTCCTTAGCTTTGTCATCTTGTAGAGTGCAACAATAAACATAGTTTCACTGTTACTGGGAAATCTAGCCTGAGCTCTATTAAAACCCAAAGAACCCACATCAAAAATCATTATCAAATATGGTGAGCACAATGGACATGTCAGTATAAGGTAGATGATGTCTTTTCTTAGATGAACCTCAAGAGCCATATTGTTTTGTTACGACCTTGTTACTTGTCAATTAGTGATCTCCTTTTGGGCCAAGATGAGCCAAGCACCCAGATGTTATCTGTAAGCACATAGTTAGAGGCCAGAGACACACAGCACTGTGGCACTCTAGGTAAAGGCTCTGTCTAGCTATTACTCTGTACAGGTGTATTAGCTGTTTAGCTGTAAATAAATCCAAGCAAGTGGAATCTCTGAACTCAAACTAATAGGGCTAAAGGCAAATAAGTTTCCTGGTCCTGATGGCTTGCATCCTGGGATTCTAAAAGCAATAGCTGCAGAGATAGTGGGTGCATAGGATTCTGCAAAGCATCATAATTATGTATTCCCCAACTTGTCTACCATCAAAATCTAGTTGATAACTATTCGACACTCTCCTCTTGTTCAGTATAGATGTTGTTTTCCTTTTACTCTGGTATTTCTTGTGAATTGGCCTGGTCATGGAAACATTTGAAGTATGTTTTAAATCAGCAAAATGCATTTTTTAAAAGTTACAGTTCTGCACTGTCATCCTTTATCTGGACCAAGGTACACAATTATATTACACTGAATTCTGCAGCAATCTGTGAAATGAATTCAGCCAGAAATCCCCTTATTACTTGCCACCACGCATTTGTCCATGTAAGGACATGTCCTTAAACTTTGATCTTTTGTGACCTGTAAAGAGGGACAGGTTGCACTTGAAGTGAAGGAAGTCCAATATACTTGTATGGGAGATTTGCTAGTATTACCCAGGAGGGTTTAAAGCAGTTTGGCAAGATGGTGGGACTCTGAATAAGAGACAGGCCATCGAGAAATCAGGGGAAAATATAGTAGCCATTGAGAGCAAGTTTACTATTCAGGATAGCCAGGGGCTCAGTAAAGGGAGGAAAAGAATTCTGGATTAAAGTGCATCTATTTCACCATGCGAGGCCTGACCGGTAAGGCAGATGAGCTCAGAGCATAGATTGGCTCTGGGGACTGGGATATTATAGCCATAACAGAAACATGGTTGAGAAAAGGGCAAGACTGGCAGCTCAGTGTTCCAGGATACAGAAGCTGCAGGCATGACAAAAGTACAAGTAAGAGCGGAGGGGGAGTTGCCTTTTTGATAAGGGAGGACTTAACAACAATTCTTAGAGAGGATATTCTTAAGGAGTCATTAAATGAGGCCATATGGTTAGAACTTAAAAACAAGAAGGGGATGGTCACTCTGTTGGGACTGTATTATAGACCCTGCAAATAACCAGTGGGTACCAGAGGAGCAGATGTGTAAAGAGTATGCAGATACCTGTCAGAATATCAGAATCGCATTGTTCGGAGATTTTAATTTCTCTTATTGACTAGGCCACCCAGAGTGTAAAAGGTCCAGACAGGGTGGAGTTTGTCAAATGTGTCCAAGAAAGTTTCCTCAATAAATATATAGAGGGCCCTACTCAGGAATGTGGAACGCTGGACCTCCTCTTAGAAAACAGGAGGTCAGACAAATGACTAAAGTGTCAGTCAGAGAGCACTTTGTGCCCAGTGATAATAACTCTCTTAGTTTTAACATAATTATGGAAAAAGATAGGACAGGTCCACAGGTTAAGGTGTTAAACTGGAGCAGGGCCAATTTTGGGGCCATTAGACAGGATCCAGCAGAGGCTGATTGGACGATTCTGTTTGAAGAAAAGGGAATGACTGGCAAATGGGAGGCTTTTAAAAGTGTGATATCAAGTGTCCACAGACAGAGGATATTGAGGAAAAAAAAGGAGGCATAAATTGAGTTTAAGCTGCTGGGTCCAAGTGAAACCCTAGATGACTATAACACTTAAAAGGGAAATCAGAAGAGCAAAAAGAGGGTATGAGATGGATCTGGCAGATAAAGTTAAAGATAATCCCAAGAGATTATTTAGATTTATTACAGTAAAAGGGTGGCTAGGGAGAAAATTGGTCCCCCTTAAAGATCAGCGTGGCTGTCTACAAATAGAGCCACAGGAGGTGGGGGAGATTTGAAACGAGCGGGGATGTTTTGGACTGCATACGTATTACCGGAGAGGAGGTGTTTGCAGCCTTAAACTGCAGTAAGGTGGAAAAATCCCCTGGGTCTGATCAACTCCATCCTCTGATGTTGTGGAGGGCTAGGTAAGAAATTGCAGAGGCCCTTTCAGAGATTTTTGCTTCATCTTTACCCATTGGTGAGGTTCCCGAAGACTGAAAAGTGGCTAATGTTGTTCCATTGTTTAAGACAGATAGCAAAGACAAGCCAGAGAACTACAGGCCAGTGAGCCTGAAAATTTGGAGAGTCAGGGTCTGATTAGGGATAGTCAGCATGGGTTTGTGCGTGGAAAGTCATGTCTAACAATCTTTTAGAGTTTTTCGAAGAGGTAACCAAGAGGATAGATGAGGGTAGAGCAGTGAATGTTGTCTATATGGACTTTAATAAGGCCTTTGACAAGGTCCTGCATGGCAAGCTAGTCATGAAGGTTAAGTCACATGGGATCCAGGGAGAGCTAGCTAATTGGATTCAAAACTGGATCTCAATGGCAGGAAGCAGAGGGTGATGGTTGAAGGGTGTTTCTCAGACTGGAGGCCTGTGACTAGCGGTGTGCCACAAGGATCAGTGCTGGGACCTTTGTTATTTGTTATTCACACAAATGATCTGAATGTGAATGTACAAGGCATGATTCGTAAGTCTGCGGATGATACGAAATTAGGAGATATCGTTGATAGTGAGGAAGGTTATCAAAAATTACAGAGGGATCTTGATCAGATGGGGAAGTGGGCTGAGGATTGGCAAATGCAATTCAATACAGATAAGTGTGAGGAGTGCACTTTGGAAATTCAAGTCAAGGTAGGACTTATACAATAAATGATAAGGTCCTGAGGAGTGTTGTGGAACAGAGGGACATCGGAGTATAAGTACGTAGTTCGTTGAAGGCGGCATCATGGGTGGACAGGGTGGTGAAGAAGGCATTTAGCATGTAGGCCTTTATCAGTTGAGGTATTGAGTATAGGAGTTGGGACATTATGTTACAGTCGTATAAGACATTGGTGAGGCCTCACTTGGAGTATTGTGTACAGTTTTGGTCACCTTCTGGCAGCAAAAACATAGTTAAACTGGAAAGTGTGCAAAGAAGATTTACAAGGATGTTGCCAGGACTTGTAGGCCTGAGTTATAGGAGAGGTTGGTCAGGACAGGACTTTATTCCTTGGAACGTAGGAGAATGAGGGGTGACCTTATTGAGGTGTATAAAATCATGAGGGACATAAATTCGGTGTATGCACAAAGTCTTTTTCCTAGGAACGGGAAATTGAAAACCAGAGGGCATAAGTCTAAGGTGAGAGAGGAAAGATTTAGGAAGGACATGAGGGGCAACTTCTTCACACTGAGAGTGGTGGTATATGGAATGGGCTGCCAGAGAAAGTGGTTGAAGCAGGTACAATAGCAACATTTAAGAAAACATTTGGATAGGTACATGGATGGGAATGATTTAGAGAGATACAGACCAAATGTGAGCCATTGGAACTGGCTGAGTGAGCATCATGGTCAGCATGGACTAGTTTGGACTGAAGGGCCTGTTTGCATGCTGCATCACTCTATGACTCTAAAAGGAAAACTGTTCATGCCAGTCTGTCATCTCTTCTGTCTCTGCACATGCATTGCATACATAAACTTGAAAGTAGTCAAATAATTTATTGACATGCTTGCAAATTGATGTTTCCTGTTCATTTGGTATCAGCTCATTCCTGGAATAATGGCCTTTCTCAAGGTTTGAGTAATGCACTAGAACTCTGGGTGTACTTACTGCAGTATCTCATTGGCATCACACTGAAGGGTGACTTATTGTGATCATAGTACTTTAGCAGTGGTAGTTTTTTTGTTATTTGTTTGATGCAAGTGAAAGCAATTTCTAATTCTGCACCCCACACCACTTCAAATCATTTGCAGTGAGCCTTTGTGGAGGTTCCCACTCAGTCGATAAATTGGGCAAGAACAAGTCTACATTGCATTGCTTTCTTATCTTGTGATCACTGCACTTCTATATAGTTCCCAATTTATCTCAATCAGGATGAAGTCTTTTGCTGTCAGTACATGACCTATTTATTTGACTTCAATCAAGTTTAATTGCAATATTTTCTTATTAAGCTTCAGGTTCTTTTAGCACACACTCTAGCACTTGCACCCGACTTTGACTGTGATCTGTGATAGTTCCTTTCATCGTACCTCTACATCCAAAATTAGCAAATCATGTGCAATACTTCCACTCTGTAGAGATCATTGACTACTGTAAAATTTAAGGATTTGATATATGCAGTTAACCATCCATGGGGAGTTTTCAGATAGTTTATTAAGTGTGTTTGATACATTAGTTAATTCAACAGAAAACAAGAGTATGATCAGTGACATTTGAGGATGCCTTACTGATAACAGAGGACAAATCCATAGTTGGCACAGAATATGACGATCTTATTAAAGTTGTGAAGGCTGCAATCTGCTCTTTAGCTGAAATATATTGGGTTACTTCCCTGGGCCTTTCACCTCTTCTAGTTCATCTCAGAATTAAAGAAGACAGATGCTTGCTGAGTATTGCCCCTGACAAGGACTGTTGATTGATGCTGAATACTCGGTGATGTAGCCTATTTCTGGCAGCTTACGCTATGCTAATCATCTGTTTCAATCCTTCAAAAAGATCACAGAATTGTTAAGGTGCAAAAGGAGGCCACTCAGCCCATATGCTTGCCCTTGTTCTATTACCTCGTGCCAATCTCTTGCCATTTCCCCAAATCCCTGCACAGCATTTCTATGCAAATAATCATCCAATGCCCTCTTGAATACCTCAATTGAACCTGTCCCCACCACATTTCCATACATAAACTATTTGCTGTGTGAAAGGTTTTTTTTCTTACATCACCCCTATTTTGTTTGCACATCACTTTAAATCTATGCTCTCATTCTTCATTTTTTTTACAGGTGGAAATGGCGAAACTTTCTAACCAATGGATATGTGGCAGCTACTCACATCATCAGAATAGCTATCACCTCGTTTTCCACTCCCAACTTGAATCTGCTTATGCTTAGAATAGATTTTTCTGTATTGCCCAAATGATTTGGATACTAGATGCCAATGGCCTGGTAATCTTCACTACCTTTATCTCTACCCTGCATTTTGTCTGTTCTTTTAGAGACTGTTAAGACTTGGACTTATAGAGGGAAGTGCAAAGGTGTGTCAACGAAATGTTTAGAAATTTTAAACTCGGCAAAAGGAATTCTGTTTTTTACAGAGATAAAAGGTACTGCAGATGCTGGAGAATCCGAGATAACAAGCATGGGGCTGGATGAACACAGCAGGTCAAGCAGCATCATAGGAGCAGGAAAACTTGACGTTTCGGGCCTAAACCCTTCATCAGAAATGGGGGAGGGGAAGAGGGTTCTGAAATAAATAGGGAGAGAGGGGGAGGCGGATAGAGGATGGATAGAGGAGAGGATAGGTGGAGAGGAGGCAGACAAGTCGAAGGGGCGGGGATGGAGCCAGTAAAGGTGAGTGTAGGTAGGGGGGTAGGGAGGAGATAGGTCAGTCCAGGGAGGACGGACAGGTCAAGGGGGCGGGGTGATGTTAGTAGATAGGAGATGGGGGTGTGGCTTGGGGTGAGAGGAAAAACAGGTTAGGGTTACAGTACGGTCGGTTCTGATATAACATGATCGATCCGTTCTCATGCGATCTCACATTATAAGAATATCTCGCAATAGCTGCACCATTTAAACTCATGGGGCCGGAATCGCATTATAGCCCATATAGGCAAGGAGAGTTTGCTTTCTACAAATAACGGCCTAAATTCTTCAATCCCGTTAAAGCCAATTCGCGTTGAAGAAACACACTTTTTTTTCTGAAGAGACTATATTTCATACTGAACAAAAACAAAATTGCTGGAGAGACTCACCAGGTCTGGCAGCATCTATGAAGGAAAAAAACAAAGTTAACGTTTTGGGTCTGGTGACTCTTCAGGACGCTTCAAAATTCCGGCAGCAATTTTGTTTTTGTTCCTGATTTACAGCATCCGCAGTTCTTTCGGTTTATATTTCATGCTGTCTGCATTGACACTCTTCCAGAATGATGGAATTACCAAACAGAAAATGCAACCAGCTATACATCCCAAAAAGCCTTCAAAACATCATTAGATAATTTCAGCTTTCATGAAGCTTCACTTACCAGAACCTGTTTGCGATTAGTGCAGTAAAAACCTTTGCCTTGGCTAGTTATGGTGTAATCTCTTCAACAAATGGCAATGGCTAGTAATGTCTCTTCAAAGTTCTATTGAAGTCCTCTGGATCTATCCATACTCTCAGATTTCCAGACTTTTTCACTACAGCCATGCTGCTATTTGAGTCTGTAGAACTTGTCACTTCCTTCACTGCTCCTTTCCTTTCCAACTCCTCTCTCTTGACTTTCAGGCTAGGGTTGAGGTCAGCTGGAACTCCTCTAATCAAATGCTGGGCTGTTCTCACACTTACATTGATAGTCAGCAGGAAGACATTCACAATGTGTAAACACATCTTTTTTAAGCTTATATGATCTAACCAGCAGTTCCCTGTAAAATCCTTCAAATTTCTTTCAGCATGTGTACAGTTACACGGGGAGATGCACAATTTGCATGGGGAGGTGATGGCCGTGTGGTATTATCGCTGAACTGTTAATCCAGAGACCCAGATAACCTTCCGGGAACTCAGGTTCCAATCCTGCCATGGCAGATTGTGGAACTCAAATTCAAAAAATGTCTGGAATTAAGAATCTAATGAGGATTGTGAATTGATTGTTGGGGGAAAGCCCATCTGGTTCACTAATGTCCTTTAGGGAAGTAAACTGCCATCCTTACCTGGTCTGGCCTACTTGTGAGTCCAGACCCACAGAACGTGGTTGACTCTTAAATGCCCTCTGGGCAATTAGGGATGGACAATAAATGCTGCCGATCCAGTGATGCCCTTATCCCACAAATGAATAAAGGAAAAAAAAGTTACCTGCCTAATCTTTTGACTTGTTTCAGCTGAGACAATTGAATTTTGCTTAATGTCTATTGTCTGGAACTGTAGATCCTTATTCTTCCCGTTGCATTGGCCTTTCAGTTTCATTTGTGTTATTGCAATGATCATTATTACATCTTATAGCTCTTACCTTTGAGGGCTTCATTTTCGGTTCACTATCTTGAGCCACGTGTACAGGTTTGCAAAGCTATATTGTTTAAGAAAGAGTGTAATCTGTGTCTATCTGGTCATAAAATCCCTACAGTGTGGAAATAGGCCCTTTGGCCCAACAAGTCCACACCAACCCACTCAGACCCATCCCCCTGTAACTCACCTAACCTACACATCCCTGAATGCTATGGGCAATTTAGCATGGCCAATCCACCTAGCCTGCACTTTAGGAGGAAACCCACGCAGACACAGGGAGAATATGCAAACCCCACACAGACAGTCACCTGAGGGTGGAATCTAACCTGGCTCCCTGGCACTGTGAGGCAGCAGTGCTAACGACTGAGCCATCGTGTCGCCCAAATTCACTCTGCCTTCAATCTGCAGTAATTATTCTAATAGTCATACACCACTTTTCAATTTGATACGAGACACTGCAAAAATGTTCAGTGGTGTAGACAAAATCATTCTACTTGCAACCATATTCACAGGCTTATTGTGTTTATTTCCAGCAAAACATTTGCTTGCAAGTAATTCATTTCTTGTAGCTACAGCATTGTTTTTGCCACAATGAACTTATTTCCTTTTCTTTCTTGTGGTTTCTTTTGCAATATTTACATCCTGTACTCTGTCCTCACTCTTTCTAATGACCCTTCTGATAATAATACTTCCATTCTCTTGATCTTGTCAGGCCAGGACAGAATAATCAAATCCATTTTTCCTTTAATATAGGTAATGTTTTACTCTCTAGCTGATAATCAGAGTTTCTGTACATGACAATAGCTTTCTTCACAATTATTTCCTCTTCCTTCTGCAGACATACTTGTACAGTAGGATCACTTACGCCTAAACCAATCCTATCACTGTTGTCATCATCTTTCATTTACCCAAATGCCCAAGATTCAGCTAGATGCTTCAATGCAGCCACATAATGATCAATATTCTTATACTTTCTCTGAGCTCTTTGTTAAATGAATACTATTCATAAATAAAATGACTAAAGGTTTCAAATTGGGTCTTCATCATCTTCAAAATTTCTTGAGACGGATTTTTTGCTATTCAGTGAGGCGTAGGCAGAAACAGAGCTTTTACTTTGTTTTCCCCCCCAGCAGTGCTAATAGTGTTGCCTACTTGCTGTGTTTTCTGTTTTAACATGGTTTAAATCTGTAGCTATCACATAATTCTAGAAGAAGTTCTTATTCTATCTCACAGCACGCTGCATATCCATAGGAGCATGACTGGAAAATTCATAGCTATATCTACTCAACCAATTGTACAGAATTAGTGTTTCTTACAGCAATTGGCTCTCTTACAGCTGACAAAATCCACACAATGTCAGCTCCACACTTCTGACACCATGGTCTATGTGCAGGCTTTAATGGCATCTGCTTCTAAAGTAGACATTCAAGGTCACACAACTATGACAAGTCACAGAGTACAGTGTACAAATGGATTTCTCCAAACAGCCATCTGGGCTATTGTATGGACTGATAAACTCAGTCTGTAAATCAACTTCTGGTGGGCTTAGTGTCACCATTGTCTATGTGTGGGACCTGCTTCGTTCAGTATGGTAGAGAAAAACCACTTCCTGGTCTAACTAAAAGAGCATTTTGTATTGAACAAGAAGTAGTTTATTGCATCTTTGCAACTTGTTATGGAATGCGTTGATATGATAGATATTGCTGCAGAGATTGTGAGGACACTCCTTTGTGATCCCACATTGCTTTTGCCATTAATCCATATAACAATATCATAGTGGGTAGTGCTTATGGAACTCCTCAGTATTAACACTTTTAGGCTCATATACAAAGTAGATAAACTACTAGGGTTTGTTTGTTGCATTAAATCCATACACCAAGGGCTGAAGCTTCAAATATTTTGGCTAAATGACAATTTGGGGGAGTTTCATGGAGGGATTCCCTCCATGAGCTTTGGTGAGTTTTCTCTTCATTAACTGTGGAGCCAGAAGCCACAAAGTTACTTGAATGCAATCTTACTCATGTCAGAACTGGGACCTTCTGCTGTTCACATTCAAGGCACCACATTTAAACCCCAGGTGCCACTATTTCAAATGTTGCAAACCAGAACCTGCCATTAATATGTGGCTATATAATTCTAAAGGACAGAGAGGGAAGTTGGCAGCCCACTTCCAGACACCTAAAACTGTGAAGCTCCAGAAATTTTTAAAGTTCTGAGAATTTAATACCATAGCTTAACCACACTGTTGGAAACTTGAAGTTTGGCTTCTCACACGTTTAAGTTCCGCCACCTTCAATGCCCCCCACTTTCAGGAGCAGCAGCAGATTCTACCCAAAAGAACAGACAGCAGGTGCAAAAGTTTGCTAGGCCTCAATAGTGCTCCCTGGAAAGCCAATTACCTCATCAAATGTAGATTTGAGCTGAGATAGACTAGTACCCCAACCTGTTCTGTTTCAGTCAGGGCCTTTTGGTGGATGGCTGAAGTGCAGACTGGGCAATAACTACCGTGAAACTATTTTCAGGTCACTATATCTAATTTTCACCAAGTGGTTCAGAATTGGCCTGTGTCCCTTTGCTCCATTCATACCATGCTTGGAACTGGTGTGGGAGCTGATTTAAAGTTGCTCCAGATGCTCAGCCCAGATTTCACAGAAACTTGAGATCTAGACAGGACCACCTAACACATGGAGAAAAATGAAGTAAACATCAATCATGGGGACATATCCTGAAAACCCAAATGAGGAACAATTAATCAACTATTCACATCCTGCCAGGAATGGAGGGTTTGAGATATAAAAGTAGATTGGAAAGGCTGGGACTTTTTCACTGGAGTGTAGGAGGTTGAGGGGACAGCTTATTAAGGTTTATAAATTCATGAGGGGCATAGATAAGGTGAATGACAAGGGTCTTTTCCCTAGGCTGGGGGAGTTCAAAACTAGGGACATATTTTTAAGATGAAAGGAGAAAGATTTAAAAAGGACATGAGGGGCAACTTTTTTACGCAGAGAGTGGCTTGTGTGTGGAATGAACTGCCAGAGAAAATGATGGCTGCAGGTACAGTTAAAACATTTAAAAGACATTGGGATAAGTACATGAATAGGAAAGGGTTGCAACGATATGGGCCAAATGCAGACAGGTGGGAATAGTTTAGTTTAGGAACATGGCTGAAGTGGTCTGGTTGGACCAAACTGTCTGTTTCCATGCTGTATGACTCTATGATCATATTACTGTCTATTTATTTTCCATTTTCTTGTTCGTCTTTGACTCATCAGTTGCTTTCAAATGCCTTCATTGCTCAAATGGCAAGTCATTTTCTTAAATGCTTCAGTGTTACTCATAAATTGGGATTTAGCATATCTTAACGATATAATTTCTGAGAAACTGCATCTATGAGCCTCAAAACTCACTGAAAGATATCTAGGATTGTAATATGGCAAACTGACAAACCACATCCTCAGCTTCTCTTCTATATAATCATTGTGCTTAAAGCTACGACTCAGAAATTGACTGCAACAATGACGTGTCAGGCTTTCTTCAGCTCTGCGATGATTATTTACTTCCTAACACCAGGTGGTAAGTGCATCTAAGTATTTTGAGCCTACCATTTTGCTACGAATTATTAGTTTCTATGTATGTAGGTTTATACTTTAAATATGCAGAAGCTTCCAAATAAACAGATGAGATAGAAATAGCATAAATGCCAGAAACCTGCAATGAAAATGAAAAGGGGAGTGAATTAAAGACGATGCACTTATAAATGAACAGTTCCATTTCCTTTTCTCCACGTCTTCATGGAATCCTTTTAAACTGTTAATAGAGTGGGTAGGAAACTACAAGCACCCTGCGGGAATTTGACAAACTTTCCTTACTGGGATCAGAATGAGCAGGAGCACTCACGTGTGCAAGATAAGCTCGGGCTTGACTGCAGTATTTTCTCCTCACCCCATTCAACACACCATCACCCGGTTACTAAACTCTGACAACATACAGCCTGACATGTCTGGTTGCAGGAAGCCTTCCCTAGGTTCAGACAGGCCTCTGGACCACCCGATCTTCTTCCCCCAGTCCCTTCCCATCATCCAACTGACACCTTTTGTACCCAAACTACTATGTAGCTGAAATGCCCAGCAGCTAAGAGGAAAAGGCACTGATCAACTGAACTGCTCTTTTCTGAAGATTTCATCACAGTTTGATTTCAATCTTGCAAATGATGGCAAGGTTTGGAGACATTTAAAGCTACCCCCTTCTACGTGTGGGAAGAATGTCTCTTTAACAAAGTCCTAGAGTCCTGCCAGCATGGAGACATTTAGGAGGGTCAGGGTGGGGGCGTGGGTTTAAGACAAACATATCTCTTTGACAATTTGAGTCTCAGGCCCAGCATCAATTCAAATTACAAAATGGGGAAAAGTTTAAGGGAGATATGTGTGGAAAGTTCTTTACGCAGAGGGTGGTGGCTGCCTGGAACGCGTTGCCAGTGGAGGTGGTAGAAGCGGGCATGATAGCGTCATTTAAGATGTATCTAGACAGATACATGAATGGGCAGGGAGCAGAGGGATACAGATCCTTGGAAAATAGGTGACAGGTTTAGAAAGAGGATCTGGATCGGCGCAGGTTTGGAGGGCCGAAGGGCGTGTTCCTGTGCTGCAATTTTCTTTGTTCTTTGTATACTTTGCCTTTCCTACAAAAAGTGTAGATGGACAGAGTTTCTTCTGCTAACTTGTACCAGATCTTAAGTAGCCTTACTAATGGCCCTTAGAAGGAGTGTTGAGGGTAACATCTACACGGCCCCTAAATGTGAAAATGTCTGTTTTGTGCAGTTGAAAAGAGCATAATGTTCATCATGGCTCTACAAATACCTGCCAGTGGCCGTCAGGCCAGGGCACCCTCTCTGTAAAAGTTATCTACCTCGCAGGTTCCACCTTAGCTCTGTTGCTATCATTGAAGCCAGTCCAAATTGTTGTAGATAGAATCAAGAGCTGTTCCCTCTGGGCATCCATTGTTCTCTGGTTGTCATACATATGGTTCAATGCAAAGTTTCAGGTACAAGTTCCATTTTTACTCTCCAGATTCAACCAAGTATTCAAACAATTAGTAATTCTAACCTGACCAAATACAATTCATCACTCTGAGGAAGGGTCACCGGACCCGAAACATTAACTCTGTTTTCTCCTTCACAGATGTTGCTAGACCTGCTGAGCTTTTCCAGCAACTTTGTTTTTGTTCCTGATTTACAGCATCCACAGTTCTTTTGGTTTTTACAATTCATCACTAGTAGTGTTCTCTATTTTAGTCACACATCTACTCCTCAGCAATATCTGTTTGGTCTTTCAGACAACTGTGTCGAAATCATTGGGGGGAAAGATGTCAGAGCTCATTCCAAACCTTATATGGCATCACTCCAGATGAATAATAATCACATATGTGGAGGAGCATTAATCAAGCCAGGATGGATATTGACTGCAGCTCACTGCAATTTGTAAGTTTTAAATATGAGATACGAGCATATGAACTATTTTCAAAATAGATTAGTGTTTAGTATATTTTCCCTTTGATGTTGAAAGTGATTTTGCACAGCCTTTGGTGATCCATTAGTGAAATACATCCATTGCCTGGGCCCTAAATTTCCTCTTGCCTTCAGTGCTTATACCATTTCTTATACCATTTTCACCTTAAGATATCAGAGAAGTCTGTATTTTTGTGTAATATGTATATTTGTACCATTAGTGCATCAAATGGAAGTTTCCCTAATTTATTAAAGGCTT
The DNA here is from genome assembly GCA_024137785.1 of Ginglymostoma cirratum. Classification (NCBI taxonomy): domain Eukaryota; kingdom Metazoa; phylum Chordata; class Chondrichthyes; order Orectolobiformes; family Ginglymostomatidae; genus Ginglymostoma; species Ginglymostoma cirratum. Next base: position 55,266,227 of record JAHRHZ010000248.1, read on the forward strand.
CATCTTTTACATGCATGAGGAAATTCACGCAATTGCATTATCCTCGTCTGTGGAAAATTCTTAGATCACTTGAAGAATTACTGTAACTTCACACACAAAGCAACTAACAATTTCACTTGGCACTTCAGGCAATTGCAAACAAGCTAAAGCAACAGTACGGCTTCTCACAAATTTCTTTTTAACAGTTGGCTGCCTTCCCCTTCCCCCCCAACCCCAGCTTGCCCAGTCTGGGATCTTGAGGACCGCTGACAGCTTTGACATGAGGAATTATGCTCAACTGCTATGACTGCTAACTCTGTGGCAGGGTCTGCTCACACATTTACTGCACAGGAGGTGAACACCTTCTTTCATAGGGCAGACAATTTTCTCAATGTGAGCATCAATTTTATGCATGGAACCAATGACATACAGGCATTAAAAATACAGCACAGAAGGAGACATTATGACAATGTACAATGCCAATGCTATCCTTCTTTGTAATGGAGATGGTAGGAACTGCCGATGCCGGAGAATCTGAGATAACAAGGTGTAGAGGCCTGGCCTGCTGTGTTCATCCAGCTCTACACTTTCTTTGTAATAAATTTTTTAGATGACACTGCCTCTTGGTTGCACGCACATGGCAGTAAAATTGCCAATTGAACAGCCACTGATGTAGGTGAATAGTGAATAGTGCGAATGCATGATTGCAACCCTGGCTATGTTCTCATTCACTACTGAATGACAATGGATGCTACAAAACATCTTCAGTGGCTAATCAACTGCACTGGCAGCATCTCAGCCATTTCCTCCTCTACCTATCCTCTAGATGGCACTAGAGTGATAAAAGAACTTGACAACAAATCTTCAACTGAGTTTAAAAAAAACCCACGCAATTGAGTATTATCTTTCCTGAAAGGGTTTCATGATCATAAGTGGCAAATTCCAAGATACCTGCATCATGTAGGTCAAATAATACCTTTTCTTTACTTATAGAAGAATGATATGTCCAAATTATGAGAAATTCCACTCTGTCTTAGTCTGGTGCTTCTCCCATACCAGGCTGTACCTCTCTCCTGCCTGCATTTATGCATTCTTTAAACCCTATCAGTGGAAGGCTGCTCCTGTAAGACTAAAGGGTGATAGGATAAAGTTGACACTTGAATCAAGCCAACTGACTCCTCAGAGTAAGATGGTGCTGTTGTGGAGTGTGCTTGTGGGCAACATGGTCTTGTTCACAGCTGTTCACCGCCACAGTATTCTGCAGGGGACTAAGAGACAGCTATTGCCATTCCACTGGGCCCTCAGTCTGCAGCCCCACTGATCACCTGGATGCTGTGTCCCAGTATCCTGGTGAAGAAGCTGGTGAGCTGTCATCTTGAACTGCTGCAGTCCTTGGTGCGTAGGGGCACCCATGGTTCTGTGAAAAAGAGAGATCCAGGAATTTGTCCCATCTGTACTTCTCAAAATGTAATCATAAAATTTAGGAGGGTCCTAACCATTCCATGAGCAGCCACTACATTGGAGGCTACAAACACGAATGGCTTTAATTTTTCACAATGGGTTTGAAATAGTTATAAATCTACATTAAGTGGTTATGGGATTTTAAAAAGACAATCTGAAGTGAATAATGATTAAATTGTTTATTTACCTCATTTTTCTTCTTAATTTATATTAACATCACATACAGCATTTTTAAACGTCATAAGGTTAAGGCGGTTCTTGGAATTGATATTCTGAACGAACAGAAATCAGCACAAATTATCACAGTGAAGGAGAAATTTCCTTACGTTTGTTTTGACAGCAAAACCAAAGAAAATGACATCATGCTGCTCCAAGTAAGTGGTTCGGAGTTAAGGATTTCTATAGGTTCTTGCATTGTATGATGATACAAATAGAATAAGCTGCTCCTATTTAAAATTAGTTGTCAAACAACAAGATCCTTTTCAATTTCCATTCCATTCCCAAAATACACTGTACCTTGCCTCCTCCTAAAGTGCAAAACATTTCATTGTATGATGTATCAGAGATAAAAGGTACTGCAGATGCTGGAGAATCCGAGATAACAAGCGTGGGGCTGGATGAACACAGCAGGCCAAGCAGCATCATAGGAGCAGGAAAACTTGACGTTTCGGGCCTAGACCCTTCATCAGAAAAACATTTTCTGATGAAGGGTCTAGGCCCGAAACGTCAAGCCTTCCTGCTCCT
>JAHRHZ010000248.1:55283246-55294479 GCA_024137785.1 Ginglymostoma cirratum
ACCTTGTTATCTCGGATTCTCCAGCATCTGCAGTACCTTTTATCTCTTGTAACACTCTTCTCCCTTCTCTATCCTTAATATTGCAGTCCAATTTTGAAATGATAAAACTCCATCATATAGGCTTTCTCTCCATTGTCAGAATGTTTTCAGGTCTCATGTTCTTTGCAGTATCCAGTGCCTTCAGCTTTTTCTTGATGTTACATGGAGTGAATGGAATTGGATGACGACTGGAATCTGTGATGCTGACGACCACATGAGAAGGATGAGATGGATCATTCAATTGGCATTTATGGCTGAAGATGAACACAAATAGTTCATCTTTTTCTCTTACACTGATCTCCTGGTCTCCCCTGTCAGTGAGGATGAGGATATTTCTGGAGCCTCCATTTCCTATTCATTGTTTATTTGTCTATCACCATTCATGACTGGAAGAGGCAGGGCATTCAGAGTTTAGATCTGAGGGTCTGTTTCCATGCTGTATGATTCTATGACCCTATGATCTGTTGGTTATTGGATAAATTAGCCTTGTCTACTGCATGCTGCTTCAACTGTTTGGCATGCAAATAGTCCTGACTGTTTCTTCACCAGGCTGGCACCTCATTTTTAGGCATCTCTAATGCTGGTCTTGCCATATCCACTTGCACTCTTCATTGAACTCTTATCTTTCTCTCTGACTGGTGCCCTACAACCCAGACTGCAATGTTTCCTCTATTGCTTCTATACTACCATTAGCCACCTAAATATGAATGAAAACAAGTAAATATTTCAAAACCCTCTTCCCCTCCCCCATTTCTGATGAAGGGTCTAGGCCCGAAACATCAAGGTTTCCTGCTCCTATGACCTGCTGTGTTCATCCAGCCCCATGCTTGTTATCTCGGATTCTCCAGCATCTGCAGTACCTTTTATCTCTTATAACTTATCTCTTATAATGTGTCTAACAATTGCTTAATTGACTGAACAAAATAAAATAGAAGCATGTGCCTCACCTATTCAACCAAAGTGAACAGAACTTAGAAAGATAGTAGAGTGACCCAATGCCAGAGCTTTCTGTAAATGATAGATTCTCTAAACTTTGAGACTAATGACTCATGCAAAAATTTGGTGCCCCTCTTGGTGGAAAGAGCAGCCTGTGGTTTTTCTGGGTGAAAGAAAGGATCGTTATTTACTGATAGTTATGTGTGAACCAGCTTCGATGCAACAAATTGTTCTTTTTGACGATGACTTATGGTCTTAGTCAAGAACTTGCAGAATCACTCCTCCCATAGACATGTCTTGACGATACGTATCACTGAAGAAACATTTCCCTTTACTAGTGTTTTATTAAAATGAGCATAAATAAAAAATGAGCATAACTGCTTTTCCAGTCAGAAACCTAAAGATTATGATGGAATACAACTATCTCACCTTCCCAAATAATCTTTTGAAATACTCCCCTTCACTAATCGCAATCCATTTCAAAACGCAAAGCTTACTCATTGCTGGTAGGTTAATTCTGTCAGTCAAGACAGACAGAAGGACAGCATTGTCAGAGTGCAGAAAGAGCGCATTCAACCCATTGTACGTGCACTTGTCCTTCCAGAATTATGACTCGTTGCCAATTTCCTGCCTTCTCCCCAAACCTTACACGTTATTTCTATTTAAGTATTTCCATTTAATGCCTTCTTGAATGCCTCAGTTGAACCTGCTTCCACTGTATTTCCAGGCAGTGCATTCCATCCACCAATTATTTGCTGTACCGTTAAAACTGGCAGGGATGATCATTGCTTTAGTGCCACATCTTTTGATTTAATTTGATTTATCATCGTCACATGTACCGAAAACCTTTGTTTTGCATGCAGTACAGGCAGTTCATAGCATACAAAGTGAATTAAGACAATAGAACAGAGCAAAGAATACAATGTTATAGCTGCAGAGAAGGTACACAAAGAGTGAGATCAACATTACTCTTAAAATTTTACTGGTTCATTCCGAAGTCTAATAACAGCAGCGAAGAAGCTGCTCTTGAATCTGTTAGTACGTGTGTTTAATCTCATTGCTTGACAGCAGCACGTTTTAAAATAGAGCTGCAGTATGACTCTGCAATCTTGTCGATTCTTTGATTATCACAGAGGGAACTAAAGATAAGTACAAAACCAGTAAAACTGAGAAATGAACCAACTGGGCGTACTGAAATATTCAGGAACACACGACGAGTCAAACCTGTAGCAAAAACAGATTCTATATTATTCTGCAGCTTTCTGCTGGCATTTTCACCATTTCAACAATGCCTCAAGTTTATTTTGGCTTCTTTCTAACTGAATCTATTCACCACCATTCAGAAAATGAGCATTTCAATTCAGTTTCACAGAATGTTGACTATACCAAGGAAGTCATTCAGCTCATCATGTCCTCGCTATCTCACTGTAACAGAAATTCACTTCTCCCACTCACTTGTTATTAAACCCTAGACCTGTATTTCTTATTCTTCGGAAAAATTCTCTCATTCTCTTTTGAAGGCCTTGCTTGAAATTGCATCCACCACGCTCTGAATCAACCCATTCCAGATCCAAACTTTTCGCTGCTTAAAATAGTTTCTTCCTCATATCACAGTTGAGTCTATTGATATTCACATCATATCAGTGTTCTCTGACTCACAACACTTCATACTGTATTAGTCGTGTCTCACATGCCTGAGAAGAAATAGTGGCCAGCAAGCCAGAGGCTGAACCAAATTCAACAAGAACCAAGACTGTGTTACCATTTTGTGTTCTAGGATAGCCAGACCAAAAATTGAGATCATTGGCCAAGAATAATAGGGCACCCCTCAAGGGTGGCATGGTGGCTCAGTGGTTCGCACTGCTGCCTCACAGTGCCAGGGACCAGGGTTTGATTCCAGGTTCAGGCAACTGTCTGTGTGGAGTTTGCACGTTCTTCCCATGTCTGTGTGGGTTTCCTCTGGGTGCCCCAGTTTCGTCCCACAGTCCAAAGATGTGCAGTGTAGGTGGATTGGCCATGTTAAATTGCCCATAGTGCCCAGGGATGTTTAGGTTAGGTGGGTTAGACATGGGAAATGCAGGGATAGGGGAATGGGTCTGGGTGGGATGCTGTTTGGAGGGACAGCGTGGACTTGCTGGGCTGAATGGCCTGTTTCCACACTGTCGGGATACTATGATTACAAGAATATATGTCTGAGCACCAACAACATTTCACAATCTTGAACTACTTACTAATAAATACATGGCAAAATCTAGTTTATTCCAGCTTCATTTTGGAAAAATGCATTGGCAATGATACACTGGGAACAGTTCAGTATTGCTAGGTGTACAGTCAATCAACAACGTGATGATCAGCACTCTTAAAGCAAATTGATGGCCTCGTGTCTCATTGTGAAACCTGAAATTGTACAGATTGTAAGCATGGAAAATTAGCTTCTGATCTGCATTTGGCAAAGATCACCAATACTTGGCAGAACAAGTGAATACTGAGAAGAAGAATGAGAAGCACAATCCACTTGAGCCCGGTCAGGAATCTTACACTGGTCCTCTTCAAAGAACAGTACAGCCGATGCCAGAGACAGGGACAGAGACACAGACAGTGCTGGCTGACCATCAATCTTTCACTAACATAATTCAAATTTGCAAACACCCATTTCACCAGAGAAACAACAACAAAAGGTCCAACCTGATCAATAATTTGACACAGAAAAACTGCAAATGACTTCAAGAGAGCCAGACCAACATTCACAGGTTCAGGAAATAGTCAAGAAGAAATGGCCTGCTCTAAACCCTCAGAATAGTGCTAAAAGTAGGCCACCTCTTCTAATTAACAAGGAGTAGAGCTGGATGAATACAGCAGGCCAAGCAGCATCATAGGAGCAGGAAGGTCTAGGCCTGAAACGCCAAGCTTTCCTGCTCCTGTGATGCTGCTTGGCCTGCTGTGTTCATCCAGCTCTACACTTTGTTTTCTCGGATTCTCCAGCATCTGCAGTTCCTACTATCTCTGATACACCTCTTCTAATTAGAAAGCTATTACCTGGCCCAGAAATCCAGGATACTAAAAGGAAGAAAGTACCTGTTTCAATAAAAAGACTGCTTTCCACAAATGACTCACAAGATAAAAGGTCTACAGTTTACGCTTTGTGGCAACCACCTGCGTTTGTAGGGAAGTATTCCACTGAGAAAGAAATTTATGAGATTAAATATTCTCTAAATAAGGTCATGGATGTCCGACAAGGTCTACATAGATTGTTATCCTCTGCAAAGGCTATCTGAGAGATTAAAGATCATCCTGCAGAGAAATGATCCACAGCTCAGAACTAGTTTCAACAATCTTCAAGCAAGCGACATACCATTCTTCCAGATTGAAGAGTGTGTGTATTGGGTGTCCATGTTAACCACATTAGTGAACACAAAGACTTGGGGAGATAGGTAGTGATAAACGTAATGTAAGTTACATGTAATGTTGGAATTCCTTCTCAAAAGGCGTTGTGGATCAACCCACAACATGTGGACTGCTGCAGTTCAAGAAGGCAAATCACCACCATCACCTACTCAAGGGCAACTAGTGACAGGCAATAAATGTTGGCCAGCAATACCTAATCCCACTAATAAAAAGAAGAGAAGTTATGTACATGATTGTACAGATATAGTAAAATGTAATTGTCCTGAAGATATAATGTTCATTTGCATTGCCTCCACCTATTCTACTGTTGTCACACATAGTATATGGGTGTTCTATTCCAGCTTTTGGAGAGAGAAATACATCTGTATTATTTCCCTAAGGCCCTGGCAATTATGACTTGCCAAATGTAGTGGTGTATACTGCCATCATGCAAAAAATCCTCTTACTATCTAACAACAGTGCCTCTTCAGTAGATATGCCATGATGGTGTATCCTCTACCACTAACTTTGAGATAGGTCTAAAATAATGCAAAAACATAGGGAGATTGGTGGCAGTGAGCTATCTCACATACCCTTAGCCAGTATCACATGTTGGTAGAGGCAGTAATAGAGGCAGAATGGTCATAGACAATTCCTGTAACAAAGTCATCTATTTGGTAGGCAGTGGGAAGTCTATATTCCTATTTTATTTTTAATAACATTGGAGGTATTTCAGAAATTAGTGGTTTGCTGTGTATTTTCCCATAGGTTTGAACATTTTATATTGCCTCCCAGGAATCTCTAGCAGGCAGAACAACCAAATGATCTAATATGAGATAGGCCACTGTGTGAAAAGGCATTATTCTCCATTGATTAGTACAAAAGCTAAACTTTGTAAGGTTATTTATCATCCATTCCAGTTTTTTTTTTGCCATGTGTCCTGTCTCTGGCTTTCCACTGATATGATAAAAGCATTAGAAATTCATATGCCCTGTGGATTGGACTGAACTTGGAATTGCCAGACCTGGATGAGTGCAGCTCCAACAACACTCAAGAAGCTTGATACCATCCACGGCAAAGCAACCGACTTGGTTGGCACCACATTCACAAATATTCACTCCCTCCATCATAAGACATCAGAGCAGAAATTAGGCCATTCAGCCCATCAAGTCTACTCCATCATTCAATCATGACTAATAAGTTTCTCAACTCCATTCTCCCACTTTCTCCCCGTAACTCTTGATCCCCTTGACTATCAAGAACCAAGCTGTTGTTGCTCAATAGCAGAAGTGTGTACCATTTTCAAAATGCACTGCAGAAATTCATCAATATTCCTTCAAAGGCACCTTCTAAAACCATGACCACCTCCATCCAGAAGATAAAGGGCAGCAGATACATGGGAACACCACCACCTGCAAGTTCCCTTCCAAGCCACTCAGCATCCTGACTATATACATTGTCATTTGTTCAGTGTCAGTGTGTTAAAATCATGGAATTCCCTGGCATTGTGGGTCAAACTACAGCACATGGATGCTGACATTCAAGAAGGCAGCTGACCAGCACCTTCCCAAGGGCGACTAGAGATTGGTTTTAAATGATGGCCAGCCAGCAACACCCGAATAAAAAAAGCTGAATGACTGATTTGTTTTGCAGACCTGTCACAATTTATAGCATTTATCCAGGCATAGAAAGGATTTCTCAGGATCCCGTAAGCTAATGGTAAGTATCTAAATCACAATTTTCCAATGATGGGATTTGGAAACTACCTTTCTAGGTCAAAGGTTTTCTATAAAGTCATGTTGTCTTTTCCTATTTGAAGATTAGGTCCAAAGTTATACAGGGTCTGTACACAGCATGTTAATTTATATACTTTAAGACAACATTCTGCTGCTGTTAATTTGTGTTATCCTTGTCTGATTTTCAGTGGCAACAGATATCACTGCAGCTCGGTATCTCCATTGGTGCTGTCTCCACTGACAGCAAAAAGCACAGCCAGTCACCAATATCTGCACAGGCCGTGATCACCAACAGCCCAACCCAGTGCACAGACACTGGCATCAGTCATATACCAGGCTCACCACACCTCATGGCAGATTTCCAATCCACATACAATATGGTTCTGCACATCAATGCTGAACTTTGAAGCAGACTGGCACCTTTCCTTGTCGTGCTGCTGTCAGGATACTCTGCCTGTAGGGACAGGCACCATCTCATGGATTGGACCAAGCTGCATTTCAGGCTTCTCATTTGGTCAGTCTTCATGCTCAATCACGTTGTGCCTTCTTGGACATTCACAGCATCTCTACTTTGTCTTGCCATTCTTTTGGTGCTTTCCTCCTCAGCCAAAGCTTAAAGCCACATGTCCTCCTGTCCTAGAGATCTTCAAGCAAATGGAATTCACATATATTTTTCTTATAATATTTAGACACCAAACAATATTATTAAGGACTTAGGATAGTGGTAATACAAGCAAAATGAAAATAAAACACTTTGCGTCATTATCAGACTTCAGGTCTGTGACCAGCAGTGTACACAAGGATTGGCACTGGGTCCACTGCTTTTCATCATTTATACAAATGATTTGGATGTGAACATAGAAGGCATGATTAGTAAGTTTCCGGATGACACCAAAATTGAAGGTGTATTGGACAGTGAAGAAGGTTACCTCAGAGGACAACAGGACCTTGATCAGATGGGCCAATGGGCCAACGAATGGCAAATGGAGTCTCATTTAGATAAATGTGAGGTGTTGCATTTTGGAAAGGCAAATCAGGGCAGGACTTGTATACTTAATGTCAAGGTCCTGGGGAACGTTACTGAACAAAGAGACCTGGGAGTACAGTTGAAAGTGGAGTCACAGGTGGATAGAGTAGTGAAGAGGGCATTTGGCATGCTTGTCTTTATTCATCAAACACTGAGTACAGGAGTTGGGAGATCATGTTGCAACTGTACAGGACATTGGTTAAGCCAATTTTGGAATACTGCATTCAGCCCTGGTCTCCGGGCTATTGGGAGGGTGTTGTGAAACTTGAAAGGGGTCAGAAAAGATTTACAAGATGTTGCCAGTGTTGGAGGGTTTGAGCTAAAGGGGGAGGCTGAACAGACTGGGGCTATTTCCTTAGAGCATCAGAGGCTGAGCAGTGACCTTATAGAGGTTTATAAAATCATGAGGGGCATGAATAGGGTGAATAGCCAAGGTCTTTTCCTCAGGGTGCAATAGTCCAAATCTACAGGGCATAGATTTAAGTTGAAAGGAGAAAGATTTAAAAATGACCTCAGGGACAACTTTTTCATACCGAGGGTGGTGCATGTATGGAATGAGCTGCCAGAGGAATTGGTGGAGGCTGGCACAATTACAAAATTTAAAAGGGATATGGATGGATATATAAATTGGAAGGGTTTAGAGGGATATGGGCCAAATGTTGGCAAATGGGACTAGATTGATTTAGGATATCTGCTCAACATGGACAAGTTGGACCAAATGGTCTGGTTCCATGCTGTACATCTCTGTGACTCGAAGACTCTATTATCAGTTTGTCCACAAACCTATGGTCAGTGTAGTACAGGGGACTGTTAGCTAGATGCTAATATTCAATCTGTAATATTAATGTTGTTAGACGGTACAGGCCCTCGTATTCACGTATGTAGTTTATCAGTTAATAAATTTTACTGATTCAAGCCAGTACAGTCCTCATCTGTTTCTGGTTCCCACAACCAGCTTCTAATGTTTCTACAATTCTGCCCTTATCTGCCATCCCTTCATGTGTAAATTCTAATAGAAGTTATTGGGTGACAACCAGGAAGAGGGTCTGAGAGAGATTATACAAAGGGCCGTGATACAAAGTTTGTGCCAGCTAACCTACCACAGAAAACAGCACAACTTGGAATTCATTTGACTATAGATTTTGTCATTTGTTCCACGACCAAACACTTAGCACTGTTTAGCTCTTACATCAATTCACATGAACAAAAATTTAGCAGTAAGGTACAGAAGAATACAACAGAAACTGATATATTCTATGATATTCTGTCTGTTAGGGTTGCCTCCATTTGATGGTAAACCACATGAAAGTGTGGCATTCTGTTAATATTTTCTCAGTCTTACTCAGCTCCCACTCATTGCATTATTTTGTTTGCATGACCGATAGGATCCCAGTAAACGTGACATATTTAATCAGAATCACTTCACTGAAATATTCAAATAAATTGAAAATGACACCTTCCAAAATTCAGAAGAGCCATCAACAATTTCCAACAATTTCCGTTTATTAATGTCTTAGTCATTGTAGCAACACCTCAGTAAGCTTTGGGTTCTGTTTTGTGGTTTCTCACAAATGAAATGAATTTAAGATAGAAAGAAGTCAACATCATAAAGATGACATCAAAGAGAACAAACCACATCCTTTTGAGTTTATTATAAATTAAATAAGATTTTCACTTGTAATAATTAGAGGCGACAATGGAATCATTGCAACATACTCTGTTCATTACTTTGGTTGTTGTTTCCCTAACTCCAACATGTAAGTACCAAAATAAGCAACTTTTATACCTCGTACATTTATTATGCAATTTATTGTAATAATATTTAAGTAGTAATCAGCATATTTCAAGCATTTTGTCATAATTGATCAGCATTCTCAATTTCTGATGTATCAAAATACTAACGTTATCTGTTTCTGTGCCTATTTTTTCCATGCATTATGACCTACTTTTATCTTTTAACTATTTAGGGAGTACGGAATACTTTTGAACCAATGTAACAAATCAAAAAGAATTCATAGAGAGAATAAGTCTGTTCTTTTCTCAAATTGTCAGATAGATCTGAGTGATAGTAACAGACTTTTGATAAGGCACCGCACAAAATGTCAATTCACAAGGTAAGATTAGGAGTAATTTATTATCCGAGATAGAGGATAGACTAACCCAAAAGAAAGCAGACAGTCAGAATACATGGGTATTTATTTTCTGGTTAGCAAGATGTGACTAGTAGGGGTCCATAGGTTTGGTCCTTGGGCCATGAGTATTTACAATTTATATTAAGGCCCTGGATTTTTTTTGTTCATTCTTGGATGAAGGCATCACTGGCTAGGCTAGCATTTATTTCCCATCCTGGAGGACAGTTAAGAATCAACCACATAGCTTTGGTCTGGAGTCACATGTAATCCAGACCAGGTATAGATGACATTTTTCTTCCCTGCAGGGCATTTGTGAACCAGATGGGTTTTCCTCCAATAAACAACGATGAATTCTTGGTCATCGTTAGACTTTTAATTCCTGACTTTTATAAAAGTCAAATTCCACCATCTACTGTAGCAGGATTTGAAATTTAGTCCCCAGAACATTAGTTGGATAAAACCACTAGGTCATTGCCTCTCCTGGATGCAGGGGTAGAATGTGAACTATTGCCCGTTTTGCAGATGATATGAAAATAGGTGGGAAAGTAAGTTGCAATAAAGAAATAAGAAATTTACAAATGGACGTGGACAAGTCAGGAATTTTGGCAAGTATTGATTGCTAAAGGAATGAAGAATAAAAGAAACAGGGAAGTGATGGTGATGTGGTAATGTCAGTGGGCTAGTAATCCAAAACCTTGAGCTAATGTTTGGGGGAGATGGGTCCAAATCCTGCAATGGCAGGTGCAGGAACTTTAGGGGCAGCATGGTGGCTCAGTGATTAGCATTGCTGCCTCACAGCACCAGGGTCCTGGGTTCGATTCCACCCTTGGTCAACTGTCCGTGTAGAGTTTGCATATTGCCCCCATGTCTGCGTGGGTTTCCTCCAGGTGCTCCAGTTTCCTCCCACAGTCCACAGATATGCAAGCTAGGTGGATTGTTAAATTGCCCATAGTGTTCAGGGATGAGTGGGTTATAGGGGGATTGGGATGGGTCTGGGTGGGATGCTCTGTGGGTCAGTGTGAACTTGTTAGGCCAAAGGGCCTGTTTCCACACTGTTGGGATTCTCTGAAGAGAGATATTGCAATTGTACAAGACTGTGCCTGGCATACTGTCTTCAGTTTTGAATCTGTGGAGTGTGGTGGATACTGGGTCACCGAACAAATCTAAGGAGGATACAGATTTTTAATTAGTAAGGAGTTAAAGGGGTATGGGAAATCACTTTGCTCAAAGTTCATGAATCTATGGAATTCACTAGCCTAGAGTGTGGTCAATACTGGGACACAGAATAATTTCAAGGAGATGGACAGATTTTAAACTTAGTAATGGGTTAATTAGTTATGGGTAGTAGGTGGGAAAATGGAGTTGAGGCCAAGATGAGAACATCCATGATCATATTAAATGGTGGAGTAGGCTTGAGGGGCTGAATTGCTTACTCCTACTCCTAGTTCTTATGATCTTACAATATTCAACTCCAGAAATAAGATATATTGGAATGAATGGGTTGTTATGAGTTTAGGTGAGACAGGTGGGGCTTGTTTCCACTGGGGTTTAGAATATTAAGAAGTTACTTGATAGAAGTGTTTTAAAATTCTGAATAGTTATGAAAAAGTTGATGTAGAAAGAACGTTTCCTCTCATGAGTCAGCCCAGAAATAGCTAACACAATTTTAAAATTACTGTTTCGGACAGAGATGAAGAGAAAGTATTTTTTTCCTCAGAGTGTTGTGTGACTTTGGAACTCTGCCTCAGAAGGCTTTGGAGTTGGAGTCATTAAATCTCTTTTATATCTATTTCCATTGATATGCTTATTGAAGACTTTGGAATTTTCATTTCTGTTGGCTGTCAGCTTTTTATCATAACAAAGACAGAAGTTGCTGGAAAAGTTCAGCAGGACTGACAGCATCTGTGAAGAAAAAATCAGAGTTAATTTTTCGGGTCCGGTGACCCTTCCTCAGAACTGTTCTGAGGAAGGGTCACCGG
>JAHRHZ010000248.1:61947318-62006715 GCA_024137785.1 Ginglymostoma cirratum
CCTCCGACACTTCCGCCATCTGCAATCCGACCCCACGACCAAAGACATTTTTCCCTCCCCACCCTTATCTGCTTTCCTGAGGGACCACTCTTTCCGTGACTCCCTTGTCCGCTCCTTGCTCCCCTCCAGCCCCATCACACCTGGCACTTTTACCTGCAACCGCAGGAAGTGCTACACCTGCCCCTACACCTCCCTCGTTTCAGGCCCCAAGAAGACTTTCCACATCAAGCAGATGTTCACCTGCACATCTGCCAATGTGGTATACTGCATCCGCTGTTCCCCTTGTGGCATCCTCTACATCGGGGAAACCAAGCGGAGGCTTGGGGACCGCTTTGCGGAACACCTACGCTCTGTTTGCACTAAACAACTGCACCTCCCAGCCGCGAACCATTTCAACTCCCCCTCCCATTACACAGACGACGTGTCCATCCTGGGCCTCCTGCAGTGCCACAACGATGCTACCCGAAGGTAGCAGGAACAGCAACTCATATTCCGCTTGGGAACCCTGCAGCCCAATGGTATCAATGTGGATTTCACAAGATTCAAAATCTCCCCTCCCACTACCGCATCCCAAAACCAGCCCAGCTTGTCCCCGCCTCCCTAACCTGTCCTTCCTCCCACCTCAAGCCCCACCCCCATCTCCTACCTACTAACCTCATCCTGCCCACTTGACCTGTCCGTCCTCCCTGGACTGACCTATGTCCCCACCTACACTCACCTTTACTGGCTCCATCCCCACCTCTTTGACCTATCTTCTCCTCCATCCATCTCCTATCCGCCTCCCCCCTCTCCCTATTTATTTCAGAACCCCCGTCCTCTTCCCCCATTTCTGAAGGAGGTTCTAGGCCTGAAACGTCAGCCTTCCTGCTCCTCTGATGTTGCTTGGCCTGCTGTGTTCATCCAGCTCTACACCTTGTTATCCTAGATAATTTGCAGTCTGTTTTGTCATTAACTTGTTGCCATAATTAGATAATTTTGCCTACTTTCCATAATCCAAATCAAGAAATGAGTTGTTCAAGAATGTGATTGCTAAAGTTGTAGATGCTAAATGTATCAAAGGATATGGAAAAAAAATGCAGGAATAGATAGAGCATCTGCTGTGATATGTTGAATGGCAGAGCAAGTTTGAAGAATCAAAAAGCATAAACCTAGAGTTGTAGAGTTATACAGCACAGAAACAGACCCTTTGGTCCAACTCGTCCATGCCAATCAGGTTTCTCAAACTAATCTAGTCCCATTTGCCTGCATTTGGCTCATATCCCTGTGTAAACCGTTCCTACTCATGTACCAGTCCAAATGTCTTTTAAATGTTGTAACTGTACCTGTATCTACCACTCCCTCTGGCAGCTCATTCTACATACAAACCACCCTATGTGTGAAAATGTTGCCCTAAGTTTCCTCTTATACTTCCTCCTCTCACCTTTTAAAGTTGTGCCCGTTCCAAGTTTCTATAATTCTATGTTTGATCTGGCCTGTGATTGTCATGTTGCTTTACTAATTTTAGTGTTTGATTTGCTTGTGTCTCTTATCTTTAATGTAATGCTTCGTGGTCATTCATCCCTCCATCAAGGGGAAATGTTTCTTCCTGTCAACCCTATCCATGCCCTTCATAATTTAATATGTTTCATGCTTGCAACACCCCCCACAGACACATTTTAGGGCACAATACTGTGAAAGAAACATTTTATTAATCTGCACTATTTTGTTTTTGCTTGTTAAGTTTCTGAAGCTGTCCTCAAAACTCCACGAAATCAGTTGATTCAACTGTACTCATTATTGTAAATTCAGTAGATCATCTGAAAATTAATACCTGTTTGTTGGTTAAAACATATCTGGTATAGTTTAGTCTTCAAAGATTTCCTTTATCGTTTAACTAAAATGAACCTGTTTGAAAAAAAAGTACTGTAATTGCAAATCTAGAAATAAGTACCAAAATAACCATTTCCGACAGACTCTGAACAAGAGTTGAGGTAGATAGCCATTTTATGATTCTGTAAGTTTTGCACCAGTATGATGCTAGTATCATGGAGATGTTAATGTGTGACAAAATAAGTATATTTGGCTCTGATGATGCAGGTGCTAGATGGGCACCAATATCTGATGTAGAATGGTGAAAGCAACATGGATGCAAAATATGATCATCAAGTGGATTTTGAGTTGGTCATGCTGTATGCATGTGTATTGCCCAAGGTCATCTGGAACCATTTTTAGATCAATAGATTTTCTTATCATTGTGACAGCTTAGGCTACTTTCTATATAGGCTCACTGAGCCCTTGCACTGATTAATTCTCCTTTCCTTCTTCTGGTAAAGCCAGAGGTGATAACCACCTTCTTCCTACAGGTAGGATTAAGGAGGAATTGATTTTTTCCGCAGTTGGTCTTTGTAAATGGGGTCATTGAACTTAAATGAAAAATAATAGGTTCTTGGTTAACAAAGGAGCCAGAGGTTATTGGGAGAAAGTTGGAATGTGGAGTTGAGGCCGAAACCAGATCACCTGATTGTGGAATAGACTTGAGAGGCTAGATGGCTGAATCCTCCTAATTTGTATGTTCTATGTAAAATAAGTGTTTCAGACTTAATCTCTCTTCTACCACATGCTCGCCCACTCAACAAGCAGAGCTTTTCCTTCTTCCCCTATAGATTGTCTCCACTAATGAGTCTGCATCACCTACTTTGGATGTTTTATACCCCAGGGACATCCTTTTCCAGTTCTGACTATTTTACCAAAGGATTGGTAGTGTTGGGGCGGGGTGGGGATAGTGCAGGGATTTCTGAACTTCCCTTGGTTCCAAGAACTGGCTAATATCCTGACTCTGCAAAGTTTTGGAATTCTCCTGGCAACCATCTGGCTTTCACCTACTGTCTGCCTCAAGCCAGCTGCAGGCATGTAAGGACTATATTGGGAAAGAGTCATGGTACCAGCAAAATTTAAAAATACAAATCTTCCTGCACTCTCAGATTAAAAGCTTTGAAGCTAGTTACTGTAGCCCATGACAGATTGCAGGAGGAACCATTTTTGAGAATTTTGCTAGTTCAGAGACTCATCACCTTCCTGGCATCATGTGGACACGAGTGTTTGGACTTCACCTGAGCACCAGAAAGGATGTTTCAGAAAATGGGCATTGCACCCTCAGCAACCCAGGTCATTGGAGTTGAGAAACAGCATGCGAGCAAGTGCACATTGCTGGGCATCGAGGCAAATGGCATGAAAAGAGAAGGAAATACTGCCATGAGCACAGGTTAATTTACTGGACATTACTGAGAATCAGTCCCAAAATGTAACTGTGACTCACTAGGCAGAAGTCACGGATGTCTGTGCCCTCATTAGTGTAGCTCTGCTGCTTCAGGGCTGCACACTGGTGACAGTTGCACCCTTTGTTGGGTGGGTGACATGGTGGCTCAGTGGTTAGCGTTGCTGCCTTACAGCACCAGAGACCCAAGATCAATTCCAGCCTCCGGTGACTGCCTGTGTGGAGATTGCATGTTCTCCCTGTGTCTGCATGGGTTTCCTCCAGATATTCCAGTTTCCCCTCACAGACCAAAGATGTGCAGGTGAGGTGGACTTGCCATGCTAAATTGCCCATAGTATGCAGGGATGTATAGGCTAGGTGGGTTAGCCATGGGAAATGCAGGGTTTCAGGGAGAGGATGGGATGCTGTTCGGAGGGTTGGTGTGGACTTGATGGGCCAAATGGCCTGCTTCCACACTGTAGGGATTCTATGAACACATCAGGATCAGCAACTGATGGGACCTTGCAGGCTCAGGGAGCATTTGTGTCAGTGTGTGTACTTGTTAGGTAGTGCCCTGCCTAAGACTAAGGGTCTTAGTCACTGTGTTGGCCTCTTCCATCAGGTGGTCCACCAGAGAGGTACAGACCTTGAGAATGGTGAGATGCTGTTAGGGAGCAGCTCATCAGAAGAGGAGCAGAAAATGAGAGAATAGGAAGAATTGGAGCAGAGGGAGATGGGTTTCACCAGAGGTGTCCTTGCTGTATAATGAGAGAATTGGAGGAGGACTTCTCTCCTCTCCTACACAGATACCAGGCCTTTGGCTTTTCTCTGACAATGCGCCTCCCTGTGAGAAAGTGGCAGACTTTGTCACAAACTTTCTCCCTCAGGACAATCTGTTGTCTCTCTGGGCTGTCTTTGGTGTCTGAATTCTGTCTCCTAATCAGGCAGGAAACCCATCTCTATATCATGAAAATCCAAACTTCACTCAGTTTTCCACTGGAGGCAGGTCTCTGACACAAAACAGACTTGTCTGCTGCCTCTATGACAAAATCTAGCACTGAATTTTTGACTAATTCTTTTAAGCTACACTGGAGTTTGTTAGTTCTTTTTTCTGTGAAGAGCCTTGGGGAAGTTATATTTCTTTTACAAATCTTATTGTCCTTGATTTTAGAATGCTCCTCGGGAATCTGCTGGGCAAAACAACTGCATGGTTTGGCATCTGAATGTAGATGCTCTTCCCACTTGGATAACAAAAGAAATAGAGAAGGTAAAGAATACTGAATTAAAAATTGGGAGTGCAGAAAGTCCGTAAACTGTGATCCCCTTGGAGGGGTTGTTGCTGTTTTCAGTGCAAGCTTACATCTAAACTAAATCCAGGGTTTTGTTTTTAAAGTAAGAAGTCATTGAATTATTATATATAAAATTTTGAATCCAGAATCAAATTAACAAACATTTTAATCAAGCTAGTAACACAGAACGTACTTCTGATTTAAATGCTACTTTTTCCTCCGGACTCTGCCATAAATATATTGTCCATGTTTTTACATTAATCTTTCGCAAATGAAAATGTTGCAATGTCAGTTCGTGTTCAGGTTATATTATAGTCTTGACTGACATCTTGTACACAAATGTAAGACCTAAACTTTTAACATGTCTTGCAGCCACTTTGAGTTTGTGCTATACTTGGATCATTGTGAGGCAAGATTTGGAATTCTCATAATGTTTCATGTAACACCATAGAGAGAGTAGGTTTATTGGCTGACCAAGAAAATGTTCAGAGATTCGATTTGGGCATCCCATGTAAATTAATACTGCAAGAGTGGCAAGCCAGGAGCTGGTGTCTCTGTCAGAAATTAAAACTCTAGACACAGAGGTTGTACTTTTACATCAGATAAGAGGGAATGACACTGTTAGACAACACACACAATAGGAAGGCTGCATTAAACCTGATTTTTACAACAACTGAGTTCAGTTATAGATAATTTTCTAATACTTTAATAATCTTACTTTTTAATCCTACAGCTGAAAGGCTACCTCTTGCCTCATTCTTTACCTTTTCTAATACTTTACGCTAATTTAGACCGGCTTCGCATTCCAAGCAAGGTGTAGTAACTAATGTTTTGCAGAAAAGGTAAACATGTGAATATATAGTTATGGAGTCATAGAGGCATACAGCATGGAAGCACACCCATGTCAAACAGCTATAAGGCTAAACAAGATATAAAAATATGATAATAGCCAGTGCACCCTTCCAAACCAAACCGCAATGACAGATTATTGATATCTTGTGAAATTTCAGCACATTGGATTTTAATAACCAAGAGTGCAGCTTTGCTTTGTGCACATGGAGCTCATTCCTACTCAATCGCAGCCTAGTGGTGTAAATAAGGTACTGTTGCTAACAATAGATAATCCAGTTACTTGCAGTATGGTATACCTATGTATGCTCTATATAACCATATTATTCTCAGAAAATATCTCTTCCTATGATAGATTATTTCTGTGTGTCAGTCATCTAGACTTCGTGAATGTCAGAAGACCAAAGTGCTACCACTGTCCCGATGACTCCCTTGTCTGCTCCACACTCCCCACTAGCCCCACCACCTCTGGCACCTTTCCTGCAACCACAGGAAGTGCTACCCCTGCCCCCTCGCCTCCATCCAAGGACCCAAAAAAAACCTTCCACATCAGACAAATGTTCACCTGTACATCCGCTAACGTGATCTACTGCATCCATTGCTCCTGATGTGGCCTCCTCTACGTCGGTGAGACCAAGTGGAGGCTTGGAGACTGTTTTGCTTTGTAGAGCACCTGCGTTCGGTTCACGACAAACGACAACACCTCCCAATCACAAACCACTTCAACTCCCCCTCCCACTCCCTTGGTGACATGTCCATCCTGGGCCTCCTCCAGTGTCACAACGACACCACCCAGAAACTGGAGGAGCAGCACCTCATATTCCACCTTGGGAGCCTACAACCCAATGGTCTCAATGTGGATTTTACTAGCTTCAAAATCGCCCCAGCCCCGGCCTTGTCCCATGACCAACCCTCCCTCTCCTCCCCGCTTCATTGACCTGTCCGTTTTCCCTCCCACCTTTCTGCGCCCCCCCCACATCACTGATCAAACCCCACCACTGTCTACCTGCACTCACCTATCACCATCCCACCTACCTTCCCCAGCCCCACCCCTCCTCTCTCTCTTTATTTCAAAGCTCCCTACCCCGTACCTCATTTCTGAAGAACGGTCCCGACCCAAAACGTCAGCTTTCCAGCTTCTCTGATGCTGCCTGGCCTGCTGTGTTCCTCCAGCTCCACACTGTGTTATATCTGCTACCACTTCATATCCAGTATTATGGATGTGTTGTCTAACTTGGAAAGGGCTTGGAAAAATTCTTTGGGAAGTGCTGTTTTGTAGCAGTGTTCAGTTAATTATCATTGATTTGGTAACTCTTTTGGTATTGAAAAATGAAAATCAAAAGAACAATGTGGAATACTGGCAGAGCACTTTGGAAATGGTAAATTTATATCTCAATATAGCAATTTGTGAAGTTGAATTTAGTCAACCTGACTGACTTGCCTGCTACCATACTTGGCATACTTTCCTATATGTGACCCAAATCCCAAGCACGGTTGACTATTAGTCCCCAAGAGCAATGAGAATATGCAGTATAAATTGGACAACATCTTTTTAAGGGCATCATTGAGTGAAGATGGTCCACTGCATAATAGTGGTTTCATAAAGTAGGTAGGGATAGAATTTAAATACTCATTCATGAGTCCCAATCTCAGTTAATGGTACAAGCATAATATGTGGAAAGGAAAGAGGTGACGATTTTCACGAACAAAGTTGGGTGATGAAGACTGGAGGGTACTTCAAACTTAGGAGGTTGATCACTTATGGAATGATTAACGAGCAAGCTGGCCAAGCTTTTCAACTCGGCAATAGTCAGGAGACATGAGGTGGTGGAGAAAAATCCTGCAAAAATGGGATCAAAGCAAACAAGTAAACTAAACCAATAGAAAGGATTTGTGATTTTCAATGTCTAAGTATAAAAATAAATTGTAATTTGTAACAACGAAGGTGGACTAGAAGAAGACATTGATGTATCAGCAGGATGCAGCCAAAGTGATTTAGTTGCACATTTTATAAAGTAGATAGCAAGTACCAATTTTACTATTTTTGTACCTGCCTTTTGTAGCTGTGCTTATTTTGATAATTGAAGCAGGACTGTTAGCCTGTGCTTCAGTTTTGTCTTTTAACAATAAAAGTTCTTTCATTCCACACAATACTAATTTCAGAAGCAGTTAAAATGTATTTTTCTTAACAACTGAAGTTTTGCTCTGTTATAGTCAGGAAATGAAGGCGTTTGGTACACTTGCTTTTTGGTGCATTGAGTACAAGAGTTCGGATGCCATGTTGCAGCTGTACGTGACATTGGGTAGGCCACTTTTGGAATACTGCATTTAGTTCTGGTCTCCTTGCTTTAGGAAAGATGTTGTGAAACTTGAAAAGGTTCAGAGAAGATTTAGAAGGATGTTGCCAAGGCTGGAGGATTTGATTTATAGGGAAAGGCTGAATAGACTGGGGCTATTTTCCCTGGAGTGTCGGAGTCTGAGGGGCGACCATAAGAGGTTTATAAAATCATGAGGGACATTATTAGGGTGAATAGCCAAGATCTTTCCCCATGGCAGGACAGTCCAAGACTAGAAGTCATAGAATGAAGGGAAGTATGTAAAAGGGACCTAAGGGGCATCTTTTTCACACAGAACGTGATGCATTGTATGGAATAAGCTGCCAGGGGAAGTGGTAGAGGCTGGTACAATAACATTTTACAGGCATCTGGATGGGCACATGAATAGGAAGAGTTTAGAGAGAAATTGGCCAAATGCTGGCAAATGGGATTAGATTAATTTAGGATATCAGGTCAGCGTGGACGAGTTGGACCGAAGGGTCTGCTTCCCTGCTGTACAACTGTGACAGTAAATCATTAATGTAAGGATCTGATATTTTAAAAAATTATATGCTGCTGTATGAGAAGTTTAGATTATTTCAGCTTGCATTATTTTACCTTCAATTTAACTTCATTCCTTGTAAAGAAACTTCCTTCTACCAACCTTTGGCATCCCCTGTGCAACTGCATGCGATAGGGTTAGTCAAGGTAGGGATGCAGCTCAGTGCACGCAAGAGAGAGAGAGAACAACAGTTGGATAGAAAAGGAATAGGTAAAGGTCAACCTGGGCAAATTAGTGCTTAATTGGGACTATTATTATCTGAAAATTGGATTGTTGTGGTCGCAGCCCATGTCGTGGCATGGCCTGGTGTGTGGGGTTTGGGGTAAGGACATGGAAGACGGTGCTCAGGCTGTAAAATTATTGAAATCAATATTGAGTCTAGAAGGCTGCAGAGTTCTCAAGAAGAAAATGAGCTGCTGTTTTTCCAGCTTGCGCTGAGCTTTGGTGGAGCACTGCAGCAAGCCTGAGACACACATGCTGGCCAGAGAACAAGGTGGTGTGTTGAAGTGGCAGGCATCTAGAAGCTCAGGGTCTTTTTTGCGGAAAGAGCATTGGTGTTTGGCAGAGCAGTCGCCCAATCTACATTTCTCCAGCGTAGAAGAGACCATATTCTGATGTCTGATAGCGAATAGACTAGATTGAATAAAGTGCAGGTAAATCGTTGCTTCACCTGAAAGGTGTGTTTGGGGCTTTGAATAATGAGGAAGCAAGAAGTAAATAGGCAGATGTTACATCTTCTGCAATTGCATGGGAAGGTGCCTTGAGGCTGTGGGCTGTGTTGGGAGTGAAGGAGAAGTGGACCAGGGTATTCCAAAGGGAACGGTGCCTGCGAAAGGCTGACAAGGAAGGGGAGGGGAATGTGCGTCTGGTGATATCATCTCACTGGAGGTAGCAGAAGTGGTGGCTAATGATCCTTTGGTGTGGATGCTGGTGGGATGGTTGGTAAGGACAAGGGGGACCCTAATTGCTGTTGTGGGAGAGAAGGGGTGAAGATCAAAGTGTGGGAGATGGATCAGACACTGCTCAGAGTCCTGTCAACAACAGGGCTGGAGAATCCTTGTTTGAGGAAGAAGGTGGACATTTTGTAGGCCCCCTTAGAGAAGCAGGCATCACTGGAACTGATATGACTGAGACGGTGAAACTGTGAGAGAATAGAATAGATGTTTACAGGAAGCAGAGTGTAAGGATGTATAGTCGAGGTAACTGTGGGAATTGGTGGTTTTATAGTGGATATTTGGTGGTCAGACCTTCCCCAAAAATGGGAAAGTAGATGTTGAGGAACAAAAGGGAGGAGTCAGAGAAGGACCTGGTGAAGGTGAGAGCAGGATGGAAATTGAAAACAAAATTTGGTAAACCTTTCCAATTCCAGATGAGAGAGGGAAGCAACACCGATAATGTCATTGATATCGTGGAGGGAGATTTGTGTGTGAGGTCCACAGTAGGACTGGCACAAGGCATGTTTCACCTACCCCACAAAGAGACAGGGTTAACTGGGGCCCATGCAGGTAACCTTAGCCATGCCTCTGACCTGAAGAAAGTGGAAGGAGTTAAAAGAGAAGTTGTTTGAAGTGAGGATAAGCTTGACCAGGCAGAGTGGTGGTGGATGGAGATGGTTCAGACCTTTTTTGTTCCAAGAAGAAATGGAGACCCCTGAGACCATCATGATGGGGAATGGACGTGCAATTGCAGAAGGTGTAACGCCTGCCTGTTTACCTTCTCTCTTCTCACTGAGGATCAATACACACCTTCCAGGAGAAGCAGCGATCTACCTCCACTTCAATCAATCTAGTCTACTGTATTCACTGCTCACAGTGGGATCTCCACTACAATGGGGAGACGACATGCAGACAGGGTGGCATTCTGTCCACAAAAATGACCCTAACCTTCCAGTTGCCTGCCACTTCAACACACCACTGTGTTTCCTGGCCAACATCTGTGTTTGGCTTGCTGCAGTGTTGCAGCGAAGCTAAATGGGCAGCATATTGTTTTCCTCTTGGGGACTGCAGCTTTCAGGACTTAATATCGAGTTCAATAATTTTAGGGCTTGAGTATCTTCGCACATGTCCTTACCCCCAACTCCCATACACGTTGGACTGCTACCATAACCATCCCATTGTCAGCTACCAATGGTTCCCTACTAGCAGCTGTTGATCCTCTCAGGATGACCATTACTCATTCCTTTGTCTGTTGTTCTCTATATGGGCTTCAACTCCACCTGTCATTTAGTCCTCCTCCTCCCTCCACCTTCAGTATATATATCAACCATTTTCCCAGCTACAATCAGTTCTGAAGAGGGGTCACTGGATGCAAAACATTAACTCTGCTTTCTTTTTTTCCACACAGTTGGAACCCAGATCTTTTGAATTGTTGACACGTTGACCTCCCTCACGAAAGACCTGTGAGCGTTTTATGCTTACAACCTCCCAAAATCCCTCTGACCCAAACATTGCGCAGATAATGTGGGAATTTTACTCTGCTTGCCTTTGGAAACAAGGGTGTATCTTGTTATGACACTTCTGGAAGCTCCCCTTCCATTAAAACCAAGCTGAATACAAGGGTGTGAAGGAGTCACGTTTACAAGTTTCTGCACCCCAACACAAGACTAGATTCTTGGGCATCAGATGTAATACTACTGACAAGCAAATTGGAGGAAGAATTCCATAGTATCTTCCTTGTAATGCTCCTGTACCTTGTCAGTGAATTTCTGTGGTTCAAAGAGAATTATTTCTAGAATTAAAAATAAAATCTTGGCTCCCTTAAACACCATTTAAGATCATCTGATGCAGAATTTAGTTTTCCAGGAGCAGAGTACTCCACATTATCAGTTCGATTCACTGCTGGTAATGTCCCTGCATATATCATCAGCCAAGTTAGGATTACTGCAGATTTAGGGCAGAGGTCTCTTCCAGTGAGAGGATACAAATTGTAGAATCACAGAATCACCTCAATGTTGAAACAGGCCATTCGCCCCAACAAGTCCATACTGACTCTCCAAAGAGCATCCCATCTGGACTCACTCACTTACTCTCTCCCTGTAACCCTGTATTACCCATGGCTAATCCATCTAACTTGCATACCCCTGGACACTATGAGCAATTTAACATGGCCACCGAGCCTGTACATCTTTGGACTGTGGGAAGAAACCGGAGCACCCAGAGGAAACCCACGCAGACACAGGGAGAATGTGCAAACTTTATAAAAACCGTTGGAATTGAATCCAGGTCCCTGGTGCTATGAGGCAGCAGTGCTAACCACTGAGCCACCATGCCATTATAATTCAAAACTTTTTTTATGACTGTTCGTATTGAAGGGGTTTATCTTTGCTCTTGAAAAGTCTTTGGCATTTAAAAGAAATCCTTTATCATATTGAGACCCTATTTATTGTACATGATACAATCAGATGTAGTTTTTGCATTTGCCTTGTATGCATTCTCCTTTCATAGCACAGTGACAGAACCCCATTAATGACAACTGATGAATTTTAATTATTTTTAAAGGCTATTCACAGACCTTTTTGAATTATGTTCCATGAACAATACCGAGAGCTTCTTTTCCACTAGTGTTATTATTTAGAGCTTTCATAGATTTATTTAATTGCATAAAAGTGGCTTTTTTTTTTGAGCAAATCTTTGTAACATCTAGATTATGGTTGAGAACACGAAGCTTTACAGTAAAAGTTCTATTTAGGCTGGAAAAGGACAGGACATATTGTGACAAATGTGATAGAATGTAATTTGTCCCATTTTTAAATAAATGAGGATGTTTCTTCTGGCCTAAAATGGATGGAAAATAACAAACTGTGTTAGCCTTGACCAATTCACAATTATTTTCAATGATATTTCATGTTTTTCAGAGGATCCTGAAATAACAATGAAGCCATACAACAATTTAATTTTTTTTAGTGCTTTGTAGGTTTACATTTGGGATTTTATTGAAAATATATACTGTACTCCTACAGTCTGGTCTGATATGCATACACATGGATATTGTTTGGTCTTCATAAAGCCACTGTATTATTCTTAGTTGAAGGTGGTGTCTCTATACTTTTCTTTTAAATTTGACATGAAATAGCGTGGAATTTTCGGGCTTTGCTGAATAATACTAATATCAATGACAACATGTATTTCTAAAGTCTGCTGCCACATTTTACATTGTCAAAAAACACAATCTGCTAGGTCAGGTGTCTCGGCCTTACTGTTGTGTTGGTTTTTCTGTGTTGTACTAGATTCCACTCTACACACAGAAAAGAAAAGCTGACCTTGTGAATTGTATAAAAGAGTTTATGTGGCCTGTTTCCCAATCTTTCTTTTTGTTACAATAACCAGATTGTTGTCTGTTTCTTTTCCATAGTCATGGTGGACAATTGGAAAACTGAACTGCCCATATTGTGGGGCCCGCCGAGGAGATTTTAACTTTATCAGCAATTCAAAATGCCCTTGTGGGCAAGCAGTGACTGTACATATTTGTAAGAGTCATACTGATTATGAAACGCCACGTTTAATCAGAATCATTGAGTCGGCAAAGGTGAATTCTCTTCCGAAACTGCAACGCATTTGCAAGTTAGAAACTGTAGGAAACGTGGAGCATGGGACAGAAGACATCGTGTCCAACAACATGCTTAAAGATTTTTTACACTATTCAAGAAAAATGGATCGTGAAAGAATAACTGAAGCGCTTTGCCTGGAGGCAAGATCACGCCCCCGAGGAATGGTAGAAGTTGACAGCAATGAATTTCACTTCAAAGAAGCTTATCCACAGCCAAGCTCTTCTGCTTCACAGCCTCCAAGAGCCAGATGTGCATTGATCGGTTTTCATAAAAAGTCTCTCAGTGTGGATTTTAGCAGCACAAACTCAAAGAATGAATCTGTTAGTTTTACTAACATGCGTGGCTTGTGCCCACGATCATCTTCCTGTGGAGTTATAATGCATCACCTAGGTGAGATTGCTAATCCTAGACAGTTTCCGTTGGCAGATGATGTTAATCTGCAGCAGCCTGCATTTGAACAGTCCATTAGTTCCGCATTTCAGAGTCAGTGCAGTCGAGAATCAGATTTTATGGCATGTTCTCAATCGTTCAGTAATGGTTCTGTAGAAGCACAAGGTTTAGATCCTGGACCGTCTACACCAAGACATTGCAGGAGCAAATTTACCAATGTTTCTGCAACTTTTAGAGGTTGGTCATCTGACTCGAGTACTGAAGCAAGTTGCATAGAAGAGTGGGAGGAAGAGCATGATGGAAGCACAAGCAATCCTTGCAATGAATCATCTCCACACGTTCCTGTATTCTCTACTCTAAGTGGGAAAGCACTGAATAAAAGACAAAGAAATAAACTTAAAAGTTTGAAAAGGAAACGACGGAGACGAGAGTGGTGGCAGAGCAAGTTGAAGGAGCAGAAACAGGTGAGTGCTTGAAAGCCTGATCCATCTGACGTTCATTCTACTGTCAGCCATCATATTAGGAAAAGCCATTTATTACATTGTGAAAATCAAACAAATCTAATACTTGAAGAAAATCATCAGCAATGCAGTTTCCATTTGACTTCTGAATGGGAATTAGAATTATTCCTGGAAGGCAATAACTGCATTTTGACAATGATAATTTATACCCCCATTTGAAAAAGCGGCCGCTGCACAACATTTTTGTGCGATATTTGGTGTTCAAATTTTGAAACAAATGCTGTTTCTCCTTGTAAAGTAGTATTTTAAAATTGTTTTCTAATTTTTGTGCCAAATATTAATGTAGTCTATTGGAGGCTATGCAACATATATAAGTATGCAAGTTCCAGTTGGTTGAAGCTAGCAAACTGGTGTTATTCTGGAAGCACAGGGAAAGGAATGTTGAGGAAATGTTGTGGAATTGTTTTTTGGACATTCCTGGATAACTCTAGGAATTTTGAGCAGCCGCTACTTTATAGGCCCAGTGTAAGCTGGGTCTTCGAAAGGCATACCATGACCTGGTATGCACCTCCACGCTCTAGAAGTAAAACAGGAAAACTGAGGCTTGAACCACTTTATCGTAGAAACTTATAGTAAAGATAGATATCTTTATGCAGTGGATTTAAAAGTGAGCTCTATTTTCTTTGGAAGGAAGATGGTATTGTGGTGAGACTTTATTACACGATTTAAATGCTCGACTGTGCGTTGGAAATGGTAGCTAATTAGGGATGGTAGGATTTGGGACCAACGGTGAGGAAGAAACTGCAAAGCTAAGTGTGTGGGATTGAAGGGAGTTTAGTTCTAATGGTTACTCTTTACTGCTCTGATGATTTTATGTGGTAAAAGTTGTTGGTGAAATATGCTTGATGTTTTGCCGTACTCATGTTTCAGATAATATATACTGGAATCTCTCAGAAGGTTCACTAGCAAGAGCTAGATTGTCCTGGATACTGTTGAAACTTTTTGGTTGACGTAGCTGTACCAGATGACTACTCCCAATTTAAATAACACATGGAAGAGTTCACTGAAGCACTTACCACAAGGTTTCTCTCATCTGTTCTTGTAGCCATGATATCAGCAGGACTGGTCAAATGAAACTTCCAGTCAGAGGTGACCCCAAGGGTGTTAATGCTGGGGTGGTAAGGTGGAGGGGTAGTGGTTGGCATTTGTGATCCACTGAAAGGGAATATCTTCGGGTCTTCTGTGTTTGAGTGGTGTTATTTGTCAGATGCATGGCACAATGCTTTTACTCCATACACTTCTATGTTGAATTGCTAAAATTGTTTTATCATTATAATCATAAAGATAACATAATTGATAACTAACACTGCAAATGCAAAAGTTTTTAGAACTTTTCTTTAGGTTGACTTACATTGTCTTATTATTTCTTCTGTTTGCCGGTGTTTCTGAATGTTCTCATTTGATATGGCATAGCAGCATCTTTTGTTTTAGTGAAGACTGTGATTTAAAATTAATTTTCTGATTGGACAAAATAAAACTTTTTCATGTAAGTAATTATAAGTATTTAATCAGCAGTGACAAGGTAAACTTCTCACAGCTTAGCTGATCACATGAAACACAAGTTACAGAATGGGCTGGTGTCTCAACTGCTTAGTTTGGGAATTCACTTTTTTTAAACAGCAAGTGGTGAAGCTAGTTATTAATATAAATGCTTTATTGTGTTACTACGCCTTCAGTTTCAGTTATCGATTTTTGTCAGATTTGATTCCCATGCTGTAGCGATAGTAAGATCTCCAAAGTACTTAAATCGCAGCTAGAGTGTTTGGACTGAAATAAGGTCCCTAGCGTAATGATTATTCTTTTAAAGGGAGTAACTAACAAGCTTAATCTAAGGAGATGTTATGGCACTGGAGCTCATACCCATGATCTGCTCCTCCTCCACTATGTGAGAAGTCACGGCCATTTCCAGTGTCTCTGGTGACCCTGTATGCAGGAGATTTGTCTAGCTGCAGCGACTGGTTACCATGTTCCCAAGTGAATCCATCTCTGAAACATCTGTGATGCTAAAATTGAATGTGCTGTCCAAGACAATGAGGTGGCCACACCACAAGTAGGAACTGAGTTGGCAGAAAGGGGATGGGTGACCAGCAGGCAGAGTTGAGGAAGTCAGGTAGTAGTGCAGGAGTGCACAGTGGCAGTTCCCTCCCCCCACACCGCGACCCCCTGCCAACACCTACCCCACCCCACCCCAACTACCGCCACCACCAAATGTACCATATTGAATACTTCTGTGGGAGATGTCTTCTCAGGGGATAGCAGCAAAAGCCATATCCATGGCACCATGGGTGGCTCTGGTTCATGAGTGGAGGAAGAAGAGTAACAGATCTATAGTGAGAGGGGTTTCAATAGTAAATGGAGCAGGAAGGCGTTTCTATGGACACAAAAGAAACTCCAGGATGGTATGTGGCTCCCCAGTGAAGAAAGTCTCTATTCTCCTTGTGGACATTCAGAAGCTGGAAGGTTGACAACCTGTGGTCATGATACATATTGGAACCAAAGACTTAAGTTTGAAAAAAAGGGATGGGATCCTACAGGAAGAATGTGGAGAGTTTGGTTGTGAATGAAAAAAATAGGACCTCCCAAAGGTAGTAATCTCCGGATTGCTGCCCGAGCCACATGCTAGTGGGAGTAAAAGTAACAGGCTATAACAGAGAAATATGTGGCTAGAGGGATGGTGTAGGGGAAAAGGATTCAGTAACTTCAGAAACTGACTACATTCTCTCCCTTTCACACCTTAACTGACACCATTTTTACATCTTGTTCTTTCTCCACTATTAACAACTCCTTAGTCTTTTGTATTGAGTCTGTATACCACCAACCCTCTGCCTCTCAGAAGTATAAAAAAAAGGTTATTTTCCAACATGTTTCAGCTCTGAAGAAGAGTAATACCA
Source organism: Ginglymostoma cirratum (assembly GCA_024137785.1). Classification (NCBI taxonomy): domain Eukaryota; kingdom Metazoa; phylum Chordata; class Chondrichthyes; order Orectolobiformes; family Ginglymostomatidae; genus Ginglymostoma; species Ginglymostoma cirratum. The sequence goes on from JAHRHZ010000248.1 coordinate 61,963,914, forward strand.
GATTCAAAATGTTGACTCTACTTCTCTGTCAACAGATGCTGCCAGACCTGCTGAGTTCTTCCAGCTTTCTGTTTGTTATAAAAATATTCAGAATCATTTCCTAGTAAATTAAAATGCCTTTTTTTTATATAATGTGCATATTGCTACCCATGTGCTCAGAAAAATCAACATAATTTTTCTTTTTGGCACTTCCATGAATGCTTACAAATAGAACACCCAGTGGTGATTAGTTGGTCCTGGGACCCTGGGTAATTTTCTGGGCAGGACCCATGTTTTCTAACTTCTAAAATTAGCACAATAGATTGTAGAAACTTAGATGTGAACGCCGTAATTTGTGCTTTAAATTCTGCAATCTTTTGTATGAGTTATGCAGATGACTTGTGACAGAAAAATATCATGACTGAGGGGAAATGCTTACCCCAAATATCAGTTGGGGGATGGGGAAGCTGAATTATTCATGGATAACATTTTTCTCCATATTAAGGAATCTAACTCAGACTCTGGGCTAACTGTAGAGAAGATTGGCCAGGTTTTGATTGCTGTACAGTGAAGCGTGCTAAACGGCACGTATATTCGCAGCGGATAGGATAAGATTGGGCCTTTTAGTTGAGTGTGCCAACTTTCTCAAGCTTGTGCATCTAGAATGCCCAACACTTGTTGACCTATCCCTTTCGGAGCAACAGGGAAAATGGCAAATAAAGGAAAGTTTTTTTTAAAAAAAATGCTAGAACACAATTAACCCTGATTTCAAATGGCCTTTTTGGCCTTGTGTAAACTATATAATAGAGTTCTCATTGTAGGTTTAACTTAAGAACTGTAAGTTGAAGTTTGCCAAACTTGTAATGTGTATTGCTGAAATATGTAAAAACGCATCCCACATGAAGGTATTTTTCAAATATGTGATAAATTTAAGAAAGTGAGGTTTTAATTGCATGTTGATCCCTGCAGTGTTATATACCATTTTTGTACCATGCTTTGAAAAGCTGCAGAAATACAGCTTTTTATTAAGAAACAACATGCTGTGAGCCTTTCTATGCACACCATTTGATTATATAGTGTGGAACTTATAATACCTATAAATATGATGATACCAGCCAAGCTAACATGGCATGCTGTAAGAAAAGATTAAGTACGAGGAATCTTTGTATAAAATCTCACACTAGGAATGCCCACAACAATACAAAAGAGTTTGCAGGTTCAAATTTTGCTTTTAAACCGGTTCATAATGTAATATGTGACTGTAAAATATGTGCCTTTATGTGTTAACAGTATGACCCTACAGAATAATTTAAACATTAGTAATTGTTTTTGATTTGGTGCTCTGAAACTTGTATGCATATTGTTGAAGAAGGGTCACTGAACCCAAAATGTTAACTCTCTGTCCACAGGTGCTGCCAGACCTGCTGAGTTGCTCCAGCAATTTCTGCTTTTGTTTCTGATTTCCAGCACCAGCAGCTGTTTGGTATTTTTTGCATGTTGTATTCAATGTGACTAATGCATCTATATGTCCTAAAGGTTTAGGCCAAAAACTGTGGGCTAACTTTACTTCCTCCTGGACCTGGACTAGGGAATTGAGTACATGCCGTATTTGCATTCTGATAATGATCCTTCACTACTTTTAAGAGACAGAAATTTGTCAAGGTATAACTTGGGACCATGCCTAACTTCTTAATGTGCTTTGCAAGTGCATCAAGCTTCATGTTGGTAGTATTAAGTGTGACTGTAGAATCAGCTTACTGAACTATATTCAATTACTGACTTGGGAAATATGCCAAAATAAGGGATTTTTCGACAATCTTAACTCTGTATCAGTCTATTTTGACTCTATCACATGGCTTGAGGTTTTATTTTAAAAAAAACTGCAATCGAGGACTACTTGTAGTAGAGGATCTGCTGGTGGTTTTTGAGAGACATTGAAACAAGCTTGTGACGTGATTTACTCAGATATGTATGTGACTGGCGGTTACCTTTCTTGAGTTTAACTAACAATTATTCAGATTCAGTAAACTGATCAATGGGTTTCAGTGACGGTGAGATCATGGTTGGTCTGCAGTTCAAAATCCATTCACCTGCCTCTGCTCCAATCCTTTGACACCTTTTGCTGAAAAAAGCTACATTTCTTAGATTTGAACTATAATTGCCAAAGCATCCAAATTTTTTTTTGAGGAGAGAATGTTCGATTTCTAGAGATTCTTGTCTCTAATTTTAAAGTCCTTTTGAACTTCTTAAATACCTTAATCAGATTGCACCTTAATTTCATATATTCAAGGGAATGTGCATCATATTTAGGCAAACTGCTGTCCTAAATTAACCCTCTAAGTCAATCCTTCCCAAACGTTTTTCTGTGTGACCTTGTATGCCTCAGGTGAATGATAATTGGTGGTAAGGGGAGGCACTTGAGAGTTGTTTGGTGAAAAAGGATGACCAATATTTGCTGTTGGTTGGGTGTGTTTTAAAAATGCAGACAAAAGCAAGGATCAACCTTTTTGCAAGTTGTGGTTGCAGTAGAAATTAAACCTCAGAACAGGCTAATTAGCCATGTTAATTGACAATAGAGAAATTTCAAAGGCCCTCGTAGCTGTTAAAACTCTTCATGCCTTGTACTGCGTTGGAGCTCCCAACCTCAAAACCTTCCTCGTGACCCATGTTTTGGGAATCCCTATTCAAAAGCTGTTGGATCACACTGGTCCATCAGCACTGTACTCTCTCCAAAGATAATATATATTTTCTGAGGTGTGGTGCCCAAAATTGAACACACCATTTTAGTTTGGACTAAGACTCTGTACAACTGAGGGATTACTTACACTCCCTTACTCCAACCGCTTTGAAATAAAGGCTAACATTCCATTAATGTATTATTGTATCTGTCTCTTAGCTTTTATTGGTTATGTATTTGCACTGTTGAATCTTCTTGATTCTAGTTTCTTATCAGTTAAAAAGTTCCTCAATTATCTTTCTTAAAATCCAAAGAGAATGACCTTGCACTTGCCCAAATTGAGCTGTCTTTGCCATGCCATTGCTGAGGGACAAATTCAGATGACACACATCTCTAGCCATAGCAAAATCGTCAAGCCATTCCTGCAAGCAAGAATAGCAAATCCAACAGATTGATGCTTTCGATCAGCTGAAATTCTACACAGATAACGTCCAGTTAGCTGAACTTGTGCAACTTGCTGTAAGACTGCTAACAGAGTTAGTGTCATAGAGTCCTACAGCACAGAGACAGGCCCTTTGGCCCAAATTGGTCCATACCAAACAAAATGTCCATCCGCCCTAAACCCGGTTTTCTTTTCTGAGGAAGGATGCTGTTGCTCCCAAGAGAGCACAGCGAAGATTTACCAGGCTGATTCCAGGGATGATGGGTCTGATGTATGAGGAGAGATTGACTAGGTCGGGATTGTTTTTGCTAGAGTTCAGACGAATGAGGGGGGAATCTCTCAGAGATTTATAAAATTCTAACAGGACTGGACAGGGTAGGTGCAGGGAGGATGATCTCACTGATGGGTGTGTCCAGAACCAGGGGTAGACGATTTGGGGTAGACTATTTAGAACAGAGCTCAGGAGACATTTCTTCACCCAAAGAGTGGTGAGCCTGTGGAATTCCCTACCACAAGAAATAGTTGATGCCGAAACATTGAATGTATTCAAGGGGCGACTAGATATAGTACTTGGGGCGAATGGGATCAAAGGTTATGGGGAGAAAGCAGGATTAGGCTTTTGCGTCAGATGATCAGCCTTGATCATGAAGAATGGCTGAGCAGGCTTGAAGGGCTGAATGGCCTCCTGTTCCTATTTTGTGTTTCTATGTAAATCTTTCCTATCCATGTATTCATCTAAATGCCTTTTAAATGTTGTTAGTGTACCCACCTCAACCACTTCCACTGGCAGCTCATTCCATATGCGTACCACCCTCAGTGTAAAAAAAATGTTGCCCCTCCAGGTTCCCATGTATTCTTTCCCCTCTTAAACTGATGCCCTCTAGTCCTCAATTCCCCAACCCTGGGAAAAAGACTGAGTGCACTCACCCTATCCACGCTTGCCACGACCTTATACACTTCTATAAGAACCCCACTTGGTTTCCTATGCTATAAAGAAAAAAGTCCGGGCTTGTCCAACCCCTCCCTATAACTCAGTCCCTGGAGTCCTGGCAACATCCTTGTAAATTTCTTCTGTACTCTTACCAGTTTAATAATACCTTTCCTGTAGCAAGATGACCAAAACTGAACACCGTATTCCAAGTGCAGCCTCACCAACGTCCTGTACAACTACAACATAACTTCCCAACTTCTATACTCAATACCCTACTGATCAAGGCCAGTGTACCAAAAACATTTTAACAAATTCCACCCCATCTAAGCTCTTAACACAGTTGCAGTCCCAGTCGATGTTAGGGAAATTAAGCCGTGCAACAGCGAAAAATCATGGAGTGCTAGAAAAGTCATTGTTTGACTTTCTTTCTTAATGCTTGGGACGTGGGCATTGCTGACTGGCCAACATTTACTGCTTGTCCCTAGCTGCCCTTGAAAAAGTGGGTGTGAACTGCCTTCTTGACCCACTACAGTCCGCCTGCTGTAGGTTGGCACACAATGCCCTTAGAGAGGGAAGTACAGGATTTTGACCCAGTGACAGTGAAGGAGTAGTGATGCATTTCCAAGCCAGGATGAGTGAGTGGCTTAGACGAGAATTTGCAGGTGATGGTGTTCCCATGTATCTGCAGCCCTTGTCCTAGGTGGAATTCGTTGTGGGTTTGGAAGGTGCTGTCCAAGAATCTTTGGTGAATTTCTGCAGTGCATCTTGTTGATAGTACACACTGCTGCAACTGAGCATCGGTGGTGGAAGGAGAAGAAGGTTATGGACGTGATGCCAATCAAGAGGGCTGCTTTGTCTTGAATGGTGTCAAACTTCTTGAGTGTTGTTAGAGTTGCACCCATCCATGCAAGTGGTGATTATTCCACTTCAACCTTGTAGGTGATGGACAGGCTTTGGTGAGTTAGGTGAGTTACTCGCTGCAGTATTCCTGGCGCTTGATCTGCTCTTGTAGCCACTGCATTTATATGGTGAGTCCAGTTGTGTTTCTGTTAATGGTAAACCCACAGGATGTTGATAGTTGGGATTCAATGATGAATGTCGCTGGGCAGTGATTAGATTTTCTCTTATTGAGATGGTCATTGCTTGGCATTTGTATGGTGCGAGTGTTACGTATCACCTCAAACTTGGATATTGTCCAGATCATATTGCATTTGAACATTGTCTGCATCAGTATCTGAGGAGTTGCGAATAGTGCTGAGATTGTGCAATCATTGGCGAACTTTCCCACTATGACTTTATGGATGGTCATTGATGAAGCAGCTGAAGATGGTTGGACCTTGGACACTACCCTGGGGAACTCCTGCAGAGATGTTAAGGCTCGTTGAGGTTCTTTTTGAGATATGGAAGTCCAAGAAACAGTATTACTTTGCAAATGTGAAGATGTGACCTGTGTAGGATGAGACTAACAAAACCACCTAAATTACCTCGTTTGGAGGTATGGATCAGGATAGTGGTCAAAGTGTATCAACAGGAGAAAGGGAACATTATCGTCATTGCACACAACTATCCAGTAGACCCCAAAATCACTGGCCTCAGAATGTCAAGCTGACAGTATTGCTTCCCTGCACCTTGGCCAATCACAAGTCTTAGGATTGGGCTTGAATTAAACCCGAAAACTCATTACTGATGGCAGTTGATTTCTCAGATTAGCAAGGCCATCACTATGAAGCATGATTATTAATCAACTGTTCTAGAGGCCAGGGTCAAGATGAAAGAGGCATGGAAGATGGTGAGAGAAACCATAATTGCGAACTGCTTCTACCACACTGGGTTCAAACAGGCTGTGACTGCAAAAGATGTCAAGAACGAGGGGGACCATTTGTTGAAGCTATTTAACCCTTTTTGAGGCTCTTTTCTCTCACTTGTGGGAAAAGTGGCTTGGAAATTTCAGCTGAGCAACCATGGAAACCTAAGGAGAGGTGGCAATATACAACAGAACTGATGAGTGAGATGGACATAGATTCTTCAGCCAAGAAGCCTGAGGAGGCCAAAGACCCCGAAGAATCTGGCAAATACCTGCTTACCTGCTTGTTTCTTCTAGCCAAAGGTACAAAGGCCATACTCTGAGATTTCACGAGGCATGTTTGACTGTGTTGATGATACAATGAACTTTATTACGCTTGTCTGAGTCCAATGTTTCAATGAGTTACTGAGCTATCTGGAATTAAATTCTGATGATTTTACTGTGATTTACAAAGTTAGGACAAAGTTAGGCTGTGAACAAATGTTGAGTTTTTATTTGGCAATTTTCTGACAGTGAATTTGTGGGCAAGTTAGATTACATAGGGGCCTCTTTAACAACAAAGCTCTATTTAATACAAATTTGGGGGAAGGAGTCATCAAAGGGATTTGACTCATCATCAGAATTTTGCTGTCCTTCTGCAACTTCCCACTCCTAGCTCCAAACCCTAGTGTGTTCTTCAAACTTGAATATGCAGCTCTCTCTATTCCACTATTTACGTCTTCATCAAAGAATGTCATTAGTGGAGTTCCAAGAACAGGATGTGGCCTGGGATTTAGAACTTTCAGGACGTGGGGAAGTCAGCAAAAATCTTGTGGAATCGGAGTTGTAGTGGATTCTAGGTTACTTCCACATAGAAAATGTTGAGTTTTAATACTGGTGCATTTTCTGATGTCTTTAAATATGAGATTCAGCACTTAAAGGCAATTGTTTGTTTGGGAATAGACATTTAAATATTTAAGCAAAATAAAAGTAATTATATGACAAATTGGAGTTTGCTCTCTATTTTTGCAGTATCAGAAAGTTGTACTCAAGTTCACTTGAAACCACTGTGACTATTTAAAAACTGAATAGAGCTAATTTTAACATTGTGATTAAGGAAAAAATGAGATGGATGTCAAGTTCGGTACTTGGCCCCAATCAGTACTTGGTATCTGCTTTTTGTCAAAAATATCTCCTTTGCATTTTGTTGAAGAAAGTCTTCATCAAAACTGGAGTTTCAATATTGGTCACACCTAAAATAGCAAATTAGAAAAGCCTACCTTTAGGTTCCTTAAATTAAGCAATGACCCCATATCAATGCCTGTCAATGTTGGCTTGAAATGGATAGCACTGCCTGTTCGACAGGATTGTATAAAAAGAGCTTCATACACCAAACAATCGCAACATAAAATTGGCCCAAGACTATTTCACGATTTCCCTTGCTGAAACCTTTAGTTCAACCTCATTTGCACCTTCTCTAATAAAGGATGTTATAAATTTCTTTTAATGGATCATACTTTAAGAAGTTGGTTGCTATTCCTGATAACGTATTCTCTTCATATTGGAAACAAAGTATGCCACTGCACTGTTGGAACTGTTAGTGACAAAAACCTGTCGGACAAAATAGATTTGTGCTATTTTGTAATACATAGTTTTTCATCATCCACATAATTTGCTCTGCCATCTTCATAGTTTCAAAGCATCGTTGTGCAAGAATGAATTCACTGTCTTGGGAACTAGGCCCTACCTCCAAGTAAAATCCTCTTTGCAGTTTTTGTGGTAAATTCTGAATTTGAGTTAGTGCAGTCCAGAGTAATCCAGCACTCTGACACTAAAGCAGGTGAGCACCCTAGGTATCAAAGGGTATTCAAATGTGAACTGCAGTCCTCATTCAAAATTTGAGCAAAATTCTGAGAGGACTTGACAAGGTAGTCACCAAAAGGTTGCTTCCTATTGTGGGAGAGTCCAGGGCCAGAGGGCATAATCTTAGAATAAGGGTTACACATTTAAGATAGACACAAGGAGGACTTGCTTCTGTCAGTTTTGAAAACTGTGGAATTCTTTGCTACATAAAGCTGCTGAGGCTGGGTCACTGAGTATATTCAAGGCTGAGATTTTTAGTCACCAGGAACATGGATTTGACGATTACCAGGTCAACCACGATCTCACTAGTGAAGTAGACTTAATGCGCTGAATGGCCTCGTTCTGACAGTCTAATGCAGTACTAAGGGAGTGCTGCAAGATGGACATGAAAGATCCTAAAGCATAACTTCAGATAGAGCAGAAGAGTAATCCAGCTGGACACTTAAGACATTTCTTCAGCCAGAGAGTGGTGGGCCTGTGGAATTCATTGCCACGGAGCGCAGTGGAGGCCGGGACGTTGAATGTCTTCAAGGCAGAGATTGATAAATTCTTGATGTCACAAGGAATCAAGGGCTACGGGGAGAGTGCGGGTAAGTGGAGTTGAAATGCCCATCAGCCATGATTAGATGGCAGAGTGGACTCGATGGGCTGAATGGCCTTACTTCCACTCCTATGTCTTATGGTCTTAACGCTTGTTCTTTTCTATAGTGATAGTAATTATCTGCTGGTCATTATCACATCGATATTTGTGGGACCCTGCTGGGTCATAAAAATAATGACAGGACTGTAGCTTCAATCTTATTTAATTGTAAACTTTATTGGCACTTACTTGGTGAGCCGAATGGCTTTCTTTTGTATGTTAAAGAATCGTAACCCTATCATATGTTATACCCATGGTGACTTCATATGGTCTTAGAGCATCTGTCTTTTTTAGTGGTGTAAAATATTGTGTGATGTGTTCTCCCTCCCACACAAACCTTTACGGTACTCCCTTTGAATCACATTTGCTACAGTTTCAAAAATGGAGACCTATGGACAATAAAAGGATCTAAACTGTCAGATCGCATTGATGCAAATGCACAAAATAACAAGGTGCGCGGAAATGAATTTTAAGTAGTTCACATTGTATTACCAGCTGAATGTTTTCCAGCTAAAATATGTTGAAGCAAGCAGTCGGGTTTATCTACCAGCAGAGGGCACCAGATTTCATTTGAGTGTACGGTATAATAATTGTAAACGACAGTTTATTTAGGCAGAATATTTTTAAAAACCTGACTCTGAAAATTAAGTATTTTGGGAATGTTAACATATTTGCCCCTTTTTACCTTCTGTTTGCTTTATTTGACACTTTCACTAATTTACTTGAGATTTTCTATTTTATTCTTTTGCATTGGTTTATTTTCTTCCTATCTCATGTTAGAGAATTTTTTTGTTTTTAAATGTGATAAAGTTTTAATTCTTGCATTAATAAGATCTAGTCAACAAACTCTTTGGCTTCCTGTTGAGTATAATCCAAAGTTACAGATGCAGCTTTTTGAGCTTTAAAGAGAATTCCAGTTAGTTACAGTTTTCCGGAGATGTAGATTCCATAGTTTTCGCGGTGATAATAGCAGAGTTGCCATGGTTAATTGCAGTTGCAGAGGTTAAAATGTTTGTTTTGTCATGTAGCTGGAGCTGTGACAAATGGAACAAAAATGAATAGATAGTAAACACTGTGGCATCCACTGACCTCTCTGTCTAAATTCCTGCTGTGTACATTCTGTTTCCACTAGGGTTCCACATGGTTCTCTGTTGGGTTCCCTTGTTGCTTGTGGTATATGTTAACGATTTGAACTGAAATGCAGATGTTAATGATCAAGACATTTGCAGATTATGAAAATTAGTAGTGTGTTATTATAGTGAGGAGGATATCTGTAATCTGCAGGAGGATATCCACAGACTGGTCACCTGGGCAGAGTAGTGGAAAATGGAATTCAAACCAGAAAAGTGTGAGAGAATGCACTAGGAGAGGACTAACTGGGCAAGAGGTAGGTGCTTGGCAAGTATTGAAGAACAGAGGTACCTGGTGTTGCGAAGTTGGGTAGAATACCTGTGGATTGGGAGGCTGGAAGTTAGAATTTGATGTTTTAAAATGATAGGGGCGGGGGAGAGCATTGTGTGGTCTCTTTTAAAGATAATGTGCTTTTTCTGTGCTTAGGAATGTAAAATGGATGTCTGTGAGCAGCAGCTTCAAAGTTTGCAAGTACATAGAGAGTACCCAAGTTGAAGCATTTGTACCAAAAGACCATACTGTTAGCAGGCCAAGTAGCAGTTTTACCAAGACAACCGGTTTCTGAACTTAGCTAATCAATTTGAATCAGGCACTTAGGTACCAAAAAAAGTATTAAATTTAAGTCTGATAGTTTTGACAACCTAGGACCAATCCTACTGTAAGAAAAATTGATATGTCATCAAGGATATAAGAAGAAGGGAGCAGTTGGACAAAGCCCCACCAAGCTAATTGCCATTTGCCAGAGCTAACGGCCCTCAGCTCTCGAGGGAATCACTGGCTCTCACAGCCTCCTCAATGCCTTAGTGCATTCTCTATCTTAATAACAATTGTACCAACTGTACATCTGGTTAATATTCCTGATGGAAGTATCAACAGTAAAGGTACAGAACATTCCAGAAGACACGTAACCTGGCTGTCATTTTAAGAAACTACATTCTTTATACAAGCGGGACTTCTATTTATTGGAACAGCATACCATTTAGAATCTTGCGTTATTCGGAAATAGTTAGTAGTTAGAAGGGATTTATTCGGTTTGTTAATATTTTAGTTAACTTGCTGTCTGTTAGAGTTGGATAAATAAGTTGTTACTTGTTGTTTTTAAAGTGAGTGTCAGGGATTTACTTTATTTAACCACAAGAAATTGCTGAAAAGCAGGTTACGCTTCTGCAAGTTAAAGGGTGAGGTGCTCCTTTTTGAGTATCTCTGTTTTAGTTCTCAGAGGGATCAACCTCCATTTGATAACAGATTGGGGGCTCGTCCAGGATCTGGACAGATTTGGACACCTTTAGAGTAGGGAAGGTCCCAGTAGATTTAAACAGACTAGGGGACTAGTGTCCTAGACCCTTAAATAAAACCCAAGTGAGAAGTAGACAATCTGTTTAATTTCAGTTCCTTGTTGGTTAAATCAAAAGTGAGAAATGGCTGTTAAGATGGCTAAAGAGGTTCTGGGGGTCAGTGATGCTTCCCAAATTTGCCAAGAAAGTTCGGAAAGGCAGAACAAGGTGACACTTTTAGAATTAGCAAACGGGCTAAAATTGGGTTTACCTCGGGATAATAAGAAAGTTGAAATTGTAATGGAGTTAGCCAAGCATTTAGGTATATCAGAGAAACAGTCAAGTGCCGTGGAGTTAGAAAAAATTAAATTGCAAATGAGACAATTGGAGTTGGAGGATAAAGAAAGGAAAAGAAGATTCCTAGCTGAAGAGAAAAAAACTGAACTGAAACAGTTCGAATCACAGTTAAAAACAGAGGAAAGCGAAAAGGAAAGAACCGCCCTAGCAGAAGAAAGGGAGAGAGTTTGAACTTCAGCAGTTGGCAATTAGACAGGGAAGTCAATGTAGCAGGATGGAGGTGAAGGTAGATGGTCAGCTTAGTGAGGAGGAAAGTGATGATGAGCAAACCCATTGTAGTCAAAGGCCTGGTAGAGATATATATACAAATATGTCCAAACGTTATCAAAATTCAATGAAAAAGATGTGGAAGCCTTTTTCATTTCCTTTGAGAAGTTGACTAAACAGAATGAATTGGCCAGAGACTGCGTGGGTAATGTTAACTCAGACCAAGTTGGTAGGCAGGGCTAGTGCAGTGTTTGCAGCACAGTCAGAGGAGGTATCAGGAGAATATGCAGATTTTAAAACTAGTTATTTTGAGTGCTTACAAATTGGTACCAGAAGCATATTATCGACGACAGTTCAGAAATGTAAGAAAGGAACCAGGTCAGACTTATATCGAGTTTGAAAAAATTAAACAGAGCAACTTCGATAGATGGATGACAGCATTAAAGATAAAAAAGACAACGAAAAAGCTGAGTTTCCACCAGAAAAAAAAATCAACCATTGAAAAAGAGTTAGAGTTTGGTAATGGCCTTACAGCATCTTAATGTTTACAGTGCATCAGAGATGATTTGTATACTGATCACAATCCTTTGACTTTTCTGGAAAGATTTAAGCGCAAGAACACCAGATTATTTCAGTGGAGTCTCATGTTACAAGCATTTAACCTACAGATTGTACATGCGAGTTGTGAAAATATTATCGCCGATGCATTATCATGAGTTTAAAAGACAAATGCTTATATAAGATAGAAACGGTAGGGTCTAATGTTTGCTTAATATGTACATATATATGTATGAGAGCGAGAGAGAGACAGAGGGCATTTGTATAAAATGTGTAACTCTAGATTAATGAGCTATGGATCTAGTAATGTAATGGAGTTAAGGTTTCAAACAGTAAAAAATAATGAAGCCGTCTTTTCATAACGATGGTTCTTTTTTTTTTCTTAAGGGGGGAGAGGTGTTGCAAAGTTGGGTAGAGTACCTGTGGAAGTCAGAATTTGGTCTTTGTAAAATGCTAGGAGGGAAGGCATTGTGTGGTCCCTTTTTAAAAGATCATGTCTTTTTTCTGTGCTTAGAGTTTAAAACAGACATCTGTGAGCAGCAGCTTGAAAGTTTGCAAGTACACAGAGAGTGCCCGATTTGAAACATTTGTATCAAAAAGCCACACGGTTAGCAGGCAAGCTGCAGTTTTACTAAGACAACAGGCTTTCGAATTTAGCCAATCAATTTGAGTCCGATACTTGGACATCAAAAACCCTATTAAATTTAAGTCTGATGGTTTTGACAATACAGAACCAATCCTATTGATATGTCAGGCCAAGCAGCATCATAGGAGCAGGAAAGCTTGATGTTTTGGGCCTAGACCCTTCATCAAGCTTTCCTGCTGCTATGATGCTGCTTGGCCTGCTGTGTTCATCCAGCTCCACACCTTGTTATCTCGGATTCTCCAGCATCTGCAGTACCTATTATCTCTATTGATATGTCATCAAGGATATAAAGAGAAGGGGGCAGTTGGACAAAGGCCCAGAGCTAGCTGCTAACCGCCAGAGCTAATGGCCCTCAGCTCTCGAGAGATAATTGCTGGCTTTCATCACATCCTGTATGTCTTGGAGAAAATACCACCTAAATAACAGCCGTACCAATGGGCGCAACGAGATAACATTTCCTGATAGAAGAATCGACGGAGAAGGCACTGAACATTCCGGAAGACACGTAACCTGGCAGTAATTTAGAGAGACTAAATTGTATTTTTTAATACAAGTGGGACTTGTATTTATTGAAACAGCATACCATTAAAACCTTGCGTTATTCAGGAATAATTAGTATTAGGAAGGGATTTATTCTGTTTGTTAATGGTTTGGTTAATTTGTTCACTGTTAGAGTTAGATAAGTAAATTGTTGCTTGTTCACTTTAAAGTGAGTGTTAGGAATTTATTCTAGTTACCCATTAGAAGTTGCTGAAGAGCAGGTTACACTTTCACTCGGCCTTCTTTTATAGATTAAAGGGAGAGGTGCTCCCTTTTGAGTATCTTCGGTGGGATGTCAACCTCTGCTTTTTAACACTGCATATACACATCCTGAAGGTAGCAGATAAGGTAAATAAAGTGGTTAAGAGGATTTTTATTTATTCATTTGTGGGGTGTGGGCATCGCTAGCTGGGCAGCATTTATTGCCCATCCCTAGCTGCCCTTGAGAAGGTGGTGGTGAGCTGCCTTCTTGAACTGCTGCAGTCCACCTGCTGTGGGTTGACCCACAATGCCATTAGGGAGGGAATTCCAGGATTTTGACCCAATGACTTGCCTTTATTAGCCAGAGCGTGGAATACAAAGTCAAGGAGGTTAGGCTGCACCTGTGTAAATTCTGGTTAGGCTACAGTCGGAGTACTACATGTGGTTCTGGTTACCATATTATAGGAAAGATGTGATTCCACTAGAGGGTGTGCAGAGGAGATTTATCAGGATGTAGCCTTTGGCTGGATGCTCTGAGTTATGAGGAAAAAAAATTGATGGACTGGGATTGTTTTCCTTGGATTAGCAAAGGTTGAGAGGCAACCTGATTTAAGATTGAGGGTGTGGATACGAGTAGAAGTGTCAGTTACCAGGAGGAAAAGATTTAAGGCAAGGGGTAGGAGACTAGAAGAAGAGTTGAGTCTTTTACACTCTCAGGAATAATGGGAGTCTGGAGCTCATTGACCTAAATGGGGATTGAGTGAGAAGCTTATGTAATATTTGAGCATAATTTAAATATTGACTTGCATTGCCATAGCTTCCAGGGCAATGGACCAAAAGCTGGAAAATGGGATTAGTGTAGTCAGATCTTTGCTGACCACCATGGACACAAAGGACCGCATATCTTGCTTCTGTGCTGTAAATGTCTGAGTCTGAGGTTTAAAAGTTTGTAAAATCACTCATCTAAGTATTGGATTCATACCATCAACAATTTTGTGCAGCCACAATATGGTCTGGATTTTAAAAAAAAAGTTTCCTTGAGTCCACACAAGCCATGGTGGTGTTGTAGTCACAATAGGCAAGAGTATTTTGGGAAAGAGCAGATTAGATAGATATGATACACAGAGCCGTAGCCAGATAGAATTCTTCTACTAGCAACTCTGAAAGAGACCAAAGCAGGGGCAGAGTTAGCAGTCCCAGTATGGAAATCGGAGTACCAGACCCAGCAGCTTCTTGGGAGAATGGTTAACAAATGGAATTGTCAGGAACTAGGCACTTCTACGCTAATCTTTCTTTTACATTTTTACGTGTTTATTATATTATAAATTATAATAGTTGACTGTAAGTAATAAACTGACTGAATGAAAAATGGGTTAAAAAAAAGGCCAGATATTTTGAGAAATTTATTTCAGTTTTTTATATTGTTAGATTTACTTCACCTTTGTGTAACTATGGAGTTCAGATTTGTTACTCCTTTATAAAAAATTTTAGCAAGTTAGATGAGAAAATGGTTCAAACTTTCAAAGTGTCTAATGGAAAGTGCAGGTAGCTGCAACATTTGAGACGATCTACTGCACCATTGATCATGCTGACTTTTACAATGATCAGATTGTCATGCAAGCTAGTGCACATCGTGTTATTAAACCCCATGATTTGATTTTGTGATTCTGTCACACTTCTACGACAAAGTATCTTTGCTTCTTGTTTGTTTAGCCTGTATTTTAGTTTTCATTTCATGACTTTTTGAAAATGCCACATTTCCAAGTGAGCAATATTTTAATGCTACATGAGAAAAGGGTGTTGATTGGTTGACAAATCAGCTCTGATTGAAGTGTTGCCATTAAGAACGGGCCAGATCTGACTACACTAATCCCATTTCCAGCTTTTGGTGCATTGCCCTGGAGAGTATTGAAATGCAAGTCAATATTTAAATTTTGGTCTAATATTACGAGAGTTTCTCACCAAATCCCCATTTCAGTGCTTCTGTTTGCAGAACACCACCCGCTGTCAATGGGCATTATCAATGCCTTGGAAATGAGCACTTGGCTCTAGTACTCTGTTGGAAAAATTCTATGGATAACTGGTCTGTTCTTAAGTGTGAGTCAAACTGTGTCACCTTTTTTGAATTAAACAAAAGCATGAGGACATTAGTTCCTTTGTGCATTCTTCATGGCTATGCATTGACCAATTAGAGTCAACTTACTGACGAACCCAAATCCTTTTCCATTGATGTACAAATTCTTGCACCTTTTGAACGTTGGGCCTAGATATTAAAATGACGAGGGAGAAGAAAGCTGTTGAAGCAGCACAGAGACTAGAGTTACATGTCTGTGTTTACCCAAGAATGTCTTCACTGAAATCTGACATCTACCTCTCCCACAAACGCTGCTTCAGACATGGACAGGGAGAGCTTTGCCTGTGAAAGTAACTGTGGCATTGAACTTCTTTGGCCAGGCTCCTTCTAGTCCTTCCATTCTTAAACAAGGATCATTTGCAACAATATTCATTGTGCAACGGTGGGTGGCAAAATGAGTTCAATGAAGTTGTATCCCAAGAAAGCTGAATATGTTTTATTCTCTTATAAGACAGAAGGAGGCAAAGTGAGTATGCGGCTTCACAAGGATTGCAGGCCTGCTGATGGCGCAGAGGTGCCGTTGACTCCACCAGGAATGCTCCAATGTCCAGCAGATGTGAAACCATGCACAGCTTATCATCCAGGTCCATGCCCCATTTCCTCGCAGCCAGCATTATGTTTTCATTTCGGAAAACATTGGGTTTTGGCCTCAGAGACCCGAAACGTCAAGTTTTCCTGCTCCTATGATGCTGCTTGACCTGCTGTGTTCATCCAGCCCCACACCTTGTTATCTCTGGTTTTGGCCTCAGTTACTTCTGTTGCAGTGAATTCTATCGGCGCACCACTTTCTGGCTGGGAAACTTCACCTCATCTCAGTCCTAAATAGCCTATCCTGTATCCTTAAGCTATGCCCTGTGGTTCTGTACTTCCTGGTCACTGGGAACATCTTTTCTGCTTTTATCCTGTCTAGCCCAGTATGATGAAGAAATCAATCAAGAAACCGCTAATGAAGGGATTATATATATATATATATATAACTGGTAAGGAACACAAAAATGGACTAGGGAAGCTTCTATTGATTTGTGAAGAGGAACAGATCAGCAAAGACAAATAGTGGTCATTACATGCAGAGCCAGGGAAACTAACTAATTACTTGGGGTTGCATTTAATTAAAAATAAAATTATCTAGTTGTCAATTTCAGGGAATTTCACAGAGGATTGCTCTCCATGAGCTCAAGTGAGTTATCTCATGCAATTCTGTTTTGCTCGGCTCATTATGTATATACCACGTCTCTATGACGCTGTGCTCACAATAATTTGTACCCAGCCACAGACTTCCGGTCACGGATTCCTGATCTCCTTGGATGGGTATATGGATAGGAAGAGTTTAAAGCAATTTGGGCAAATGCTGGCAAATGGGATTAGATTAATTTCGGATATCTGGTCGGCATGGGTGATTTGGACCGAAGGGTCTGTTTCTGTGTTGTATGACTATATGACTCGGTTGTTTATTAGTTATCAATCCTCTATCCAGTTAATATGCTGCCCCCCCCCAGCTCCATGGGTCTTATCTTATTAGTCACCTTGTGTGTAGTATCATGGGAGTACAGTAGATTGCACAAAATTAGGTGATATTACCTACTAAAGAGTTGAAAATATATGTAAATCAACCACTGGTCACCCATTAACAAATTCTCATCTCACCATACAAACCTTGGATCGAAAATTGCACTATTCTTTCTTAGTATCAAGAATCTCATTTTTCCAACCTCTCTGCATTTTCTCAACTGACTCGGGTTTTCTCACATAGATTAGAGGCTGGGAAATTTGTGTCTGTTTTTGTGGAGGGAAACACAAGAAATTTCCCAGAGATCTATGAGTCTAGTGAGGATGTGGAACTGAAGGAAATTAGTATTGGCAAAAGAAGGTCACATTGGAGATATTATTGGGATTGGATGTTGACAAAATCCCCAGGACCTGATGATCTACATGCAACTCTTGAAAGAGGTGGTTAAATATATAGTGGATACATTGGTAATTTGACAACATGCTATTGGTTCTAGAATGGTGCCTGCAGATTGGAAAGTTCCGATAAGACTTCCAATAATATAGCAGTGGAGTAGGGCTTCAGTACCCAGGGCTTGTCTGTTCCATCCACTTTTCGTTTTATTTCTTTTTTTAAACCTCTCTCTCCTCTCGTTGCATTTTCTCCTCTATTTTATTCTACTTACTTTTGGTGAAGAGCTGGGTCGTCACAGTGGTGAGTAGATCCAACAGCATGAACTCGTGGTGTGGCAGTGGCATAGGAGGCGAGTTTAGGTTCCCAACAGCATCTGTGTCCAGCGCGGATTCGTGGAGGTGAAGGTGTTTGGGGCCCAGTACAGGACCGGGCGGCATCAGCAGCGGCCCCCTTGGTGAGGTGGGCCCGAAGCAGACTTGTAATGGCAGGGTCGAATTTGTGCTGGTGCAGCACCCAGCAGCATCTGCATTTGCAAGGATCATAGAGGATTCATAGTGGTGAGGGCATCAGTGGAGGCAAGATGGCACCAAAGAGTGGCAGCTTTAGTTCTAGTGGCAGTGACACGGTGAAGGGGACTTATGCCTGGCCACCAGGCCTGTGGCCCATGACAGAGCACTTAACAAGAATGACTGTAAAGTTGAACACTTCCTTTGTTTCTTCACTTTTTTGCCTCTACCTTTTATGTTCTGGTTTATTTTTCTGTGTCTTAAGATGGCGCCGGAGATTGGTGACACACTCTAGAATGCTTTTCACTGTATTTTGTAACCAGACACGTGGCAATAAATAAATCAAATATAAGGTTGCAAATGTAACCTTGCTATTTAAGAACAGAGGGAGGGAAAGGGGGAGAAAAAAGCTACAGCTCTGTTAGCCTGATATCAGTAGCAGTGAAAATAGTCAAAGGGGATGGAATAATTGTACACTTGAAAAATAATGATCTGACTGGACAGAGTCACCATTGATTTCTGAAAGGAAATCCATGGTTTGACAAAGTTTTGCAGACTTTTTTTTGCAGACTTGAAGTTTTTTGCAGACTATGAGCAGAATAGATAAGGAAGAACCAGTAGATATGATGTATTTGGATTTTCAGAAGTCTTTCAATAAAATCCCACACAGGAGGTTAGTAAAACAAAATTAGAGAAGTGGGATAGGGGATAATAAACTAGCATGAATTGTTATAAGTACAAAGTATTGGAGAAACCCAGCAGGTTTGACAGGGATTGATTAAAAACCAAAAGAACTGCAGATGCTGTAAATCAGGAACAAAAACAAAGTTACTGGAAAAGCTCAGCAGGTCTGGCAGCATCTGTGAAGGAGTCTGGTGACCCTTCCTCAGAACTGATGGTGGCTGGGAAAACGTCAGTTTATATGCAGAAAATAGGGAGGTGGGTGGGGTAGGGAGTAAATGATAGGATAGAGCCCGAAGAGAGAGAGAGAGAGAGAGAGAGACAGTTGGACAGACAAAGGAGTTGCTAACGATCAGGCTGGGACGGTGAATTGTTGTTAATGGGGACAAAATTAACAATTAACAATTAACAGTTCCTTTATTGTTCAAAAAAATCTACCTTAGCTTTAAAAACGTTTACTGAAGTAGCATCAACTACTTCACTGGGCAAGGGATTCCATAGATTAATAACCCTCTGGGTGAAGAAGTTCCTTCTCAATTCAGTCCTAAATCTGCTCCCTCTAGTCTTGAGGCTATGCCCTCTTCACCTGCCAGTGGAAACATCCTGTCTACTTCTATATTATCTATTCCCTTCATAATTTTATATGTTTCTAGAAGATCCCCCCTCAATCTTCCAATGAATATAATCCCAATCTACTCAGTCTCTCCTCATAAGCCAACCCCCTCAACTCCAGAATCAACCCAGTGAACCTCCTCTGCACCCTCTCCAGTGCCAGTACATCCTTTCTCAAGTAAGGAGACCAAAACAGCACACAGTACTCCAGGTGTGGCCTCACCAGCATCTTGTACAGCTGCAACATAACCTCTCTGCTTTTAAACTCAATCCCTTTAGCAATGAAGGACAAAATTCCACTTGCCTTCCTAATTACTTGTTGTACCTGCAGACCAACCTTCTGTGATTCATGCACAAGGACACCCAGGTCCCTCTGCACTGCAGCATGCTGCAACTTTTTACTATTCAAGTAATAATCCTTTTTACTATTACTCCTACCAAAATGTATGACTTCACATTTATTTACATTGTATTCCATCTGCCAGACCTTTGCCCGCTCACTCAACGTATCTATGTTCCTCTGCAAAGTTTCACAGTCCTCTGCACACTTTGCTCTGCCACTGATCTAAGTGTCATCTGCAAACTTTGACACGCTACACGTGGTCCCCAACTCCAAATCATCAATATAAATTGTAAATAATTGCGGTCCCAACACGGATCCCTGAGGCACACCACTAGTCACTGATTGCCAGCCAGAATAGCACTCATTTATCCCCACTGTTTGCTTCCTGTTAGTCAACCAATCCTCTATCCATGCTAATACTTTACCCCTAACGCCATGCATCCTTATCTTATGCAGCAGCCTCTTGTGCGACACCTTGTCGAAGGCCTTTTGGAAATCCAGGTACACCACATCCACTGGGTCCCCATTGTCCACCTTGCTCGTAATGTCTTCATAAAATTCCAAAAGATTTGTCAAGCATGACCTGCCCTTTGTATCACAAGGGGATTGAGTATAGGAATAAAAATCTCTTGCTTGAATTGTGTAAAAACTTGGCGAGAGCACACCTGGAGTACACAGCAGTTTTTGTGCAGTCTTTGCCCCCTTTATGTAAGGATGACAGTGGAGGTTCTATGAGGACTGACTTATGAGGAGAGATGGAGAAGTCTGGGCCATTATTATCCAAATTTTAGAAGAATGGGAGGTTATCTAATTGAAACTAAGAAAATTCCTACAGGACTAAGCAGGGTACCAGCTCATGGGATGTTTCCCCTTTGCTTGTGAAGGGGCTGTAGAACCAGGACCCAGTATCCAGGTAAAGGACAAGCCACTAAGGAGTGAAGTGAGGAGTGGTTTCTTCATTCAAAGGGTAGTGGATCTTGGAAACCTCTATCCTAGAGGTCTCTGCAAATTAAGTTTTTAATTATTTTCAAAATAAGTAGTTGATGTATTTCTAGTTGCTGTAGACTATCCACAGATATGAATATAACTTGTGAAAATGACGTTAAGGTGGATGATCAGCTATGAACTGGAATGGTAGAGTAGGCTTGTGGGACTGAATGGTTTACGCTCCCATGCTCCTATGTACCTGGTAACAATAGGTTGAATCATCAGCCTCCTGTTCTGTATCTTTCTATTAATGAAATGCAGTTCTAGACTTAATTTTTCACAATAAAGCTGTAACTGTATGCCATACAATAGTAGAAACTAGTTTTAACTGCAGTCTTAATTTTTATAATGGTCCAACCCAGCACATTTGATCCACAGCATCCATGAACTTTTTAAATATTTTAGTTGAAGCCCTTGACAAATTATATATCCACTATCTGATCAAATAATAATATAAAGCTCTACCTGTAGATTATTTCTGTGTTTCTTTCTTCATCCAATAGGGTTAATGATTATGTAAAATAGATTAATATTAAAACTAATTAACTAGAGACATGTGCAAATCCAGGGATGTCAAGGATGAAGCACAGATAATAACTCTTGTGCTAATTACTATACATCCACAGGTTACATAAAAACACGAATTCACTGGAACGTAAATTGATCAATGCACCAGCATCATTGTATGTGTACTAACCATAATGTTTCAATGATTGATTGCAATTCTTTCGTTTTTAAAAGACATGCATGTGTTGGTACTTCAAAAAAATGTGTTTTACTCTCAAAATGTCATAGAAACTATAGCATTGAACATGTACTTTATTCAACAAGTCCAGTTTGGAGTAAATCTTCCCATCCTTTGCAGTCCTGGTTCAATGTACTCACGCCTTGCTAGCACTATTTTGAAAACCACTTTATTCCTTTTAAGCAAATGTCTGAGGTATTTTCCAGTTCTTTAAAAAAAATCAATTATCTTTTATTCATTCATTCACAGAATGTGGGTATTGCTGACCAGGGCAGCATATGTTGCCCATCCCTAATTGCCCTTGCAAAGGTGGTCGTGTACTGATATCTTGTGCCTCTACATTCCATGGGTGTAGCTATAAGTTGTTACAAGTCAGGTTATTGTGTGATTTGGAAGGTAAATGCGTAATAGTTGAATAAAAGATTGTCTGTCAGCATTTTTGAAACATATTACACCAGAAGCGTGGGCATAAAAATCCTAATGATTCTCTCCATCAGCACAGAGGCTGCAGATTTCAAACCCTTAGTCCCTCGCTGCAGACCCAATTCCAAACCTCAATTCCTAAAACAGGGTAGTTTGCTTATCTGGGGCATACTGCCAAACCTTTCAATGTTGCATCAGCATCACTCGTCCTGGTTGACCTAATCTATCCTGCTGAAGTAGAAATGTGCTTGGATCTTTTCTGAGGCCTCAATTTGACAGGAAAAAAAATTCTTAAGGCTTCTGGTTCTTTTGAGCCGCTTAGCGTTTAGAGAAGAGAATCAATCCCTTGAAGACAAAGAAAAAATTGGGGTGATGAATAAACCTCAAAAGTCTCGTGCTGAGCCTATGACATAGCTATGAGGCGATCAAGAAAGGAATTTCCCAAGCAGTCTAGGAAGTCTCCAGATAAACCACCTTGATGTGAGAGAAGTGAAAACTGGTGTGCATGATATAGCAGTTGAAGGAACAGACCTGGTACTGAGCAATGGAAAGAAACAATGAGGATTAACAGCAACTTCGTTGGTCCCAGGTTTTGGCAGTCTTTAGGATGATCCTAAAGTTTGGCTGCACCATGATAAGGATTTTAGCATTAGACGTCTTGGGGTAAATCCTTTATCCTTGCATCATCGTGGATGAGAAATCTGGAATTTGGATATATTGTTGAAGGGGATGTCTAGTAACTGGACAGTATGGAGATTTAGATCATTAGTGTTATTGTGGTGTATGTCATCAGTGAACTGTAATGAGAGTAATTGCATGTCTCTGGTGGCACTGATTAACATTGGTGGGGGCAGAGTTCCAGGAGTGGCCTTACTACTTGCAGGCCATGAGGCACAGCCCTTTTTTATTGTGTTGGCTCATCAACTTCCTCCAACCTTTTTGGAGCTACCTTTTGCATGCTGAATTTCTTACCTTTTTCAGCATTTCAAGCTTTACTGCATTTGAATTGCTGGTTGCTCATTTTCCACCTGGCTACCTAAATTCTGACTGTAGGACCACATACCTATATTCTTAGTATCAGCATGGACCACAGTATCTAGTTGATCATGCTCTCAAACAGTTTGAGTTCTCCCCATGATTCCTGTTGACTCTAGTTTTATTAGGGATCCTTGATGCCACACTTGTCCAAAGGCAGTCACTCTCCCTTCACCTCTGGAATTCATCTCTTTTGTCCACATTTTGAACTGTGGCTGTAATGAGGTCAGGAGCTAAGTTGGTTTGGCAGAACCAAACTGGGCATCAGAGAGGAGGCTATTGCTAAGTAACTACTGCTTGATAGTACTTTTGATGACCCGTACAATTGCTTTATTGATGATCAAGAGTAGACTGATGTAGTTGCAAGATAACAAGCATGGGGCTGGATGAACACAGCAGGTCAAGCAGCATCATAGGAGCAGGAAAACTTGACGTTTCGGGCCTAAACCCTTCTTCAACCCTTCCTGCTCCTATGATGCTGCTTGACCTGCTGTGTTCATCCAGCCCCATGCTTGTTATCTCGGATTCTCCAGCATCTGCAATACCTTTTATCTCTGATGTAGTTGCAAGTTAGGTTTGTCCTGCTTTGTGTGTGTAGGTCATACCTGGGAAAACTTTCAAATTGTCAGGTAGATATCGGGCTTGTGGTTGTACTGGACAGTTTGGTTAGGGATATGGCAAGTTCTGGAGCACACATCTTCTGTACTACTTATGGATTGTTATCAAAGGCACATAGTCTTTATAGCATCCATTATGGTTCGTTGGCATGATTCACAGCCCCTTTAAAAAGGGAGTCAATACTAAATATTTTCCACACCATCCCACCAGACTCTCACCAATGTTACGATGATGCCCTTCTGCATGCTGATTGCACCTTGTATGGTATGATCTGCCTGTAAAACACGCAAAGCAACACTTTGCTTGGTTCATGTGGTGATAATAATAATCAATGGGGTCTGTGTTTAAATGGCATTGTAGATACTTGTAATCACCCCATTCAGAAACATTATTCACACCTTTACTGCAGATGGTATTTGAAACCAGGCCTTCAGGTCCAGGGGTAGGGACAGTACAACTGCGCCACAACAGTGCATCGTTGAATGATCTGATAAACTTAGTCGTAAGGTGCCAACTATGATCTTACCAGAATCTGATATTTTTGTATATAGATAACTTCTGATGGGGTCAATTCAAAGCTGATATAGACATTTTAAATCAATTAGATGTAAAGAAAAGGAAGATTTAAATAGAACTAAATCTTGTAAAATTCTAAAAGTAAGCTCTGTAGCATCCAAATTAATTATTCTGTTTACAAATTGAAGGCATTTTATATATTTAAATCTTGTCATCTGTTTGTTGCTTATTCATTTGCTAATTGAATATGAGAACAGTTAACACATATTACATTTCTGAATCCAAGAATCTGTCTCCCAGACTCCCCCACTTTAACATGCCCTCACAAAGACTTCCCTTTCATTCATGCTCTGATACACAATCCCCCAGTCTCTCATGCCCATACACACACTCCTCTGCTCTTACACTCTCTCTCACATGCTTCTCTGCTCTCTCACTCCTACACTCACTCATGCCCTCAGGATCTGGATATTCTGTTCTGTGATCTTTACTGAAGGCTGTAGGAGAACGGTGCATCTACTATTGGGCCGATACCTGCTTGACAACAGGCCTCTTCACTCACTCAGCCAGCAACGTCAAGTTGCCCTCCTGACATCTCTTGTCCATTTTCTGCAGGCTCACAGCAATTGTCAGTATTCAAACCTCAATTTGAACGAGTCCACTGCGTTCGCACTGTTTATTCCTCTTCCAAATGCAGAATGTTTCTCTCTCCCGACTTTGTGCTGAAAGGCTTACTGGTGGTCTGTCAGCAGCAAATGTGGGAGACGGCTGGCCTGTGTTTGGAAGAGCAGCTCCTTGCAGAATCTTTCACTTCCATTTACCTATGTTTTGAACTCCTTCTTTTGGCACATGAACTCTGTTGAATGTGCCTGGTTAACACCCCTCCCTCACAATCTTAACTTCAGCTGATGGTCAGTAGAAGCTCCTCCATTGAGAAACCTCAATCTTTTAACTCTGACTCTGTGTACTTCTCTTCCTTTGACTTTCCATTGGTCACAGAATATTTAGCACTTAGAACCTCGCCACTGGAACTCCTTGCCTACATCCCTGTGTTTCCCGCCTCTCTTCCCAGCTCAAGAACCTGATTAAAGTCCATGTGTAATTCGTGATAAGTGCCATTAAGCTTAATTTCTCAGACTGTTGTCTGTTCTCCCACCTATTTTTCCTTTCTGAACAGTTTTGAGAATTATTTGATAAAGATAAGCTTAAGTTGTCATCCTACTACTAGGTGCTGAAATCACATTGTCACGTATATGTATCTTCTTTTTTTGATTCACTTGTGGGACATGGCCATCACTTGCTGGTCAGTACTTATTGTCTATCCTAGTAGCCCTTATACATTTGGAGGCTACATTCACTTTAGTTCTTTAACCAAATATATCTTAAAATTTTATGTATGGAAAAGAATTTGGGTTTTAAGTGTTAAAAATGTTATCAGAAAAATTGTTTGTTTACCTTTTTGGCAGTAGTAATGAGAATAGAAGAGTAAATTATTTTCCAGTCAATTTTTTTTTTACATAAGCGTCTAATTGCTTTTTTTCTAATTAATTTGAATACAGGCATTATTTAATTGACTTTGACTTTGAATTAGGACTCGGGACAAATTTTCTCTGTTTAAAATAATGAAATCCTTACATGTAGCATAGAATGTGATCATTATACCTATCTTGTGTACTGACTCTATGAACAACTTAGCTTGTAGCATACTCCTTCCTCTTCCCCTTAGTATGGCAGATTTTTTTAATATAGGAAATGACCTAATTCTCTTTCGAAATCTAACATTCAAAAAGTTGAGAAATTTGTGGGTAAGTCTGATGGAAGAGCTCATTTTGTATTATATACGTTTCATTATTTGGTTAGCCTAAAGATTTGTTATGCTTAAAAGTACATGTTCGTTTGATAATCAATTCAATATTACAATTCTTAAGGTCACCATAATGGAAGATTCTTTTACTTATTGCATAGGTAGAACGAATCGCACTAATTATGTTCCCAGAACATTAGTTGGGTTTCTAGAACACCATTCCAGTAACATTATTACTAAACTAACTCCCACATTTCCATCAGAATTCCTGTGTCAGTTATGGCCACATCATGTCACCTTTTGTTGCTTGTTCCATGCTTGGAAACCTTTCAATTTGTCCACAGGATATGGACATTGCTGACAATGCCAATATTTATTTGCCCACAAGAATGTGGTGGTAAAGCACTTTTTCAACTGCTGCAGTTTTTGCGCACATAAATCCACAATACTGGTAGGTAATCAGTTCCAGAGTATCGCACTAGCAAATTTGAAGGAACAGGGGCATTTAAACATTCCTAAAAGGAGTCATGAAGTCATGTCTTTTCGTCTTGCATACATAAAGTCTAGGATGTAATGAACAGGACTTCAAAAAGAAATAGCAATTAGAAAATAGTCTAAGCCTCTATTCTTTCTACCAAAGTGCATAACCTCACACTTTGCCACCTTGTATTCCATCTACCACTTCTTTGCCCACTCTCCTAGCCTGTCCAAGTCCTTCTGCAGTCTCCCCACCTCCTCAACACTGCCTGTCTCTCCACCTATCTTCGTGCCACCTGCAAATTTAGCAACATTGCACTCAGTTCCTTTGTCAAGATTGTTTAAGTATAAATTGGTTAATTGCAGTCCCAACACTGACCCCTGCAGAACTCTACTAGTCACCAACTGCCATCCTGAAAAAGACTCCTTTATCCTCATTCTCTACCTTCTGCCAGTCAGCCAATCCTCAATCCATGTCAGTACCTTGCCTTATCACCATGGGTTCTTATCTTATTTAGCAGCCTCCTGTGCAGCACCTTGTCAAAAGCCTTCTGGAAATCAAAGTAGACCATGTCCACGGGCTCTCCCTTGCCTAACTTGCTCAATACCTCCTCAAAGAATCCTAATAGACTTGCCAGGCATAACTTCCCTTATTTTACCATGAACTTTCCACAATCTCATCCTTAATAATGGACACTCAAATCTTATCAACAACCACCGTCAAGCTAACTGGCCTTTAGTTTCCTGTCTTCTGCCTTTCTCTCTTAAACAGGGGTTGTACATTAGCCATTTTCCAATCCTCTGGGGTCCTCTCTGACTCCATTGATTCCTGAAATATGACCACCAATGCCTTCACAATCTCCTCAGCTACCTCCATCAGAACTCTGCGTGTAATGCATCTTGTCGGGTGATTTATCCACCTTCAGAACTTTCACCTTCCCCAGTACCTTGTAATAGAGTTTGAGAATAGATTGAGATTGTTTTGGCCACAAGACCACTAACCATTCGCTTTTACCAGGTAAAATGGCGTGGCGGACGAGCACCAGCTATCCTGTGAGAAAGATCGGAAGGAACCAGCTACTAGATGGTTCGATTAGTCTTTTGCACCAGTACTAAGGTTGGACAACCTTGCACATCAGGACCTCCACGGACCTTGACCTGAGACCTCTGGCTTCGCCCTACCCAGGCTCCTTTAATGATGGCCATTACACTCACCTCTGCCCTCTGATTCTCTTGAAGTTTTGTTATGCAGCTGGTGTTTTCTACTGTGAAAATTGATGCAAAAGGCCTATTCAGTTCCTCCCCCATTTCTTTGTTCTCCATTGCTACTTCTGCAGCTTTATTTTCCAACAGTCCAATGTCCTTTGTTGCTTCTCACTTACTTTTCAGATACCTTTAACGCAAATCTCTTGCAGTTTCTTATATTACTAGTTAGCTTACCCTCCTATTTCATCTTTTCACCCCGTATTGCTTTGTTAGTTATCGTCTACTGTGTCTTAAAGGCTTCCCCATCCTCTAGCTTCCCACTAATCTTCACCATATTGTAGTCTTTTGCATTTGATTTTCTGCTGTCCCTGACTTCCCTTGTCAGTGATGGATACTTTGTCCTCCGCTGAGTATGTTTCTTCTTCCTTGGGATAATTTTCTGCTGTGCTTCATAAACTACCACCAGAAACTCCTACCATTGCTGCTCCAACATCTTCCCTATGCTCCCACTCCGATCAACTCAGATCGGCTCTTCCTTCATCTCTTTGTAGTTACCTTTATTCCAGTGTAAGACGTTACATTTGATTCCAGCTTCTTGCTTTCAAAATGCAAATGTCATATTATAGTCAGTGCCCCTTAGGGATTCCTTCACCGTAAGCTCCCTAATCAAGTCTGCCTCATTACACATCACCATATCCAAAATTGCCTCTTCCCTAATGGGCTGTACCACAAAACTGCTCCTTGTAGACATTCCATGAATCCTTTTCTTGGGTCCCACTACTAATCTGATTTTCCTAGTCCACCTGCATATTGAAAACCCCGCATGATTATTGTAATAGTGCCCTTTTTCCATGCCTTTTGTATCTCCTGATATATTTTCTGTCCCACATCCTGACTACTGCTAGGAGGCCTGAACACAACTCCCATCAGGGTCTTTTTCACTTTGCGGTTTCTCAACTCTACCCACACAGATTCTGCGCTTTCTGACTCTGTATAACTTCTTGACTTGGAGTTGATTTCATTTCTTAGTAAGAAGGCAACCCTTGCCCCCTCCCCACCTGCCTGTCTTTTTGATAGGATGTGTATTCCTAGGTATTTAGTTCACAGCTCTGGTCCCTTGCAGCCACGTCTGTAATACCCACCAATTTCAATCTGCACGACTAGCTCAGTTACCTTGTTTCATATAGTGCGTGTATTCAAGTACAACACCCTCCGTACTGTGTTAGTTGGCCCTCTTCACGTAGTTGTTACCTTATCTGCTGTGTCTAAAATTGGATTTTCATACTCCGTCCCATTACTTGTTCTGGACACTTTAACCTCTGCTGAGCCCTTCGTCCTTTAACTTTTTCCATAACTTTTCATGCAAGTGACCCCACCCCCTACTGTTTAGTTTAAAGCCCTAACCACAGTCCTGGTTATGTGATTCGCAAACACTCTGGTCCCAGAGTGATTCAGGTGGAGCCCGTCCTATTGAAAAAGCTTGCTCTTTCCCCAGCGCTGGTGCCAGTGTCCTATGAATTCAAATTCATTTCTACCACACCAATCTCTGATCCATGCGTTTACCTCTTTAACCTTGTTGACCCTTTGCTTGTGGTTCGGGTAGTAATCCAGAGATTATTACCTTTTTTGGTTTTGCTTTTACATTTTAGCCCCTAGCTGCTCATAATGCCTCAGCAGAACCTCTTTGCTCTTTCTACCTGTATCATTGGTACCTACGACAACTGGATCTTTCCCCTCCGACTCCAAGTTTCTCTGCATCCCAGACAAGATATCCTGAACACGAGCACTAGACAGGCAATGTAGCTTTTGGGACTCTCTATCCTGGTCAGAGAGAACGGTGTCTGTTCCCCTACCTATGCTATCCTGAATACAGCTACATTTCTCTCTCTCTTCCGCTCTTGAACGGCTCGCTGTACCATGGTGCTATGGTCAGCTTGCTATCCTCCCAACAGCCCACACTCTTACCCACACAGGGGTTGGGGCTCCTTCAGCACTATCTCCTGGATCCCTCTGCCAGCCTCTCTTAAAGTTACACCGTCCTGTTCCTGATCACTGACTTATTTAGAAGTGTATGTAGCTTCTAGAACCTGCACATGCACCACACTACAAACACTAAATTGGTTTTCATGGTAATTCATAGAATCAGTACAGCATGGACGCAGACCATTTGGCCCCACCAACCCTTCAAAGAGCATCCCACTCAGATTCGCCTCCCTACCCTATCCCTGTAACCCTGCATTTCCTGAGGCTATTCTACCTAGCCTACACCTCCCTGGACTGTGGGAGGAAACCAGAGCACCTGGAGGAAACCCACACTGACACGGGGAGAATGTGCAAACGCCACACAGACAGTCGCCTGAGGGTGGACTTGCACCAGGGACCTGGTTCTGTGAGGCAGCAGTGGTAACCACTGAGCCATCGTGCTGCCCTAGTTTTTAACTCCGCCTTGTT
This sequence comes from Ginglymostoma cirratum, assembly GCA_024137785.1. Lineage (NCBI taxonomy): Eukaryota > Metazoa > Chordata > Chondrichthyes > Orectolobiformes > Ginglymostomatidae > Ginglymostoma > Ginglymostoma cirratum. Next base: position 61,993,581 of record JAHRHZ010000248.1, read on the forward strand.
TATTTAGTGAATGTTACCTAATAGCAGAATCGTATCTAGAGTTGATCATGACATTCTGAGGCTTGCAGCATGGCTGGTTGAGCATCCTTGTTATGGTGCCTGCTATGAATGGTAAATGAGACATGTTGTTCGATACAATTCACCTGTCTTTGGAGCTAACTGCCTACATGCCTGGATTTACACTGGCACTAAAACTCGTATCCCATTAGTCATTTGTGTGAGCAGCAAAATGTCATTTTGCAGCAGGTATTGTGTCCATTGTGCTCAAAAGCCAAAACTTGCAAGTCTCAGAACACCATGTCCTACATTAGATGTGATTTTACTATTGGACATTTACTGAATAATCCAGACTGTGCTAAGGATTGCACCAAAAAGCAGTTTAAGGCCAAACTGATATGTCAGCTTTTGAATGCTGGTATCACATTCAAACATCGACGAAAGACTCATATACCTCTAACATATAAGCTATTAGTTATGTGACTGGAGTAAAGTTTTCCACTCAGCTTATCAATATTAGCAACTATCAATATGTTCTTTTTCATGCTGTGCATACTGGTGAGAGACTGTATATTACAGTCTTAATTGAATATTTAAATATAATTTACAATCTGAGCCATTTAGTATGTAATCCAAATTGGATTCCACTCTGTCTCCATATTTCAAGGAACCCTCTTTCCTCATCCAGCTACCCATTAAATCTTGTCAAACTTTCTGCCTGAAATGTTTCCTAGATTGCATTATAAGTGTGTTTCTTCCATCACCATCATCTACCATGCAGTTCAGAATATCTATGTCTGTTAGCTGTGACAAGAATAGGCTTAATGAGACATATTGATGGCTCCTCTGTTTACAACCTGTTTTCAATTCCTTTGCCAGAAAGGATTATCCTGAAGGATGCTGAGTTGTTGTGCCAGTTAATCTGAATTTGTGACACAGGACTTGATGTTAAATGGTATATTTTGGCAATGGCCCAGTCCAATATTTTGTAAGAAAACATCCAATATGCATCTTTTAATCCTCCAGGCCAGTGTTATGTTGGACACTCACCCTATTATTGACCTGACCCACTCTAGGTCATGGATTGAATCTTAGAAACCTCCTGGTCTAAAACCGAAAGAACTGCAGATGCTAGAAATCAGAAACAAAAACAGAAATTGCTGGGAAAGCTCACTCTCCGGGCTTCATCTCCATCTATCGTTTACTCCTCCTGCATGCCAACCTTTTCCTAGCTGCAGTCAGTTCTGAAGAAATCACTGGACCCAAAATGTTAACACTGCTTTCTCTGCACAGATGGTGCCAGACCTGCTGAGTTTTTTTTTAGCAATTTCTATTTTGATTTTGAAATTCCTGGTCTACCTGGCATGGCACTGTAGCAGACCAATGATATATTTATCTATATTGCTATCAGGTGGTCTGTATATATGGGTTTCTGTAAAACTAAACTGCTTAAGAATTCTGTTATCCAGGGAGGCAATGGCCTACTGGTATTATTGCTGGACTGTTAGTCAAGACCCCAGATAATGTTCTGGGGACCTGGGTTTGAATCCCGTCATGGCAGCTGGTGGAATTTGAATTTAGTAAATATCTGGAATTAGGAATCTGATGATGACCATGAATCCATTGCCAGTTGTTGAAAAAGCCCATCTGGTTCACTAATGTCCTTTAGGGAAGGAAACTGCCATCCTTCCCTGGTCTGGCCTATGTGTGACTCCAGACCCACAGCAATGTGGTTGACTCATAACTGCCCTCTGGACAATTAAGGATGAGCAATAAATGCTGGCCTAGCCAGTGATGCTCTCACCCCATGAATGAACAGAAAATTAAAGTTAATATATTTTGTTAAGCAGGGGTAATAAAGGTTATAGAATCAAGATGCTGATATAATTGAGTGGCAAATAGGCACAAGAAGTTGAATGGCTTATTACTGTTTCTGTGTCTTTAAAATACGAATTATGCAAACTCAACAGGTAGTTCTGCATTCTTTAAAGGCAGGCGCCATTTCATTTTTGGTTGTTACTGCGCGTGTATTAGTTCATAGCAGTCTCACTCTAAATCAGATGTTGTTGGTTCAAGTCCCACTCCAGTCTTAAACACAATATAGACTGGAAATCCAATGCAAAAATATGAAACGTTGTGCACTGCCAGAGGTGCTGTCTTTCTGAGGAGACATCTGATTGAGTGTCTTCTGCTTTCAGGTGGCTATAAATCCCATGGATTACTTCAGAGAAATAGAGTTAGCTAGATGTCTTGGGCAATCGTTATCCTTCCAATATCACAAAAACAGATTATTTGGTAATTATCACTTTGCTCTTTGTGGGAGCTTGGCTGCTACATTACAACCATGATGACACTTCAAAACAAAGTACAACAGTGGCTGTAATGCACTTTGGGAAGTTCTGAAGTCATTAAAGGTCTAATGTAGTTGGAAGTATTTTTTAATGCAATTAATGCTAACAAGCCTCAAAATTATTAAGATTTATTGTGAATAAACCTGACCATGGGTGCCATATCTTGAAAAACATTTACATAACCCTGTACTACTACTACATAGGCAACAATTTAGATGTTGCCAAGCTACGCAAAGCAAGTTCATTGGCTAAGTCACAGCTACTCACCATGTGTCACTTTACAAACATGCATTGCTCATTGCGGATAAATAAAACATACAGTATATTGGACATTAATACCAGTATTTTTATGCTGCTTATCTTGACACTATCTTCACACTACATTATCTTCAATCAGTGCTTCCTGGACAGCTAAAATGCAATTTAAATATACTCACTAACATAACACAAAAGGGAGTACTGCAAGGAAAGGAAAAGCACATAATTTATTTATTTGAGAAATGAATGAAGCTTCGTACAGTTTAGCCTCTTTATTACTTTGCGCTGTAATGGAATTACTGTAAATTCAGTCATCAGTCAGAAGAACTGACTTTGAGCACCACAAACAGACATGTGTTCCCCCGTCATAGTCCAGAGAAATGTGATTAATCATTTGCCCAAGAATTTTCTCTTTCTGTTGATTCTGATCATATGTTAGGGAGTTAAAATCAGAAATGCAATGGAGTGATGCTGTTGAGACAATATGGTGATCTGATTTTTTGCTTTTGCATTTTTGTTCAGAAGTACCTGCTTGCTTGTGAAACAGCTGGACTCCTGTGCACAAAGGGAGCATTGCAACATATGATAAATAACTGTACAATGTCCAAATGAGCTGTACAGTGAGACATTGGCTACATCTTGTGCTATGGTTTCAGCTTTATTAGACAATATGTTAGCCCAGATCTCTCAGCTAGAAAGGAAACCCAACAAACTCCTGAAAAACGTACTAGGGGTGGAGAAGAAGAAGCAGCACATGAAGTATTATCTCCACTTTACACAGGAACGAAAAGAGAGAAGTATGCAATGTTAAAAAGAGTAGGAGATATTACAATTTCAATTACAGTCCTGAATGAGCTGGAGCAAAGGAAATCCCAAGCAAGAATTCCAATGCCAGGATTCCATTTGCACTGTTTCCCCAGGATTTGTGCCTTTAAAATGAGTGGACAGTTCCAGTGGAAAACTAACTTCAAAAGTAGATAATGTAAATCCTTTAAAATTCCTTTAAATTTATCTCCAACTGTAGATAAATTTGTATTTCAAAAATATGATAAATCATTATTGCATGTCAGAATGGCTCATATGGCAGCATTGCTAGCACTGAATCACAAAGCTCTGGATTCAAAGACCATATGAGTGCTTGAGCACAGAAGTCAAGGGATGACACTGCTGTGCAGTGCTGAAGGAGTACCACAGAATCAAAGGTGAGCCATTAAAATAAGATATTAAGCAGAGGCCTAATATAAAATAATTGGTTAAAAAATTACTTCCTCAATAATGCAAACTAAATGCCACCTTATGTCACTGAACAATTACCTTATTTCTGTTATGTTAAAACAATCAAAATATTTCACTTCATGGAATAACTGTGTAAATTTAAGAAAGAAACCAGCTGTTAGCAAGGATAAATTCTGCAAAACTTTCACTCTCCTGTCAATCTGATATACTGCAAATGGCAGAACCCTTAGGAATATTAACATACAGACGGATCTGGGTGTGCCGGTCCGCACTTCCCTAAAAGTGGCAACACAGGTAGCCAAGGTGATTAAGAAGACATATGGCAAGCTTGCCTTCATTGGCTGGGGCATGGGGTACAAGAGTTGGCAAACCAGGTTGCAGCTACTTAAACCCTTGTTAGGCTGCATTTGAAGTATTGTGTGCAGTTTTGGTTACCACATTATCAGAAGGATGTGGAAGCTTTGGAGAGAGTACAGAGACGGTTCACCAGGATGCTGCCTGGTTTTGAGGGCACTGGCTATGAGGAAAGATTAAAAAGACCAGGATTGTTTTCACTGGAAAGATGGCGCCTGAGAGGAGACCTGATAGAGGTCTATAAAATTATGACAGGCATAGATAGGGTGGATAGTCAGAGGCTTTTCCCAGGACTGAAGTTTCAGTTCCAAGGGGGCACAGGTTCAAGGTGAGAGACCCAAAAGTTTAAAGGAAATATGCGAGAAAATTTTTTCATACAGAGAGTGGTAGGAGCCTGGAATGCGCTGACAGAGGAGGTGGTGGAAGTGGACACGTTGGCGACATTTAAGAGGCATCTGGATGGTTACATGAACAGGGATGGAATAGAGAGATATGGACGGAATAAGGGCAGAAGGTTCGTTTTTTCTTAAGTTTAGTCAGCACATGATGATCGGCACAGGCTTGGAGGGCCGAAGGGCCTGTCCCTGTGCCGTACTTCTTTCTTTTCATTCCTGTGTAAAGTGGAGATAATACTTCATGTGCTGCTTCTTCTTCTCCACCCCAGTACGTTTTTCAGGAGTTTGTTGGGTTTCCTTTCTAGCTGAGAGATCTGGGCTAACATATTGTCTATGGTTGCTGTTAGCACCATGCTGTGTATGTCCAGCACAAAATCTGCTCCTGCCAAGTGGAACTACTCCTGTCAGTTGTTTCTCTGAGGACAGAATGCCATTGCTATCTCTGATCATTTGACAAACTGCAGCTTGACACAATCCAGAATTCACTGGCTTTGTCAATTTAATTCTCCTGTTCAATTTTTAAATGTTAATAGTCTAAACAAATGCTCAGTTTTATATTAAACACGCTGTTGCTGTCTAGGATTATCAGTGATATTTATATCCTTTACATAAAAATACAAAATAGGAGCAGAAGTAAACTATTTGGGCCCCTTGAGCTTCTCCATCGTTCAGGAAGATCATGGTGGATCTGTTTGTGTTTTGTACTCCACATTCCCAACTACCTATTATAACCTTTGAATTATAGAGAATAATTTTCCCACAATAGCACTATTCCAACAATGCACAAAAATAGATTTAAGGGTGTTATCACTATTAAATAAAAGCCTATGCTATTTGATAACAAGCTTCAAACGATTAACATAAGTTTGTCTGAAACACTAACAGTCAAAAGGAGCATGAAGTTTCTTTAGGCCTTCACTGTTCTCGTGCTGTATCTGTAACAGAACTGCAAGGATCAACAGAAACAGATATTTTTCAGGGATTTTATAGGTTTCCCATTAGAGTTACAGTGGGAGACCAATGGATCCCTTTCAGAATTTCTTACTATGGCTTAATAGAACACTTTGCATCTTTTTTTGAGACATTGCATGACCTCTGCTACATTCATCATTATCAGCTGCATTTGTGCAAGTGGAGTTAAACTTTTCATTTGGAATGACTTGAAGTTAAATATGCTTGTCTTTAACTTCAGGTATCATAAGGTAATTGGAACAAATTCTGAGTGAGCAATTGTTGCAATGTCAGAGTTGTTGACTTTCATATGAGATATTAAATTCAAGGTCTAGTCTGACATCTCAGACATATAAGGTGTGTATACATTCCACAACAGCTCATTTGACTCAAATGGTCCATGCTAACTTTTATGCTCCACGTGAGCCTATCTCTACACATCTTTATCTAAAGTTGTCGGCATGTCCTAATATTTCTTCCTCTGTCATGTGCTCACTTAGCATCACCTTACGTATATTTTTACTCTTTGTCTCAACTACTTCTTAGTCAATTGAATTCCACCATTTTTTGTCAATCCGTGGGAGAAGAAATTTCTTTTGAATATTGTCCCTTTGTCCTGAAATATGTCATCACTTCCCAAATCCATTCCTGTTTTTCTCACAGCGTGACATTTGAATTATCCCACCTCCACCCCAATCATGTATCCACCCTTGTCAGGACATTAACAGCTTTTACCTAATGCATGACACATGACTGACAGATGCACACTTTCCCTCCTCATTCTGTCTGCAGCCTTTGATACAGTTGACTCCACAAAGGCTTCTTCAGTATTATCCACCTTTTGGAACTGCCCTCATCTGGGTCTATTCTTAGCTATTTAACCATAGCCGGAGAATCACTTGCATCGTTCCCAGTCCCTACTCCTGCATCTTTATTCCTGGTGTCCACACTGTGGAGTCACTGAGCGAGAATGTGGTGAGGCCAAAGCTTCAGCTGGTGTTTCAACAGTCATGAGATGCCAAGGAGAGTTGGACAGTTGCCTAGTCAGATGTTAGTGGAAGGTCCCCAAGAAATATTATACCAAGGGGAATTCTGGGAACGCTGAGGCAAATCAGAATGAACTCCTGAGAATTCTGGCACACCTGAATTTGATCCCAGAAGTAATAAAGGAACCTTCAAGATCCTGTAAAGTGTTTGAGAACTCCAAGATGCAAATAATAGTTGACATTTTGAGACTTAAAAATGTGTTTACAAAACTGACTTAATAGTGTGCTTACCTCTTGTAGAGCCAAGATTTTTATTTTAAACATCAAATCTTGTGGTGTAATTCTTTCAGTTAATAACTAAAAATTTGTATTTCATGTTAAATATTACTGATCTCCACTGAGATCATAACAGAACAAACTTTTAACCGTACCTGATTAAATTTTGTTCATTGTAATCTATAAGCGTATCTTCTATATAGAATTGTATATACAGTACTATGCAGCACATTAATTCAATGTTCAGCCCCTCCAATACAAGCCATCATTTATATGCAACTTCAGTCTTCTCCCATCATTTCTCACTCACTCTATCACCATAATGCTCCTTTCATTATCACTAAATAAATAACTGATAGGTGACCTAACAAAGATTTTAAAATTATGAAAAGTTGTAATAGCGTGGATGCAGAGAGAGTGATTCCTCTTGTGGGGATGTCAATATAAAATAATTACTAAGAAATACAGGTTGCAAAGGAAGATGGTAAAATTTGCTAACTCTGATATCAAATAGAATCTTTACAACCACAGGTGATAATCTTTGAAATTGTGAAATGCAAGGTTAGAATAAAATGCAGGTGCCATGATAGTGAAACATATTCAATTTTCATTTTTGTTTCTGCTTAAGGAAACTAGATCTTAGAGAAATAGACTCTCTGATACACGAATACATCTTCAGAGATGTTTAATTAAGTCTACCTATGTTTTTGAACAACTACTAAAACTACATCTTTTATAAAAACCAAAAGCAGTGTGAATGTTGGAAATCAAACAAAAGTCAGAAATTGGTGGAAAAGCTGAGCTCTGGCAGCATCTAGAGAAAGAAATCAGAGTTAACATTTCGGGTCCAGTGACCCTTCCTCAGAACTGAGTGGCTAGGAAAGGTTTGGTTTTTATGCAGAAGGTAGGGTGAGGGGAGTGGGTAAGGAGTAAATGATAGATGGAGATAGAGCCCAAAGAGAGAGAAGAACAGTCAGACAAACAAAGGAGTGGATAACGATCAGCCTAGGAGGATGAATGCCTAATAATGGGAACTACTAGTGGCTGACAATGGGTTGTGTGTAGTAGCAGACCATATGATGACAAGGCCTAGTTGTGGGGTTTTGGGTAAGGACATGGGAAAAGGTACCTCAAGCCCTAAAATTGTTGAACTTGTTATTGGGTCCAGAAGGCTGTAGAGTCCCTAAGCAAAACATGAGGTGCTGTTCTTCCAACTTGTGCTGAACTCCACTGGAACCCTGCTGCAAGCCTTGGTGCAGAGATGTTGGCTAGGGAACAAGGTGGTGTGTTGAAGTGGGAGGCAACTAGCATCTCGTCTTTTTTTGCAGACAGAAAATAGGTGTTCTACAAAGTGGTTGCCCAGTCTACACTTTGTTTCCCCGATGTAGAGGAGACCACATTGTGAGCAGCCAATGCAGCAGACTGGCTTGAACGGTAAAGTGCTGCTTCACCTGGAAGGAGTGTTTTGGCCCTTGGATATTGAGGAAGGAGAACGTAAACGGGCAGTTGTTACAACTTTTTCTGTGGTTGCAGGGGAAGGTGCCATGGGGCTATGCAGAGGTGTTAGGAGTGGAAGAGGAATGGACCAAGGTGAACCTGAGACAACGATCCTTGGAGAAGTGTCTGTGGTGGTATCCCACTGGAGATGGTGGAAATGGTAGCTGATGATCCTCTGGATGTGGATGCTGATGGGATGGTAGGCGAGGACAGCAGGGAGTGAGGGCAGAAGTGCGGGAGATAGGTTGGACCTGGTCAAGGCCCCTGTCAACAACAGTGCTGGGGAATCCTGGTTAAGGAAGAAGGTGCACATTTTGGACACCCCCTTGTCATAGTTGGCATCATCAGAACAGATGCGACGGAGACAGAGGAACTGGGAGAATGGAATAATCTTTGCAGGAAGCAGCGTGTAAGGATATATAGTCGAGGTAACTGTGGAAGTCAGTTGGTTTGTAGTGGATATTGGTGGTGAGCCAATCCCCTGAAATCAAAACAGAGATGTCGAGGAAGGAAAGGTGGGAGTCAGAGATGGATCAGGTGAAGGTGAAAGCCTGGTGGAAATTGGAAGCAAAATTGAAAAACTTTTCCTCTTCTGGAAAGCAGCACCATTGATATAATCGATGTACTGGAAAAATTCCAGGGGCCAGAATAGGACTGGAACAAGGAATGTTCCACAGAGCGACAGGCGTAACTGGGGCCCATGAGGGTATCCGTGGCCACGCCTCTGACCTGAAGAAAATGAGAGGAGTTGGAAGAGAAGTTGTTCAGGTTGAACGCGAGCTTAGCCAGACAGAGGAGGCTGATGGTGGATAGAGAGGGTTCAGGCCTTTTTCCCAGGAAGAATCGGAGAGTTCTGAGACCATCCTGATGAGGGATGGACGTGTAAAGTGATTGCATGTCCATGATAAATAGGAGGCTGCTGGAGCCCGCAAACTGGAAATCACCTGGTCCATCTCTGATACTCCCGCCACCCCCCTCACAGCTCCATGGTACCTTGCCCTACAGCCACAGAAGGTGTAACACCTGCCTGTTTACTTCTTCTCTCCTAAGTATCCAAAGGCCCAACACACCTTCCAGGTGAAGCAGCACTTTATCTGCACTGCACTCAGTCTAGTCTACTGCATTCGCTGCTCGCAATGTGGTCTCCACTACATTGGGGAAATGAAGCATAGACTGGGCAAATGCTTTGCAGAACACCTACCTTCTGTCCGCAAAAAAGGCCCTGAACTTCCAGGTGCCTCCCACTTTAACACACCACCTTGTTCCCTGGCCAGCATCTCTGTCTCAGGCTTGCAGCAGGTCTCCAGCAAAGCTCAGGGTAATCTGGAAGAACAGCACCTCATTTTCCACTTGGGAACTCTACAGCCTTCTGGACTCAATACGGAGTTCAAGAATTTTAGGGCTTGAGGCATCTTCTCCCATGTCCTTAACCCAAACCCCACACACCAGGCCTTGTCATCACATGGTCTGCTATTATACACAACCTATTGTTAACCACTAGTAGTCCCCAGTAGTAGCTATTCATTCTCCAAGGCTGATTGTTATCCACTCCTTTGACTTCTTTCTCTTTGGCCTCTATCTTCGTGTATTGTTTACTCCTTACGCCCTTACTCTATCTTCTGCATAAAAATAAATCTTTTTCTAGCTGCCATCAGTTCTGAGGAAAGATTACTGGACCCAAAAACGTTAACTCTGATTCCTCTCTACAGATTCTGCTAGACCTGCTGAGCTTTCCCAGCAATTTCTGTTTTTGCTTCTTTTATATCCTGTTGTGATCTCAGCAGAGACCAGTAACACTTAACAGAAAATTTGATAATAATTCTGGCTACTAACTGCTTTCCTGCTCATTTCTTGTATATTTTACATAATTCTATGTGTTCGATAACTCTTTATCTCTGACTTAAGTATTATTCAAGTGAGAGGAAAGTGTTTCTGTGAATTTAATTCTGATTTTAATACGAAAATTCTTCAGCTGTCTTTCAAGTCATTTATTGAATATGAAGAGGCATTTAAATTGTGCTATTTAATAAGGAGTTATATTTTATATTTGTAATATCTATGGTGGAATGCATGCATGGAAATTCTACGTCAAGACTTCTGAAACTCTTGAGTCTTGACTAGCAGTGGGGTTCCCAACCAATATGTTAGGGCCATTGCTGCAGCAATGGCTGCTGAGGGGCTCTGACGAAGTGCTAATAACTGTGCAGCCCCTTTAAATCGTGCAATTTTTAGAAAAATAATAAGTGTAGCCTAACTATCCATAGACCTGAGTCTTTGAAATTCTCAAAAAACCTAAGAGGAAGGTCCATGCTTTTTACTTCAAAAACTCTTCGGATGTTTTTGTTTTAATTCACCTCTTATTGAAAAAAGTTATTACCTACTGACAAAAAGATTCTCCTGGATGCATTTTAAGAATTCTGTGTCCTGTGTACTTGTCATGTTGATTTTTACCAATTAATGTTAAGGGAGTTAAAATTGTACACTGTCGTTTCCACAGTTTTCAGCAATTTACCAAAATATTTGCTGGACTATTTGTCTCTCTAACTATGTGTGAATCTACAGTATACTCCCACCAGTGAGGACTGTCAGATCAGCAATGATCCTATTGAATGATGGAGAAGTCTCTACGGGCCGAACAGCCTACTCCTGTTCCTGTTTCTTATGGTCTCAGTGTGATTCCCCCTTTTTGTTCCTCAGTTCAGCTGCCATGATCAATGTGCAGTTAGCATACAGTTTTTTTTATTTGGGTATCAGAATGCTGAGAAATCAAATGTAATATTATAGAGATTACTTTTTATTTTAATATGGATCCACAGAATTAGGAAGTAGCTATAAAAAAAATTGTCTGTGATGTGACACCCTGATACCAACTAGCACTGTACTTAAGATGTGAAATAATTCTGAATTTGGTGAGTTGTCACTCCCTGGGCGTATCCAAGACGGTCTGATCAAAAGTAGCACGTTTACTCACTAGGGATAGGCCCCTAATAATAGCATTCAAACTCAGGGTTATTAATTGAAAAAGTGAGCATTCAATATTTTAGAAATAGAAGTTATGGGAATTGTTATTTAGGACACGCATTCATGGAAACTTGTGAACTTATGCACTCAATAAATTCATGTTTTATGCACCAGAAATATCAGGATCACAGTGTATTGAGCATTGCAATCCACAGAACCTGAAGCTTGCCTTATTACAGAAATAATAGCAATGATAAAGACTTGTCCAGGTTACTAAGTGCATAATAATTAGAACACATGGTATGGTGGCTCAGTGCTGCCTCAGGGACCCATTTCAATTCCACCCTCGGACGACTGTCTGTGTGGAGTTTGCACATTCTCCCCATGTCTGCGTGGGTTTCCTCCGGGTGCTCCAGTTTCCTCCAGCAGCCCAAAGATGTGCAAGTTAGGTGGATTGGCCATGCTAAATTGCCTGTAGTGTTCAGGGATGTGTAGATTAGGTGTGTTATCAGGGGATGGGTCTAGATGGGATGTTCTGAGGGTCAATGTGGACTTGTTGGGCCGAAGAGCCTGTTTCCACACTGTAGGGATTCTATGATCTATGATCTTTTGAATATGTTTATCAGATTGCTTAGCTGTGTAACATAGAATATTTTAAGTAAATTTTTAAACTGGCTGTGAGTATATCCAGAAATTCCATACAGTAATATAGGCACTCTATTGGAATACCGAAAAAGCTATTAATATCTATAATTAGTTAATTCCAGCAATGCGGTGTTACTTTGTCTACTTAGGTAACATAAAGTAGAAAGTCTATACCTCAGAGGTGTATGTACATGCATGTGTATGTGTGTAGTGAATGCAATGGGGGAATACCCTGTGTGTACTCTGCACAAACAACTGGATTTCCTTAGACATTATCACTATCTCCCACCAAAGCTTTGGAGGCTTTCAACCATTAATTCTGTTTTTCTAGGGATCTGATGATTTCTCACCAAGTCATTCTATGGTCAGGAGAAATAAAAAGTCAAATGTAATGCCAAAAGGAATAGATCAAGACTGAGACATGCTAAAATTTTTTGCTTGGTCTTTTGGCAGGTAGGGTTAGTGCCCAGCTCCTACAAAGCCAGTAGAGTATGAAGTTGTGGAGTTTTGGATTAGCAGGAGTGACCTTTGAAGTTCCCTCCTACTTAACTTCCCCTTTGGAAGGGATGAGACAATGGTCATATAGAATTATAAAATGGTTGAAGCTTCGATGCCTGGACCAGGTTACTAAACAACAGAAGTGTTGCACGTTTGTGCACCAGATCAAGATTGTGAATTAGTTTTTGAAAACTTCTATATTAGCCCCATTACAAAGTCCATTTTTCAGATTTCTTGTTCTCATTAACCTGACTGACGGCCAGGATGTGCTGTGCCGTATTAGGTCCATGTTGAATGGTATAATTTATATTGTTACAACATTTATAAATTTTAAAAAATTATAAAACCATTTTGTGTTTTTGCCAGGGAGCATTTTATGATAAATTAAAGAGTGTTACATTACAGCTGCTAGCCTGCAATTTTCTCCCGTCACTCCCTGTGAGCAACAACTGGGTGTGTGGAAGCATAATATGTGCTTCTGTTTGAGTTGTTATCTTAAACCTACTTTTCTCTTATTATTGGGATTTGACATTTAGTTGTACAAATTAGCTCATGCTATAATTTGTTAAAATGTTGTGCAATATTTGAGTTTATGAAATCATCACTCCTATACATATGAATTTGTAAAGAACATGATCTGTTTCTAAGATCGTAGGAACTGCCGATGCTGGAGAATCTGAGATAACAAGGTGTAGAGCTGGATGAACACAGCAGGCCAAGCAGCATCAGA
>JAHRHZ010000248.1:62011715-62100626 GCA_024137785.1 Ginglymostoma cirratum
CATGGTCTCCAACAGCACCATCCATAAACTTAGTTAGTATTTAGCTCCTAATTTAGAATTGAGTGTCCCAGTTTCACTGGATTACAAACCTGTTTAACAGTTTACTTTGCAGTTAACAGTCTGTTGAAAGATTTCAAGATATATTTGAAATGTTAACTTGATTGGTTGACAAATTGTTGCAATGGTCCAGATGCGGTTTAGTTGGACTCTGGTCATATTGCTGAAACATCGCATCTTATGTATCTTGTACCTGTTCCCCAAGGTAGAAAGAAGATATAATATCATGCTGCAGCAAAGGGTTTAGACCTCTTTGAGGTTGAATTGAAATTCAGTTTATCAGTCAATGTCATGTCCTTTCTAAGTATGTGTGAGGCAAACTAGAATTAGATTATTATATTTTTGGAAGAGCAAAGCTTCAGGCTTCCACCTACTGAATCAGAAATAAATGTTCAGGTTATAAGAGAAATATAGCATTCACCGTTCAAAAAGATTAAACATTGTGTTTATGCTTGTATTGAGTAAAAAGGTAAAAGTTGCTTCAGTTATTTTGTTCTTCTATTGTTACTTATGAATAGGGTCAGCTATTGATGTAACAGTACACACAAACACTCTTAATCCGAATCCTGAAGTATCATAACATCCAAAAGGAATATATAATAAAGAAGGCAAATATAGAGTGATGCAAGAAATGATTAGGCACTGCGTACTCTGTTATTAGCCACTTAGATGTATACCAAAAAGAATGTCATTTGGGTTATGTACTATGACTGAAAATAATGTCATCATCCCTCTCAAGAAACCAACCCTTGAGCTCCGCATTCTTATAAACCACAAACCAGTGTTCAAACTCATGAATATCTTGACTCCTCCCAAACCTGGGCTTGTTTTTCCCAGAACGCTCCAGTTGAATCTCTCAAATCAGATTTCCATACTGCAGCAGTATCAGAATTGTTCTTACCAAAGTCACAAATGACGTCCTTTGTGACTTTTGCTGGTGTAAACTGTCCCTTTTCAGTTTGATGTAGCCTTTGACACATTTGACTACACCATCCTCCTCCAATAATTGGTGCAACTGCACTAGATTAGTTCTTGTCTTGTGTGTCGTATGACAGCAAGGATATCAATTACATTTTTTATTTTCCTGCAATACTAAAGTCACCATAGTCCTATCAGACCTTGGGCTGCTGTCTTATTAGAGACAACTTGTGATTGTTTAACCTGAGAGTCACCCTGCCTCAGGTGAGGGAAAGGCTTGAGATGGAGAATCCTTCATGGTAACCTCAGCTAGTGTGGGAATTGAACCCATGCTGTTGGCATCACTTTGCATTACAACTCTGCCATCATGCCAACTGAGCTAAGCAACTCCCACCTTACTGGTAGTGTCACCCATAAGAAATATGAGTGGGCCAAGGGTATATCCTTATGATACATTTGACCTTACTTGCTCCAAGTCCAGTTCACCTATCATTCTTATTGCTCTATTATTAAACTTACGTCCGTCGTTTTGCAATCTCTTTCTGGATTCCATTATCAAACCGGATCATGAATGTGATAAGACCCTTAAACCAACATGTTTTCATGCTTATATGAAGTGAAAGTTTAACTTGCATATTTTGTCGTCGCCGAAATGGGGATTTTCATGTTCATTTCGGCTATAGTTTTCTTGTCAGTTGGTGTGCAAACAAGCTTAATTGATACATAAACTTGACAAAAATGCCCAAAGTTTAGCCTTAGTGAGAAATGTGAGTTTAAAATAGTGCACATAACATCTTAAAGGTGATAAGACAAGGACTATTGATGTTCTAATTCCTATGTCTGATTTTAATGCCTGGGTCTTTCATGGACTGAAAACATTTTTGAAAAATGGATAAACCACTGACTTATAATAACAACAGCAAATGCTTGACCACACAGGTTAGCTAGGTTTCATTGGGCCAACATGGAATAAACCAAACTATCTCAATTGCAATTAACATCTCATCGAAAGTCGCTAAAACTAGCCCTTTTCAGTAATGAAAAGCTTTTTGCCTTTTTTTAAAAATTGTTGATGGCATGTGGGCATCACTATACTAGTCAAGCGTTTATTGGCCATCCCGAATTGCAAAGAAGAAAAATTCTAACGACCAGTTGCATGGGTATTAGAAAATCTCAGAATAAAATGCTTAACCCTTTTTATTGCCCCAGACTACACAAATATGTGGTCAAAATTTCTCATGTCAGGTCTGAAATCAGAATTGAAAACAGAAAATGCTGGAGAAACTCTCAGCGGATCTAGCAGGTCAGATCCAGCTTCAAATTTTATATCAGAAATTTTCAAAATATGGGAGTTGGCATGTCATGTTGCAGTTAGGCCTCTTTTGGAATACTGCATGCAATTCTGGTCTCTCTGCTATAGGAAGGATGTTGTGAAATTTGAAAGGGTTCAGAAAAGATTTACAAGGATGTTGCCAGGGTTGGAGGGTTTCAGCTATATGGAGAGATTTAATAGGAAGGGGCTATTTTCCCTGGAGCATCGGACTTGGAAGGATGACTTTATAGAGGTTTATAAAATCATGACGAGCATGAATAGGGTGAATTGTCAAAGTCTTTTCCTCAAGATAGGGAGTCCAAAGCTAGAGGGCATAGGTTTAAAGTGAGAGGGGAAAGATTTAAAAGGGATCTAAGGGACAGCTTTTTCACACAAAGCCTGGTGCATGTATGAAATGAGTTAGACAATAGACAATAGGTGCAGGAGTAGGCCATTTGTCCCTTCGAGCCAGCACCACCATTCATTGTGATCATGGCTGATCATCCACAATCAGTATCCTGTTCCTGCCTTATCCCCATAACCCTTGATTCCATTATCTATAAGAGCTCTATCCATCTCTTTCTTGAAAGTATCCAGAGACTTAGCCTCCACTGCCTTCTGGGGCAGAGCATTCCATATATCCACCACTCTCTGAAGTTGCTAGAGGAGGTGGTGGAGATGGTACAGTCACAGCATTTAAAAGGCATCTGGATGGGTATATGAATAGAAGGGGTTTAGAGGGATATTGGCCAAATGCTGACAAAGGGGATTGGATTAATTTAGGATGTCTGATCGGCATGGACACGTTGGACCAAAGGGTTTGTTTCCGTGCTGTACAACTCTAACTTTATGACTCTAAGTAATAAATAGTCTTAGTGTAAAATATTTTACATCTTCAGCTTATCATCCACAATTACAAGGAACATTGGAAAGATGGCATCAGTTTTAAAGAGTATGATTAGAGTATATTTTCAAGAATGCCCTTTAGATTGGAAGAAAGGAATTCTCTTGTTACCTTTTGCCATTGGGGATGCTCCGAATAAGTTAAAGGATTCAGTCCTTTTGAACTGATGGTAAGACTGGACATGTCAGATTCCAGAATGACACCAAATTGATAGACTACAGGTATTTTTCTTTTAAATGTGGTTACTGTCATGTTCAATCACTGAACATATTCTCATAAGACTGTCAGTGCACATTTAACAAAAGAGTACAAGTTTATTACACAAAAGAACAAACAAAGCTATATAAGTAATAATTTGGAAAAATCTTATCATAAACAGCAAAAATAAAGATTTGCCTTGTTGTTTTTCCTTTTACAGATACTCTATAGTGCAGTATTACTCCTATCTTCACATGAAAATTTCATATTGACTTGATGAGGTCACATATGTTTCCATTTGGTGACTTCCTGCACATTCACCAAATGTGATTATCTCCATTGTTGTGCCTCTCCCAAGACACACAGACCAGGCTAACTCACTGACCTTTCTCTGACTTCAGTGACATCAGGCTGCCAAAACAGCTTGAGCCTCTCTTCCAGCTCCAGCAGCCTGAAGACTTCCACAAACTAAAACCTGCCCTTCTACTGTAATGGATTGTTCTTTCTGAGCTCAACCTGCCTGTGGCCTCTGACTGTCTGTCTCTGTAGGTTGTAAAAGTAGAACTAATAATTGTTTCCCGCGTAGTTTGTTAATCATTTAACTAAATCACACACTTTCTTAGAAGGGTGGTTCTGTACTCTTCATTCGAAAATGACTTTCTGACCTTTTTTGAAGAAAACAAGTCACCTGCACAGAATCAAAACTAAAATTTTATTTTAACTCTACTTGAGAATCAGTTTCTCAAATATCTACTGAGTGAATGATAGAAAGCTTCAACAGCATGTTTCCTTTTTCAGTAATACTTAGGGACTGTTGTGGATTGTTAAATACAGCATGTAAAAGCAAGTTTCATTTAAAATGAGTAAACTAAAAGATTCTATTGAAGAGATACTGAAAATTTCTACTAAAAGTAGCATGATGCTTATATGATAATCAGGCACAGTAGCTGTATTCACTGATAAATATATGGTGCAGTTATAAATCCCAAAGTAAGACAGGAATAGTTCAACAACACCCTCCAGTGCAGGGAAGATAAAATAAAGACCAACATAACCAATAAGCCTAGAGAGTGAAGTGAAAGGTTTTCTAAATTGTTCCCAAATACCCTCAGAAGCTGAATGGACGAAACCAATCGTTGCCCTGTCTTGTAGAAATTTCAACAATTACTTGTAGAATGATTAAGCCAACTGAATGCTTTCAAAACAAAAAATAGAAACCCCAAAAATATGTAGCTGATCATACAGCAACCATGAGACTCCCAAGTCCTTTTGTACTTCAGATTTCCTAAGCCTTTCCCCATTTAGAAAATAGTCTACACGTCGTCTTCCTACCAAAATGTGTAATCTCACACCTTTCCACATTGTATTCTATTTGCCGTTTCTTTGCTCACTCTCCTAGCCTGTCCAAGTCCTTCTGCAGCCTCCATGCTTCCTTAACACTTTCTGTCGCTCCACCTAAGATATAGTGTGTAAATAACAAGCTCCTGATGATCAAGTATGCATCATGCAGGTGCTACCCATGCAAAATTTTGCAAGTAGTTGTACTAGATGACCTCCTACTGAATGAAGAAGCGCTTGGCAAGGGAAATGCTGAACAGTGCACTTTAAGGGGCGCTCAAAGGAAAAGTACAATGTTGAGGGAGTGTGGACAGACAGGAAGATTTGTCATCAATTATTTTTTCAGTACAATGCTTACAAATGAAGTGACACTGTATTTCACTCTCTTGAGACCCCTGGTGAGATTATTTCATTTCTTGCAATACTGGAAATCCATCCTCTGTGCAGTATTGCTTGCGTTGATGGACCCTGCCGGCACTAAGTGCATTTCCCCATTGTCTTACTGCTCCTCCAATTATGAGGAGTCTTCCTTCCTGAGCAGAACTTCTTGCAGCAAGAAATGGTGTCTCCTTCATCAGAAAAATGTGCCCTGTTTTTTTCCCAGATTTCTGCCAGAACGTAAGAGCCATACAGCATGGAAACAGACTCTTCGGTCCAACTAGTCCAAGCTGAACATAATCCCAAACTGAACTAGTCCCACCTGCCTGCTCCTGACCCATATTCCTCCAAACCTTTCCTAATTCATGTACTTGTCTAAGTTTCTTTTAAGCATTGTAACTGTGCCTGATTCCACCACTTTCTCAGGAAGTTCATTCCATATGCAAACCACCCTCTGTGTTTAAAAAATATTGCTCCTCGTGCCTTTTTTAAATCTCTCTCCTCTCACCTTAAAAATACGCCTCTGTAAGGTCACTTCTCAACCTCCTGCACTCTAGCAAAAAATGTCCCAGCCTTTTCTTTATAACTCAAACCTTCCATACCCAGCAATATCCTGGTAAATCTCTTCTGAACCCGCTCTAGCTTAATAATATCCTTCCTATAACTGGGTGACCAGAACTGGACACAGTCCTCCAGAAGAGGTCTCACCAGTGTTCTGTACAACCTCAACATGACTTCCCAACTCCTATCTTCAGTTTCACAGCTTGTTTCTGTAATATCATTACAAAATATAATTTCTCATTTAAGTTGATGTAGACCTTCAGGGTCTGTGAGAGCACGTGAAATGCTTTCTCCTCAGCATGCGCCATCTGCTCTTCCAAGCCTTGTTTACTTTGCTCAACAATATTGAGTTCTCACAACCATCCTGCATATTCTGCAAATCTCAGCCTAAACCCTTCTGCTTTGTCACACATTAGTGTCATAGAGATCTACAGCACAGAAAAAGACCCTTTGGTCTATCATGTCCGCCCCAGTCAAAAACGACCAACTAACTGTTCTAAATCCATTTTCTAGTAGTTGTCCCATAGGTTTGTATGCTTTTTCATCACAAGTGCAGATCTAAACATGACTTAAATGTTATGACTATTTCTGCCTCTAAATAACCTTACAGGCAGTAATTCCCACCACCAGATTCCCACCACCCTCTGGGTAAAAAGTGTTTCCTCACTTCTCCTCTAAATCTCCTGCCCCTTATCATAAATCTATGTCCCCTGGTCATTGATCCTGCCACCAAAGAGAAAAGTTCCTTCCTGTCTACTGTATCTATGCCGCTTATAATTTTAAACATCTCAATCATGTCAATCTCCTCTCCTCTAAGGAAAACAGCCCCAGTCTCTCCAATTTCTCTTCAGTGAAATTCTCCAGCCCAGGCAATATCCTATAAATCTCCTGTGCACCATCCCCAGTGCTTTACATTCTCAAACGTTTTCTCAAAATTTACCTTTGCACATTCCTGTGACTTCATAGAATCCATACAGTGGCCCTTTGGTCCAACAAGTCCACACCAAACCTCGGAGCATCCCACCCAGACCCATCCCCATCCCCCTATAACCCACCTAATCTACACCTCCCTGAATGCTACGGGCAATTTAGTATGGCCAATCCACCTAACCTGCACATCTTTGGACTGTGGGAGGAAACCGGAGCACCCGGAGGAAACCCACGCAGACACGGGGAGAATGTGCAAACTCCACACAGACAGTAGCCTGAGTTTGGAATTGAACCCGGGTCCCTGGTGCTGTGAGGCAGCAGTGCTAACCACTGTGCCACCATGCTGCCCCAACTTCCTTTGCATTTGCTGCTTTCCAAAATCCTGTAGAATCGCTAAGAATGTGAAAGAGAATGTGAAGGAGTTTTGGAGAAGTGGTTAGCACTATGTAATGTGCCACATGAAGGCTAAAAGCATTATTGAAAACTTGATATCGCTTAGAATTCATGAGACAAGAGCTTAAAATTCAATCAAGTTAACCCACTGTATTTAGAAAATTATACTAGGTTCATTACCTTTAAATTTATTTAACATAAATTTATTTAACAGCAGGAAAATTGCATATTATACAATTTTTATATTTTTATAACAACGCAAGTGAAGATGATTTTGCAAATATTGATTGTGTTTAAGGGAGTGTAACAGTTGTGGGAGGGGAGTTATATTCAAATTCAGCACAGCATTCAGCTTTAGATACTGAACTTTTCAGAAGCACCTAATTTTGTGCATTCCTGGGTTGTGATAGTCACAGTATTTATTGTCCATTCAAAATTGCCCAGAGTGTAGTTAAGAGTCAGCCATCAAGGCATATGTAAGCCAGCCCACTTAAGGATAGCTGTTTCATTCCCTAAAGGTCATTAACGAACCAGATGAGCTATCCCAGACAGTTGCCTCCATACAATGGGGCAGGGAGGAATCTCAATTGGCTGGGTAGCTGGTTTGCAATGCCGACCGCATAGGTTCAATTCTCACACTAGCTGTGTGAAGGACTCTGCTTCTCAACCTCTCCCCTTGCTTGAGGTGTGGTTACACTTGGGTTAAAACACCACCAGTTACCTCTGGCTACTGTGAAAGCATGAGAAAGCAGCCCTGTGGTCTGGTAGGACTATGGGGACTTTACAAAAATGCACATCGATGATGGTACTTTGAGCCTGATTTATTGATCATTGCCATTTGATGGGCTAGGAGGTGTCTCCACATTTTGTGCTTCCCTGACACTCTGAACTCCTCCACAAAGCTAAGAAAAAAGGTTCCACCTTCTCCCTTGTAAGAGATGTCCAATTGTAGCAATAAGATCTTCTTTGGGTAGGTATACTACCACCAATCCTTCGTGTGATACTCGTCTACAGGGCTTCCTAGTATTAGGTGATGAAGGATTAATTACCATTCAGCAGGAGAATTAGTTTATTACATAATGAGATAGTAAGAACTGCTGATGCTGGAGTCTGAGATAACACAGTGTAGAGCTGGAGGAACACAGCAGGCCAGGCAGCATCAGAGGAGCAGCAAGGCAGATGTTTAGGGTCAGGACCCTTCTTCAGACATGGGGGAGGGGAAGGGGGCTCTGAAATAAATGGGGGGGGGGGGTTGGGCTGGGAAAGATAGGTGGGATGGTGATAGCAGGTAGGTGGTGATGGGGATTGGACAGTGAGGTGGGAGGAGCGAATAGGTGGGAAAGAAGATGGATAAGTCAAGGAGGTGAGAATGAGAGGGAGGGTTGGTCTTGGGGTGAGGTTGGGGGTGGGCAGATTTTGAAGCTTGTGAAGTCCACATTGAGACCATTGAGTTTTAGGCTCCCAAGGCAGAATATGAGGTGCTGCTCCTCCAGTTTCCGGGTGGCATCGTTGTGACACTGGCGGAGGTCCAGGATGGGCATGTCATCCAAGGAGTGGGAGGAGGAGTTGCAGTGGTTCGCGACTGGGAGGTGTTGTCGTTTGTCGTTTGACGTTTGACGTTTGTCATGAACCGAGCGTAGGTGCTCTGCAAAGCGGTCTCCGAGCCTCTGCTTGGTCTCACCGATGTAGAAGAGGCCACATCGGGAACAGCGAATGCAATAGACCACATTAGCGGATGTGCAGGTGAACATCTGTCTGATATGGAAGGTTTTTTTTGGACCTGGGATGGAGGTGAGGTGGGAGGTGCAGGGGCAGGTGTAGCACCTCCTGCGGTTGCAGGGAAAGGTGCTGGGGGTAGGGGGGCTAGTGAGGAGTGTGGAGTGGACAAGAGAGTCATGGAGAGAGAAGTCCCTCCAGAAGGCAGATAAGGGTGGGGAGGGAAATATATCCTTGGTAGTGGGGTCAGATTGCAGGTGGTGGAAGTGGTGGAGAATGATGCGTTGAATCCGGAGGTTAATGGGGTGATATGTGAGGACAAGGGGAATTCTGTCTTTGTTTATATTATGGGGAGAGGGTGTGACGGCTGAAGTGTGAAAAACGCAAGAGATGCAATCGAGAGCGTTTTCAACCACTGAAGCGGGGGATGTTGCGGTCCTTGAAATACTAGGACATCTGAGATGTTCGGGAATGGAACGCCTCATCTAGGGAGCAGATGCTCCTTATTCATGACTCAGACAATGTGTACAGATCATTGATGATGTTGTTGAAATGTTCTCCTGGAAACCATATTTTTGTATTAAATCTTAATCCTTCCATTATGTAATTAGTTTTTAAAGTAATTGTCAAATTATTTTAAGACATCATCAATGGTGTCAGTATCTTCTGTAACTTTTTGTCTGTTAGTGATCCAATAGAATAAGGCATTACGTTAACTTGTTCTACTTAAGATTTGGTATGTAGACCTGAAGAGACCTGCTATTCAATTATTAGTCAAGTAAAACATTCTCTGAAATGTCTCCGGTGCATTTATATCATTCCTGAAATATGTGCTCAGTCCTCTAAGTGCAATCTCTCCAATGCCCTGTGTAAGTGAACCATACCCCTTATACTTGGTATTTGGTTCCCCTTGTGATAAATAATAAAAGTCCATTTACTTTCCTATATACTTAGCTTTTGCATGTACGATGTCCTACATGAGAGATGTATGCATCTACATCTCAGAGCTGTGCAATCTTTCCCTATTTAAATAATATGCTTTCTTAAAAAAATATTTTTTGCCAAAATGGGCAACTTCAGATTTTCCCACATTAAACTGTATTTGTCACATCTTTGCCTAATTATATATTTTTATTTTAGCTTCCTTTTGTCATCCTCACAACTTACCCACTTTTGGACCATCAGCACATTTGGCAATCCTACCTTCTGTCCTTTCATCCTAGTCATCTGTATAAATTGTAAATAATTGAAATCCTAGCACAGAACCCTGTGGCGCACAATTTGTTAAGTCTTGCCAACCTGAAAAAGACCAATTAATACCTACTGTCTACTTCCTGTTAGGCGATGTTTTATCCTTGCCAATATGCTACTCCCTAACTCATAACATTTTATTTTCTGGAATAACCTGTTTACATGGCACCTTATTTTTCTGGAAGCCTGAGTACATTACATCCACTGATTTCACTTTATTTACAGCACATACACATAATTTTAAAAAATTCCAATAGTTTGGTCAAATGTGACGTCTCTTTCGTGTGCACACATTGACTCTGCCTGATGACCTTGAAGTTATCCAAGTGCCCTGCTATAACTTATTTGATAATAATTACTCACACTTTCCCCATTGATGGAAGTCAAGCTAACTGGTCTGTAGTTTCCTGTTTTCTGTATCCCTTTTTCAGTAAAGGGATTACATTTGCTATCTCCCGGTCAAAAAGGAACATCTCCAAAGCAAGCAAATTCTGGAAAACTGAAAACAATGCATCAACTATCTTACTAACCATTTCTTTTAGGACCCAGCCACTTGTCAGACTACAGCTCCGACAATTTACTCAGTATCATTTCTTCGGTGATCGAGTTTTATAAATTCCTCTCTCCTTTTCCATCTCCTGATTTATTACTGCTTCTGGAATGTTACTTGTATCCTCCGTAGTGAAGACTGTTACAAAATGCCTGTTCAATTCATCTGCCATTTCCTTATTTCCCACTATAATTTCTTCAGACTCTTATGCTTCATGAAGGTGGTGCACTGGAAATTGAACCTCACTAATCCTGGAGTCATCACAAAGTTGAAGATTTTATAAAGATAGGCAGAACTCCCCAGTTTCCCTGTATTCTAAACCTGGGTTGACAAAAGCATGGACCAGGTTTCTGTACTTAATAATGATCATGACGAATAAATAGTTTCTAGCTGTAGGTAAACAATTAGGAATTATTACCATATAATTATTAGCTCAAACACTAATACCTCATAAAACACACACAGATTATGTGTTTTATCAAAGCACCCAGAGGAATCCCACACAGACTGAGGTTTCCTCCCACAGGTGGAAGATGTGCAAGTAGATTGATGGTAAATGCAGGGTTATGGGGTTAGGGTGGGGACAGGTCCGGGTGGGTTGCTTGGGAAACAAACAACCAAATGACCTGATTCCACACTGTAGATATTTAATATGAATCTATGAAAAGGATCACTTCAGCGCACTTTGTGGGCTAAGACCAATAAAAGACCAGAGTCTTTTCCTCTGCCCGTGACACCCATGTTTGTTCTTTTCTCTGTCTGTACGCCTATCTGTGTGTGTTATATGCAAACTCCACACAGACAATCGCCCGAGGGCGGAATCGAACTCGGGTCCCTGGTACTGTGAGGCAGCAGCACCAACCACTGAGCTACTGTGCCACCCCTTTTGGCTTTATACGTCTTGTTGCTCCTCAATCTTCCTTGTCCAGGAACTTCCACTTGCTTCATGAGGCACAGGTTGATTGGTTCGTACTTATAAAGCCATTGACGTATTGCCTAAAAGCCACAGCTTACAGGGGAAATAAACTGGCTTTCTTTTGAGGTGGTTTTTACTGCAGATAAGGAGTGGCTACTTGCTGTCTCACTGGTCCAATGGTTTCTGACTAATGTTCCTTCTAGTTTTCTTCTTCTTCTGCATCGTCCATGCATGGCAGCATTTTCTGGAACCAGAAGTCAATGCTGCAGTCCACTTTGACATGCCCATCACCATGTGCAGAATGTTGGACACGCATGCAGCTGCACAACTTGGAGTGAACGTTGCATCTCAATCAAACATTCACATGCGCCAATTATACAGTTGTCGGCAGGCAGAAAATCTTTGTCATCATCAATAGGTCCCAGTCCAATCAGTTACTTGTTGCCAAACAAATTGCATTTTGTACACATTTTCTGGTGCTATACGCTACTCAGCTTTCCCCACTAGTTAAACAGCAATGCGAAAAGCACTTAAAATAAGTATTGGTAGTTTGCTTTTTAAAATTGAATCAATCCTTTCCACCATTCTTGGTTTTTAACCCAAGTCCTTTTCTCATTTCATCCACAATCAAAAATATAGAAAAATAAAAAGATATGGTCTTCGCAAGTCTCACTTTCCCTAGAACAAGCACTCACTTTGTTAACTCTCTTTAAATAAAGTCTAACTGTTTGTTTGTCTTTCTGGCTAGCTTTGTCTTGTACTCTAATACTTTTCCTCTTGATTAATTTTTTGGTCATTCATGCTGTTCTTTAACGTCCACCCAGTTTTCTGACCTGCCATTTGCCTTTGCAGAATTATTTTCTTTTGCTTTTAGTTTGATACTCTCTTCAAAATCTCTGGTTAATCCAGATGGTGGGTCCATTCTTTGGAATTTCTCTTACTCGTGTATCGATTCTATGTAATCTGACGTTTTTCCTTACGTGTCTGAATGGCATTGGGAATATGGCATATGGTAAGTGATAAACTATTTATTTTGCAAAGGTTACTCTGCTTAAAAACATAAAATAAACAAGTTTAAACATCAACCTGTGAATATAACAATTTCAAGTAGTGCCTAATATAGCATTGCATGAGAATCCTCACTTTCTTTGATGTATTGTTGTTTGTTTTGCAGACAGGTATTTCCTTCAAGTTAATAATAGTGAATTCCATTTAAGACTCTTTTAATTCACTTAAAAAAGAACTAGAATTGTGGCTCAGAAACTAACAAGACTACAGAGAACTACAAGTATATAAAACAACTTGGCAGTTCTGAGTCAGTCTATACACATGGAAATAATAACCTTACTGCGATGAATCCTTAGAATAGCACATTGCAATTTTATGTATGGAGTAGGAAGACAAAAGTATAGATATCTCACAGTGTTAATGATATCTCATTAAAAAATGTCTGTATTGGGAATGCCTAGGTTGGCACAAACAAAACTGTTTTTAACCAGATTTGGACAAGGATTGGTGTGTCCAAGTGTGCCTTTGACATGCAAATTGTATTCTTATAAAGAGATCTCTGTGGATTTGACTCTACTTTTAACACTCGTGAATCTTTTACTGAAAGCAAATCTTGACAATAAAATTTTACACAGAGTGGAAGTACTAGCCTCAAGGCACAAATGTTGTTTTTATGCAGCTATATGTTAAGCCACAAATAAAATATTTTTCAACTTCACTTCTTCTGTCAGTATTAAACTGAAATATGTTGTTAAGTACAATGCAAAACACATCCTGTGTAGACTTGAAGAGAATTTGTTTATTCTTCATGCCTTTTCAATATTACACATTGGATTATGAGGTGAGAGTTACTGCCTTTCACATCAAGGCCACATTTGACCAAGTGGGGCATCAAGGAGTTGTAGCAAAACTGGAGTCCGTTGCAATCGGGGCAAATCTCTCTGCTAATTAAAGTCATACCTGGCACAAAGGCAGATGGTTATGACGAATGGAGATAGTCATCTCAGTTCCAGGACATCTCTGCAGGAGGTCGTCAGAGCAGTGTCCTAGGGACAGCAATCTTCAACTGCTTCGTCAGTGATCCTCCCTGCAGCATAAGGTGAGAGGAGGAGATGTTCGCTGCTCATCCTGGAGGCTTACCATTACCAGAAGCTGAACTGACTAACCATATAAATAGAATGGCTACAAGAGCAGGTCAGAGGCTAGGAATTTTGCAGCAGGTAACTCCCCTCCTGATTCCCCAAAGCCAGTTTCACCATCCACAGGAAACAAGTCAGACATGCAATAGAATGCTCGTCACTTGCCTGGATGGATGCAGCTCCAGAAACACTCGAAGTTTGACACCATCCAGGACAAATCAGTCCACTTGATTGGCATCCTTTCCACCGATGTTCACATCCTCCACCACCAACATTCAGTAATAGCAGTGTGTACTGTTTACAAGATGCACTGCAAAAATTCACTGAAGCCTGTTAGATAGTATCTTTCAAACCCACAATCACTACCATCTAGATGGATAAGGATAGCAGATACATGAATGACCATCACCTGCAAATTCCACTCCAAGCCACTCACTGTTGATTTGAAAATATATTGCAATTCCTTCAATTGCTGTGTCAAAATCTTGGAACTCCCTCCCAGACAGGATTGTGAGTGTATCTACGCAAAGTTTAATGCAACAGCTCAAAAAGACAGGTTATTGCCACCTCTAAAGGCTAACTAGTGCCTAGGGATATGCAATAAATACTGGCCCAGCCAGTGTTGTCCATGAGTGAATTTTGAAAAGCTGCTGTTCAATACTTGTGTCCACACATTAGTATGAAATTAATTTAATAAGTAGATTATGACCATTATTCAATTTGCTGATAGATTTTTGTATGACTGCTTTAAGACAATTCATCAATTTCAAATGTATAGGCTAGAGAGCTAGAAACCAAGTAGTGGAGATGTCAGTAGAGGAGTAGTTAATAGAATTACTCAAAAAGCTTTTACCTTCTTGGTACTTTGAAAATTGTTCTATTACAGATGATTACCATCTTTGTATACACATGAACATCAAACCCATTTCAAAATCACTTATAAAAAAGCATTTACAGTTTTCTCAATGCACCAAGTAACTTCCCTGCAGATCATTGTTAATAAATGCCATGGAGGGGTGTTCCAGTTGCAAATACATGACTTCTGGGAACAGTAACAGATCACCTTAATTTGTTGCATTGAGGCATAGTATTGTCCAATTTATTTAAATGAAATGCTGAAAATAGACTGTTGTAAGGAGATGATGGCCTAGTGGTATTACCAGTGGACTGTCAATCCAGAGATTCAGGTAATGTTCTGGGGACCCAGGTACAAATCTCACTATTGCAGATGATGGAATTTGAATTCAGTTTGAATGAAGGGTCTATGATGACCATGAATCCATTGTTGGTAGTCAGGAAAAATCCATCTGGTTCACTAATGTCCTTCAAGGAAGGGAACTGCTATCCTTATCTGGTCTGGCCTCCATGCGACTCCAGAGCCACAGCAATGCACTTGACTCTTAACTGGCCTCTGGTCAATGAATTAAAAAAAAAATGCCTTAGTGCTCAGTCTAAGGCCTTTTAGTTGACAGGTGATAAATGCTTATAAGGTATGTATTTAACAGTAATTTTAAACAGCACTTGATCGAAAACATGGATGTAGCGTTTAGCACAATCAGGTCCTGAGCTGAAGAGTGTAAAACCCTGAGGAGGGAAAAGGACTGATGTGGCAGGTTTTAAAATTAAACCTATTGAATCTTAAGAGAATTAAGGACTTGTTATCGTTTACCTCCAAGTAAATGCTAACATCAACAAAATCCTAGAAGTAACCAGAGCAGTTTAAAAATAAGCAATATTTTGCAAATATAGAATACTATTACTTGAGTACTTGGTGCATGCATTGTACAACAATCTCTTTAATTTTAGTGGACCTCTATAATTGCTCCTTTGTTTGGCATTGTTTCTCAGTTAGGAGATACATTTTTGTTAAAAACCGAAAGAACCGTGGATGCTAGAAATCAGGAAAACAAAAGTTCCTGGAAAAGGTTAGTAGCCCTGGTAGCAGCATTTCAAGTTCTGAGGAAGGGTACCTGGACCCGAAATGGTAACTCTGATTTCTCTCTGGAGATGCTGCCAAACCTGCTGAACTTTTCCAGCAATATCCCTTTTTGTTTCGTTATTGTTAATTTGCTCTCATGAGCAATCCATTAAGAGAGCATTTTTGCCATTAGTAACGTTGTTGCTCTTTATGTATCACAGTTTTCTTCCACGTCCTTGGGATAACGATAAAGCTGGCAAGGCTACATTTTGTGGAAATTATTAGTAGGTAGTGGGGTAATGCCCGCTGTCGCAAAAATTTCAACTTTGTCCAGGCAATTTCCTTTGTTGAGCTCTCCAGACTCTGTTCACTGAGTAGAATATTTCTAGGAGTGTCAGCCTCCAAAAACAAAGCTGTCTGCCTTTAGAGCGTACGAGCACTTTAATGGCTTTTGATTCCTTACCATTAGCAACCTGACACATGTATCTTGAACTTTAGCACTGCGAGAGAAAGACCATGTGGAGAAATCATTTGAATTTCCATCGAATAATATCGTAAGATTTAGTGGGAACTTGTTTCTGTTCAACTAGCATAGGTGCCCCTGGGAGTATAGGTCGTCTGCGTCCTGATCCCAGAATCACCCTGAATTTTGTATGTGGTGCATATGCCTTCAACAAAATTGAAATTGACTCAATAATTTGGCAAGTAGAAGAGTTAAAATTGTGGGGCAATCTAACTTGCCAGAAGAATTTGTCATCTGCACCAAAGGAATAAGCTTGGTTTTGTGAATTTCATAATATAGGTATGCTGACTCAGTGGTTCTTAATTAATAAGCCAAAAAATGCAAATTTAACCTAGTTACTGGTTTTGCTAACTATATCTTAGGGCTGCATTCAGCACGCGTATTTTCACTCTGGATAAGCTCTTAATTTACCATTATTTTTGTTTTTATAGTTCTTTATACAGAGCTACTTCTTCATATATTTCTATATGGTGTTTAAAAGAAAAAATGGTTTTCTATCTTTCAGACTTCCAGTTCAAATCTGACCACTTCAGGTGATGAAGATGAAATCAAATGGGAGAAGGAAGGCTACGTTTGTGCTGTTTGTCTGGATATTTTCTTCAGTCCATATATGTGTTATCCATGTCATCACATCTTTTGTGAGCCCTGTCTTCGGACCCTTGCGAAGGACAACCCCACAAATACGCCATGCCCTTTGTGTCGCACTG
Source organism: Ginglymostoma cirratum (assembly GCA_024137785.1). Taxonomy (NCBI): domain Eukaryota; kingdom Metazoa; phylum Chordata; class Chondrichthyes; order Orectolobiformes; family Ginglymostomatidae; genus Ginglymostoma; species Ginglymostoma cirratum. The sequence continues at coordinate 62,028,433 of JAHRHZ010000248.1, forward strand.
TCATCTCAAGAGTCTTTTTTCAAACAGGTACATGATAAGATAGAAGTGGTTTTCAGAGATTTGTCCTCCATAATTCAAAACACCCTAATAAAAATTTGCTCATCAACATCACCCTATCCTATAAAACCATACGAAATAGAAACAGGAATAGGCCATTCAGCCCCTCGAGCCTGCTCCCTATTCAATAAGATCACGACTGATCCGAGATCCTCACGTCAACTTTCCTACCCTTTCCCCACAACCCTTGATTTCCCCTACTCATCAAGAATTTATCTTCTCAGCATTAAGTGTACTGTGACTCTGCTCCCACAGCTCTCTGTGGCAAGGAGTTCGAAAGACTTTCAACCCTCTAACAGAAGAAATATCTGCTCATCTCAGTCTCAAATTGGTGCCCCTTTATTCTGAGACTGTGGCGTCTGGTCCTAGACTCTCCTATAAGGGGAAACATCCGCTCAGCATTTACGCTATTAAGTCCCTTCAGAATCCTGTATATTCTGCCAGATGGTCAGTAGAGCCAGTGTCATCAATGTATGTTTATATCTTTATGCCAAAATGAGTGGTGAGAGAAATCCTACAGAAATCACCATATCTTTTATGTTTTATAGACATCAAATGTATCTTTTTCTGAACATCTATGAAATTCAACATGTATATGTGCTAAAAACCCTTGGGACTGATGCACCAGTGGAAGTACTATGAGTGCATGCTTTTTACCCATTGATTCCAGTAGAATGTCTAGGGTCAGGGCAAGGTTAAATGATACAAAAACCATCGCCTACTATCTGTGCTATCATGGATGTATCCTGGGAATTAGCTACATATAGGGTAAACAACACTTGAAAGCATCTGGGGATGCAGTCAGTGCCAACATTCAGGATAATTCTTCAAATGGCTGCACAATTAAGTCTCTTTGGAAGAGACCAAAAACAATTTTGGTACTGACCTTCTAATGGCAACCCCTAGCCCTTGCATAACTACCCCCTATCTCTCTCAAAGTGAGCCTTCATGTTGCACTGTCACCAATAAGTTGAGTTTATCCTGCAGGTCAGGGTAGAGGAAATTTCCTCCTCTTTACTCCACCCCTATCATCTCTAATGCCAAGAACTATGTTGGAGTTGGATGGACTGGGGCTTTGAGATTTAAAACTGATGGGGATTCATGGAACATGAAGATTCCCCACCTTAGCTGGACTGAATGCCCATCCTACACCCCATTACTGTCAATAGGCACAAGAATTTTCCCATCTTCATTTTGTTTTCTGGGAAATATTTGCTTTGCTTCAAATAGATCCATTATAAGAAAAAGTTAGCAAATAATCAATTAATTTTTGTTAACTTATTTAAGGTTAAAATACAAATAATATTTCAGTCAATCAGAAAATAAAATTGTAGAAAATAGAAGCAGACGTAGGTCATTCAGCCCTTTGAACTTGCTCCGCCATTCAATGTAATCATAATTGATTATCCAACTCAGCATCCTATTCTCACCTTCTCCTCGTACCCTTTGGTCCATGTAGCCCTCTGAAATATGTCTAACTCTTTGGAAAATATTCAATGTTTTGACCTCAACCGCTTTCTTTGGCAGAGAATCTGACAGGCTCACCTCTTTCTGGGTGAAGATATTTCTGTTCATCTCTGTCCTAAATGGCCTATTGATATCCTCAGACTGTGACGCCTGGACTATCTGGTCATCAAAAACTTCCTTCCAGCGTTTACCCTATCTTGTCTTGTTAGAATTTTATAGATTTCTATGAGACCACCCCCCGCCCCCCCTCTTTCTTCTAAACTCCAGTGAATTTAATCCTAACTGATCCAGTACCCAACAATTTGCATCAAAATGTAAGTTTGTAAACAATATACTTCTACCGTTTGACAATGACTTGAATTTGACCTGTTCCTTTGGAGTTTTATTTTCTAATTTAATCAAAAACAAAATTACTTTTGTTGAGGAATTTCAGTTGTTTCCATTGGTGATCGACAACAGTTAATTCAAGGAATGCAAAGCCTAAAATTTGAGTATTGCTTAGTGAATTGAATCTGTCTTCATTTTGACCCATAATGCAAGTACCCACCAGGGATGAGGTGTGTATTTGATGTTCAGTTAGTGATACAGTTCAGATTACAATATACTTGTAGTTAGTATGTCACTGTACAAAAGTTCTCACGTTACATTTGAATTTGGCTGTGTGTGTTTTCCAATGTTTGCCTTGTTCATTCCTTAAAATATTTGTGCTGCAAAGGATATTTTGATTATAAGAACAGTCATATAATTCACAGTTTGCAGTTTTAAGTTGGTGGAGTATGTTCCGTTTGTCTGCTAGTTTAACAATAACACACATAAGTCATCATCAACAGATGTTTGAAATAAAATGCTTTCAAGGAGCAGAATGAGAAGAGGCAACATGAAAGAAATTATATAATTTTAAAGGAAGTGCATGGATGAATGTATACAAACTTCCAGGACAGTGTAATGGGATAGTTATTGAGCTATTACTTTTTTGAGGAAAAAAATAGGATTCTGAGTTTTATAAATAGGAGCATTTGTATGAACGCAGGGAAGACGGCAAAACCCATATAATCACTGCTTGTGTCTGAATTTTGAGCACCACATTTTAGGAATGATATCAGTGCCCCGGAGAGGGTGCAAAGGACATTTACCAAAGCTAAATTAATTGTGAGGCACTTCCCTTGTTCAGAGGAACTAGTGAAATAGATTATTCTGTGAAGAGACTTGGGAAAATGAGTTTGTTGTCCTTAGAGAAGGTTAGGGGAGATTTAATGTCTGTGTTTAAAATTATACGGGATTTGAATACAATAAATAAGGAGAAAGAGTTTCTGCTGGGGAGTAGTTCAGTAAAATGAAGGCATTCATTGAGGATATTTGGCTGAACAACCACGGAGAAGATTAGGAGTAAATGTTGTACACAGTTTGTTGTTATGATCTCTTATGCACATCTTGAAGGTATAGTGTCAGCAAATTCTACATTAACTTTCAAAACATTGCTGGTTCTTTTTGAAAGTTAATGTAGAATCTGCTGAACTATACTTGCACAAAAGGGAAAAAACTGCATGTCTTGGAGAGAGAGTGACAAAGTGGGATTAATTGGAAAGCTCTTTCATAGAACTGACACGTTGGGCATAATTCTGTGGCCAAACAATTGGATGGGGCTGGTATCACAGCACATAATTAATTTGCATCTGTTGCTTCCAATGCAGACTGCATGCAAACTTCAAGCTGCCTGCAATAGCTACTTGCTATTGAATGGGGTTGAATGTTGAATGCGCTTCAGTCCTAACACGTGCATCTTACAGTTTAGACACATTGCCAACTATTTAATAGTGACGCAACCAAACACATTGCGTGACTTTTAATGACGTACATTGTTTGTAAAACAGATCAAAGTGGTACACAATCCAAACAGCATCTAACCAACTAGGTCTGGCTTGGCTGCATGCCAGTCATGGAGGAGATGATGTTTGCCATCATTGGAATAATCGTCTCCGATGCTGTGGCTAGCAGTAGGTATGAACCCATTGAAGATGACTGTGGTGGAATCTTGTAGGTGAGTGGCTGACAAGATCTTTGGCCGAGCAAGGGCAGGTAAGGTTAGCGGTGTCAGGGATTGGGGCGGGTGACAGCGAATGAGGGAAGATGTTGCAGGTAATAATGAGAACGGTAGAGCCTGAGCCTTGGTGGGAAGTGGGTACAGTAGCAGTGGTGGAATGAATGATGAGAAGATGGTGGCATTTACACCGATGGAATGAAGAATGTCATTGTATACAGTGCTGTGCCTTCGTTCAGATGCTGAGACTACTCTAACATGTGACACTCTCAGCCCAGGCTGGCATTGTCTGATGTCAGGGCCTCCGTTCCTGGACATGGCGGAAGAGGAAGTTCCACATCTGTACCACTCATTCACAAAGACAGACAGGTGTCTGCTTGAAAAGCAAGGTGTCAATTTCCACCTGTCGGCCAAGTCCAGAGAAAAGCTTAGGCACAGTATAGTGAAGTGTAGCCGCAGGCTGACTGTCAGTAAAGACCGAAAGAACTGCAGATGCTGTAAATCAGGAACAAAAACAGAAGTTGCTGGAAAAGCTCAGCAGGTCTGGCAGTATCTGTGAAGAAAAGATCAGAGTTAACATTTCGGGTCTGGTGACCCTTCCTCAGACCATTCTTCTGAGGAAAGGTCACCAGACCCGAAACATTGAGTCTGATTTTTTTCTTCACAGATACTGGCTGACAGCCAATGTCTGGGTTCACAACAGATTGTTTAAAGAAGGCACAGGTACAAGGTATGCTGGATTTGTCAGCAAATATCTGCAGAGTGACAAGTTGTTCCAAGAATGAAGTGTGGTAAAATGGAACAACATGAGGAACTCCAAAAGGTCAAGGTAGTCAGTTAATGAAATGTATTTGGTAAGATAGGGCGAGAGATCTTATGGTTGAGAATCCCTCCAAAATACCTGACACAACTCTCACTTAACCAAAAAAATGTAAGAATCAGCCCAAGGACATTAAATTTGTTTTGTATATCTTTATTGGGAATAACTTAGGTAATTCTAAAAGATCTGTGTAGAATACATTCTTTATTTTCTTTCTCAATCCTGAACACCAGATTACTAGTTGCACATTCATTTTCCAAATTGTCCAGTCATCATGAATGACCTTGGATGATGAATGTCAGCAAGGTACTTAACTGTGAGCAGACACTGCAGTCAAGCTTCATCTTATATGCTCCCAATGTCAAGTACTGTTTCACTGACAACAGATGTCACTGGATAGTTATAAGGAGGATGAACAATGGCTACTTTGCTTCTACACCTCCACAACGTTAGGGTCTGAAGCCATCTGCTATGATTTGCTACCATCTGAGCTAAGATCCATCAAGTGAGCATAAACTAAAGATTGGAACTGGAATCTACATGTGTCAGTTACTCATTGTTATCTAAACCATCGAGGAAACCCTAAAGAAATTGAAACCATATTGCTAACCTTTCCCATTCTCCCACAGTATTGCTCCAAACTACTGAATACTTATGTTAGCATAACCCTGAGTAAATCTTCCTTTGACTTTCCCTTGCTATCAGTTGAAAAATGGCTTCCTTTCACTATACAGCTCCCCGCAGCAGCACACTTAAGGCTGACGACTCTGTGTGACAATTTAATTAACACTGACTACTTCAGAGATTGACATTTACATGTACCCAGCTAATCATTACCAGCAACTTTTAATTTCTTTTATTCTTCTCTGCTTTACAGAGTTGAATAACACCATGAAAAGTTTATTCTCTGAGGAGTATTTAGCCAGAAGGCAAAACTTCCAAAAAGCAAGCTGTGCAAAGTGGCCGTTACCTAACTGCAGGAGATTGTTCAGAGTCTTGGGAGGTAAGACAATATTTCAGTGCTTCAGATATTTGCAAACAATTACTTAAGCTCTACCCACTGTTTAGAACCAGTTTTGAAGTTTTGTACTTAAAAAGTTAAGGAATAAAAATTTAGTGTATCTTCATACTCATGCAAGAATGTTATAATTTCCTTTGCGTTACTGTTACTAGAACTAGTATGAACATATGAACATTAAAGCATATGGGATTGGGCATAGTGTATTGAGATGGATAGAAAATTGGTTAGCAGAAAGGAAACAAAGATTAGGAATAGATCATAGATTCCCAACAGTGTGGAAACAAGCCCTTCAGCCCAACAAGTCCACACTGACCCTCAGAGCATCCCACCCAGATCCATTCCCCTAATTGACACATTCCTGAACACAATGGGTAATTTAGCACGGCCAGTCCACCTAGCCTGCACATCTCTGGACTGTGGGAGGAAACCGGAGCACTCAGAGGAAATCCACGCAAACACAGGGAGAATGTGCAAACTCCACACAGACGGTTGCCCGAGGGTATTATCGAACCCGGATTCCCGGCACTGTGAGGCAGCAGCGCTAACCACTGAGCCATCGTGCCACCCCAAACATAGCTGGCAGGATTCGAACCTGCGCAGGGGAGCCCCAACGGATTTCGAATCCATCACTTTAACGACTAAGCCACAACTACAGGCCCCAGATAAATGGATTTTTTTCTGAATGGCAGGCAGTTACTAGTGAGGCACTGCAGGGATCAGTACTGGGACTCCAACTATTCACAATATATCATAGAATAATGTAGTTCCTACATTGTAGAAGCAGCCCATTTGGCCCATCGAGTCCACACTGACTCTGAAGAGCAGCCCAGCCAGACTTACCCCAACCCCATAACTCTGCATTTCCCATGCCTAATCCATCTAACCCACAAATCCCTGGACACTGTGGGCAATTTAGCATGGCCAGTCCATCTAACCTGCATATCTTTGGACTGTGGGAGGAAACCAGAACACCCAGAGGAAATCCACGCAGACACAGGGAGAATGTGCAAACTCCACGTAGACAGTGGCCTATGGGTGGAATCAAACCTGGGCCCCTGGTGCTGTGAGGCAGCAGTGCTAATCACTGAGCTACCATGCTGGCACAAATATGTTGTCAGAAGCTCATCTTGAAGTCAGGCATCGAGATTGCGCAATACACTGTCTTTTTTCTTAGACCTTTGATAATTGGATCAGTAGCTAGGGGACAAAGTTTGAAGAACAGACAAAAGCGATGGCCTCAGTCTTCCCGATATTTAACTGGAAGAAATATCCTGTCGATGTTCAATTGATGCTGGATGTCCGATAAGCAGCCTGATAATTTAGCAACAATAGAGGAATCAAAAGCAGTATTGAGGAAATAGCGCTGGGTGTCATCGACATACATGTGGAAACTAATACTGAGCTTTCTGATGGTGTGACTGAGGTGTAGTGTATAGATGCGAAATAGGAGAGAGCTAAGGATAGATCTTTGAACGACATGAGAGGTGGTAACCTGAGAATGGGAAGAGAAGCCATTGTGTGATGCTGTCGTTACAAGGAAGAAGGTGATGTGATCATGCATGTAAAAAGCTGCTGACAGTTTGCAAAGTAGGGATAGTTACTGTTGTCAAAAACGCAGTGTCATTTACGATTTTAACAAGAAACCTTTTGATACTATTTTACGGACAGAAACCAGCTTGAGTTTGTTTGAGGAAAGGGTGATGACAGCAGATTTAAAGGAGTTGGACAAGCCTGAACAGCCATTAACAAATATTAGCTAGTATAGGGACTGGAGGGAATTGGATAGTCAGCAGTTGAGTGGGAGAGGGACCAAGAGAATAGGAAGTCAGTCTGTTGGACGAGAGAAACTCAGAGAACGTATAGGAGAAGATTGGAAAGAAACTAGAGAAAAATACAAGCAGGGGACATCTTTAGAGGAAGGTTGACTGGGCGGGCTAATGCGCAGCTGATCGAATGGAATCGGGGATGCTCAAGAGGTCAGGATCAGAGTAGCACTGGTATACCTAAGGGCGTAGCTCCAAAGGAGATTAAAGATAAGGAGGGGAGGGGAGGAATTTGATGGGATTTGCAGGCTAGTAGTGTGAATAGAGTACTGAACCAGCAGATTTTTTTGTGCAGGGTGGAAGATAGAAGTCAGATCAGGTGGAATAGTCACGTGTATTGGTAACAAAGGCGATGGTGAATGTTTCAGTAGCGGACGACTTGAAGCAGAGCCGTGGAAACACATGTATGCAGTCTTACTGATGGTATGGATATGTGGTAGGAAGGTCAGCTTGGTTTCAACATGATACAATATGATGCCAAGACATTGAACAGTCTGGTTCAACCTAAGGAGAGGAATGGTGTTGGTAGAGCTTGTGATGGATCTGGAAGAATGTCAGGCTTTTTTGATTTAACTTTTTTATGCTTTGTGGTTTTTTTTAGCAAAACGCGTATTATTATAGCTTTACCCGTCAGGTAAAAATTGCTAAGATTTATCTGTATCGGTAACCCTGGACCCCTTCTTCAACTAGGCATTAAAAATAAAATCAAACAGGCTGGAGGAAGCACCTGTGCATTTTTCCTTAAGACTTGGCAGAATCTCCACAATATGTTGCATTCATTCATTCATATTCTATTCTTCAGAGACCACTTACAATAATTTTACCTGACAGGACCTGTCAAAAAGCACTTACTTTTGAAATACAGTTAAAAAATCATTCATTATAAGTGGCTAACTTTATCTTGGGATCATTTGATCTTGTGATTCAACTGAGAAAGAATAAATCGCATTCTTTTTATGATGGCAAACTCTGAGGCAATGACCTGTGGCCTTCCTATAATGAGCTAATTAGAGCTGTTATCAGTATAACCATGGTAATTTGTGCCTCATACTGCGCTAGTGTCAGAACATTGATGGTTGCAGGGAGAAATCCTTAGAGAACGAAGGGAAAATAAATCATTGGAGAGGGCTCAGTAACCTCATTATTTCCTATTAATTGATTACATACTGCCACTCAATAGAAGTACATAAACTCCGTCACATTTGTTAATTCTTCAAAGTGAGCATCATTATTTCATGAAATGTACTGACCGTAGCTGCATCTCCGAGCATTGACTGCTACTGCTTTTACAAATTAGAAGATTAAAACAGAATATCATTTTCCCAGGGAGCTTCTATATCCGATTTGAAGATAAGTGTAGACCCACACAAGCCCTTCCAGAACTCACCCAACAATCCTACTATGCCATGACAAATATTCTTGCCCGAGTATTGGACAAATCTAATGAATCAAATAAGATCCTTAACTTTAAGTAAAACCTACAAAATTTCTCAACTGATGAAAATATGTAAACATTACTGAACTCAACAAAGGTTTATTTGTTTTACAATGTTAAATGACTCCATTTCAAAGGTACATTTTTAAAAAAAAATTATTTAGCTATTGTTTTTTCTGTACTAGGGAACAGGGTTATGAGGAGAGGGTGAGAAAGAGGAATTGAGGTCAAAGATCAGCAGCATTTTGTTGAACGGAGAAGCAATCTACTGGGGCATATGACTTCTTCCTGCTCACCTTTCTTATGTACATCAAAAGTATATTATCATGTTAGAAGCACTCCTGATTATTCTTTATAACGTAATGGTGTTTTACAAGCAGAAGAGATGCTGAGCAGAGATAGAAAACATGAGGAAGACCAAGGTTATAAAAACATATGGGCAAGTAGTTTATTTTGTGGAAGGTAAAAGAAGAAGCAATACATAATTTCAAAATACAAGGATATAATAACTGAATTTTCAGATCTAAATCATCGAAGAAAGCATAAGCACCAGAGTTGGAGTTATGGGGTAGAGATCTGGGAACTACAGCAAGAGATCACTGGAATCAGATGCAATGAGACTTTAGGCTTTGAAGATGAAGATTTGGAAATGCTAACAGACTTGGAGCCCAAAGATGCTTGACAGTGGCTGGTATGGGTATGAGAGAGATTTGCATTAACTAATTTTAGAAATCAGTCCATGCAATAACAAAAACATTAATGAGAATGTTGGCAGTAGAATGGAAAGGTAAACGTACAGACAGAAAATATTCCTAATATGGCCAATTGCTGCAATTCACACTTACACGATGCAGGGTAAAAAGCAGAGTTCAAGGTCTAATCTGAATGTGCAGCGGGAAAGGTAATTGAGCTAGAGCTAGAAATAAAAATTCAGAAAAATTATATGGCACTTTCATAACCTCAGCTTATCTCAAACTGATTTACAGCCAATAAGACACATTTGAAGTGTTGTAATGTAGGATGCACAGCTTTCATATTGTTTCTTATTCATTCACGGGATGTGTATATTGCCAACAAGGCTGACAATTTTTGATTATCCCTTATTACCCCTGAGAAGATGTGCTTGAATCACCACCTTGGACCACTGCAGGTCATATGATGTAAGTACTCTTAGTGCTGTTTGGTAGAAAACTCCAATATCTCAACCCACTAAGAAGAAGGAGCAGCAATATATTCCAAGGCAGGGTGGTATGCAACTTAGGGAGGAATTTTCAGGTGGTAGTGTTGTCATGTGCCTTAGCCTTCCAGGTGGGAGAATTGGGAGTTTGGAAGGTGGTGTTGGGAAATGTTTTGGCAAGTTGTTGCAATACATCATGCATAGGGATACACTTTTTACAAGGTATACCAGGGATGTTGTATGCATTTAGTGGTGAATGGGGTGCCAATTGAATGAGTTCGTTTGTCCTGAGAGGTGTTTAGTTTCTTTAATGTTGTTGGAATGACACTCCTCCAGGCAAGTGGGGAATGTTCCATTATATCGCTGACATTTTCCTTGTAGTTAGGGGCAAGGATTTGAGAAATCAGGTCGTAAATCACTACCTTGGAACTCCCAGCCCATGACCTCATTTAACTACAGTATTTTGTGACTTATCCAATTTGTATCGTGTCAATGGTGACCCTCAGGCGAATGACTGTGTTCCTCTGTCTGTGGTGGGGAGCTTCAGTGATGTTGGTTCTCAGGCTGATTAGATTCTCCCTTATTAGAAATGAACATTTTCTGGCATTTGTCTCCTGAACGTAGCTTGCCACTTCGCAGCCGAAGCTGGAATGTTGTCTAGGTCTTCCAGCATCCGGGAATGAACTGTATCTGAGGAGTTGAAAGCGGAACTGAATATTGTGTAGTCATCGGCGAATATCTCCACTTCTGACTAATGATGAAGGGAAGTTAATCTATGAAGTGACTAAGGATGACTAGGCCTATGACATTAGCCTGAGGAACTTTTGCATCAGTTTTCTGGAACTGATCTAATTGGCCTCCGACAACCAAAATCATGTTCACTTTATGTTAGTTTTCCCTTTGATTCGTATTGACTTCAATTTTCTTTGGGCTGCCTAATCCCACTCAATCATGTATTGCCATACTATCAAGAGCAGCCACTGTACTCTTGCCTCGAATTCAGTCCCCTTTTTCCTTGTTTGGATCAAGCCTGTGCAAGTAGGTTATTGATGAGCAATTGTGCCTTGATGTTATTGTCTAAAACAGCTGATGATTGAGGTAGTCTAATGGATTGGTAATTGGTCTGATTGGATTTGACCTGAATTCTGTGGTGGGATATACCTGGTCAGTTTTTCCACTGTGCCATTTAAATACTGTAGCACAACTTGTGCCAGGGCACAATTCTTTAACAGTACAATGAGATATCATAGTGCCTCATGGTCTCTTATACTCAGTATACTGACTCCTTCTTTAATTTCAATTAAAACAAATTGAAATTGGCTGGAAAGCGACATCTTTGATATAGGAATAGGGAATTGGATTGTCTATTTGTCATTTCTGGCTGTAGGTGGTTGCAAAATGCTTCAACCTCTTCTTTTGTACTTGTGCAGCTCTCTACCATCATGAAGAATGGAGGTGTTTTGTGGTGTGCTCCTTCCAATAGTTTTCCAGACTACTCATGACTGGTTGTGGCAGAATTGCAGAGCTTTGATCTGATCTGTTAGTTGTGCAGTGACTTACTGCAGATTTGCATACTGCATCCACTGTGTGCAAACATGCTATAATATCCCTCATCTTTGTGCGGAATGAGTGCTGTTCCTGACATGTAATCCTGCACTGCTTCTTAAGCCAAGGTTAGTGCCCTGTTTTGGTTGTATTGGTAGAATGAGAGATGTGTTGGATCTGATGGTACAAATTATAGTGAAATATAATTCTGTTGTTGCTGATGGCTCACAATGTCTCATAGATGCCCATAGGGCATGTCGTAGAACTATGTCTCAGAGGGTTCTAAACTAAGCAGTGGGAGGTAGGTTCAGTTGCATGGAAAATCATATAATCATAGTAGAGGAAAAAGTAGGCTTGGTGATGGGCTCGATTGTTACCAGAAAATAAAAGTAAAAACAGAATGTGTGAATAACTGCACCTCCCAGTCGCGAACCATTTCAACTCCCCCTCCCATTCCTCAGACGACATGTCCATCCTGGGCCTCCTGCAATGCCACAATGATGCCACCCAAAGGCTGCAGGAACAGCAAATCATATTCAGCCTGGAAACCCTGCAGCCCAAAGGTATCAATGTGGATTTCACAAGCTTCAAAATCTCCCCTCCCCCAACCGCATCCCAAAACCAGCCCAGCTCATCTCCACCTCCCTAACCTGTTTTTCCTCTCACCTATCCCCTCCACCCACCTCAAGCCCCACCCCCATCTCCTATCTACTAACATCATCCCGCCCCCTTGACCTGTCCGTCCTCCCTGGACTGACCTATCTCCTCCCTACCCCCCCACCTACACTCACCTTTACTGGCTCCATCCCCACCTCTTTGACTTGTCTGCCTCCTCTCCACCTATCCTCTCCTCTATCCATCCTCTATCCGCCTCCCCCTCTCTCCCTACTTATTTCAGAACCCTCTTCCCCTCCCCCATTTCTGATGAAGGGTCTAGGCCCGAAACGTCAAGTTTTCCTGCTCCTATGATGCTGCTTGGCCTGCTGTGTTCATCCAGCCCCACGCCTTGTTATCTGTGTGAATATCATATTGTACCATTAAAATGTAGTGAACCTCCATAATAGGGCAAACTTAAAGGCCTTGTATCTTAATGCACAAAACATTTGGAATAAAATAGAATAACATATGACGCAAATGAAGGTAAATCGAGGTCACAAGCACTTTAAACTAGTTAAATGGTTGGAGGGGGAGGGCTCAGAAGAGGTTATTAAAATTTCCAAAACAAGTAATAGGACAGAGAGTTTTGAAAGGGTCAGGAATCTAACTTCAGGGATAGCAGAGAAAGGGATAACTATGGCAAAGGGGCAATCCATGCAGGACTGACAGTATTGTACTTAAGTGCATGCAATATGTGAAACAAAGTAAATGAGTTTGTAGTGCAGATTGAAATTGGTGGGTATGATGTTGTGGATATTACAGAGATGCGACTGCGAGGAGATCAGGTGTAAGAACCAAGGATACACATTGTATCGAAAGGACAGGCAGGTGAGCAGAGGGGGCGGGGTTGTCTTGTTAGTATAAAATTAATCAAATTGATAGCAGGAAGCGATATAGAGTTGGAAAGTGTTGAATCTGTGTGGATAGAACTGAGGAACTAAAAGGAGAAAAGACCCCGATGGGATTTATGTACAGGCCTCATAGCAGTAGTCAGGACATGGGACAGAAAATAAGTCAGGAGATAGAAAGGCATGGAAAAAAGACACTATTACAATAATCACGGGAACTTTACTGTGCAGGTGGATTGCAAAAATCAGGTCGGTCACAGGTCCCAAGGAAAGGAATTTGCGGAATGTCTATGAAATGCGTTATTTTTGCAGTAGCTTATGGTAGAGCCCATTAGGGAACAGGCGATTCTGGATTTGATGATGTGTAATGAGGCAGACTTGATTAGGGAGCTTAAGATGAAGGAATCCCAAGGGGACAGTGACCATAATATGATGGAATTCACTCTGTACTTTGAGAGGCAGAATTTTGTATCAGAAGTAATGATATGATAATTGAGTAAGGGGTAATGTAGTCATTGCAACAAGGTCAGTCAGGTGGATCCATAGAATATGAGTTCCCTGATTGGACCAGATTAACAGCTCCAATCAGGGAGCCCTGGCTGACAGATAAAAAGTGTCGGATATTCTGTCACTGAGAGCTGGCTCTGAGGGAGGTGGATTAGTGTCAAGGGCTTCCCACATGTAAATAAAGGGTGACTCGGTGACAGGATATCAGCCTCTGTGGATTTATTTCAGGTAACTATAAAGATGTGAGAGAGGAGCTGGCCAGAGTTGAATTGGAAGGGGTCATTAGCAACTGTTCATTCTCCCAGGCTGACCTTTACCCAGTCCTTTGTCATACTGTTTCTCCCCCTCTCTTTGGGCCCGATCTCCACCTATCGTTTACTCCTCACCCCTCCCCGATCCCACATTCTGTATAAATACCACCCTTTTCCTAGTGACCATCAGTTCTGAAGATGGGTCACTGGACCTGAAACATTAACTCTGCTTTTTCTGTCCACAGATGCTGCCAGAACTGCTGAGATTTTCCAGCGATTTCTGTTTTTATTTTTGATTGGAAGGGATATCTAGCAGGGAAAATGGTAGAGCAACAAAGACAGGGGTTTTTGCTGGCAATTCAGGAGGCACAGTAGAATTCATCCTAAGGAAGAAGAGACATACTAAAGGGACAATGAGGCAACTATGGCTGACAAGGAAAGTCAGGGCGCATAAAGATAAAAGAAAGAGCGTACAATGCGATGACGATTAGTGGGAAGCCTTCAAAAACCGGCAGAGGACAACTAAAAAAGCGTTAAGGTTGGGTAAAGATGAAGACAAGAATAAGCTAGTTAGTAAAATAAAAGAAGATTGCAAGTTTTTTTTTAGCTACATAAAAGATTTAAATAGCCGTGTGACCTAATGGACAAGGCTTCTGACTTTGGTGTTAATCAGGGTACGATCAGAAGAGTTTGAGCTCTGCTGTGATTATGTTACCAAACCTTGTACAAGAGAATGACCCAGCCAGTTTATTGAAGTTTCAGCGTGGGAGCATTTTAGGAAACAGTGATCATAATTCCGTAAGTTTTAACGCACCTATGGGTAAGGATGAAATTTGTCCTTGGGTGCAAGGGCTAAACTGGAGGAAGGCTAATTACAAAGGTATGAAGCAGGAATTTGGGAAATTAGATTGACGGGCGGCTATTTGAGGGTATGACATGTAAGAGTCTTTTAAAGGCCAGTGAATCAGGACCAGTAGGTTCCTGTGAGGATGAAAGATATGAATGGCAAGATTTGGGAACCCTGGATGACAAGAGAGATTCAGAGTTTAGTCAAAAAGGTAAAACATGCATATTTAATATTTAGGAAACTGAAATCAGACAAGGCCCTTGAGGAATATAGAGGGAACGGAAAATAACTTAAACAAGAAATTAGAAGGGCTAAAGGGGCCATGAAAACTTCTTGGCAAGCAGAATTAAGGAGAATCCAAAGGCATTTTATACGTATATTAAGGGCAAGATGGTAGCCAGGGGAAGGGTAGGTCCAATCAAAGATAAAGGAGACAGTTTATGCTTGGAGCCAGAGGAAGTGGGTGAGTTCCTTAATGAGTATTTTGCATCAGTATGCACCAAAGAGATGAGCATGGATGATGGTAAGTTTAGGGAGGGTTATGTTGATGTTCTAGGGCACATCGGTATTAAAAAGGCAGAGGTGAGGTCTTGATAAACATATTAAAGTAGATAAGTCACCAGGGCCTGATGGGATCTATCCCAGGATACTGAAAAAGATAAGGGAGGAGATTGCTGGGCACTTGAAAAGATATCTGTAACCTCTTTAGCCACAGGTGAAGTCCCAGAAGACTGGAGAACAGCCATTGTTGTTCCTTTGTTTAAGAAAGGCAACAGGGATAATCCAGGAAATTTATAGGCCTTACATCCATGGCACAGAAATTATTGGAGAAGATTCTTAGGGATGGGATTTACTCACATTTGGAGAGGAATGGACTTATTAGGAATAGTCAACATGGCTTTATACAGGGGAAGACTTGTCTCACAAATATGATTTATTTTTGAGGAAGTCATGAAGATGATTGAGGGTAGGGCAGTGGATTTTGTCTACATGGATTTTTACTAAAACATTTGACAAGGTTCCTCATTGCTGGTCCAGATGAGTATGTCACAAATGAGCCACAGTGAGTTGATAAGTTAGATACAGGTGAAGATCTGTGACCAGTGGTGTTCCACAAGGAACAGTACTGGGACCTCTGTTTGTAATATGTATAAATGGTTTGGATAAAAATGTAAGTGGTCTGATTAGTAAGTTTGCAAACAACACAAATTATTGGTAGAGTTGTGGATAATGAGGAAGGCTATCAAAGGATACAGCATGATAGAGACAAGTTGGGCAGAGAAAAGGCAGATGGGGATTAATCCAGATAAGTATGAGGTGTTACGTTTTGGGGGGTCAAATGTAAGAGGAAAGTATGCAGTAAATGAAGGACCCTTAGGAACTTTGGTAGAGAGACATGAGGATGCAAGTCCATAGCTCCCTGAAAGTGGCAACACAAGTGGATAAAGTGGTGAAGAAGGCATATGGTATGCTTGCCATCATCAATCAGGGCATTGAGTATAAGAGTCGGCAAGTCATGTTGCAGCTGTGTAAGACTCTAGTTAGGCCACTTTGAAGTATTGTGTGCAGTTCTGGTTCTCACACTGTAGGAAAGATGTGGAGGCCTTGGAGAAGGTGCAAAAGAGGTTTACCAAGTTGATGCCTGGATTGGGGGGTGTTATTCATAAGAAGAGGTTGGATAAACTTGCGTAGTTTTCACTAGAACGCTGGGGGATGACCTTATAGAAGTATATAAAATTATGAGAGGCCTGGCTGGGGTGGATAGTCGGAGCCTTTATCCCAGGATGAAATATAAAATACTAGGGGACATACGTTTAAAGTGAGAGGGGAACGTTTTAAAGGAGATGTTCCAGGAAAGTTTTTTACACACAGGATGGTTGGTGCCTGAAACAATCAGCCAGGGGAGATACTAGAAACAGATACGACAGCAATGTTTAAGAGACATTTGCACAGACACATGAACAGGCAGGGAATAAAGGGATGTGGACTATGTACAGGCCGATGGGATTAGATTAGAATGGCATCATAGTTGGCACAGACACGGTGGGCAGAAGGGCTTAAGCTTTTGTTCTATGTAAGAGAGAGACAAGGGTGGACATTGGACCGCAGGAAATTTGAGGCTGAAGAAGTAGTAATGAGAAACAAAGAAATGTCAGAGGAACAGAATGGGTACTTTGCATTAGTCTTTATGGTGGAAGACGCCAGTAGCATACCAGAGCTTTAAGACAGTTGAGGGGCGGAGGTGAGTGCAATGGCCATCACTGAAGAGAAGGTCCTGGGGAATCTGAAAGTCTGAAGGTGGATAAATTACCCAGAACCAAATGAACTACACCACAGGGTCAGAAGGAGATACCTAATGAAATTATGAATGCATTGGTGGTGATCTTTAGGAATCACTGGGGTCAGGGAGGGTCCCAGAGGATGGGAAAATGTAACACCCCTGTTCAAGAAGGAGAAGGGGGCAGAAAATGGGAAATTATAGGCCTGTGAGCCTGACCTCCGTGGTTGGTAAGATTTTAGAGTCCATTATTAGGGATGAGATTGCGGAGTACTTGGAAGTGTATGGGAAAATATGGTTGAATCAGCACAGCTTTGAAAAGGGGAGGCCACGTCTGGCAAATCTATCTAATGAGAAAGATGGATAAAAGAGAGCAAGTGGATGTGATCTGTTTGGATTCCCAGAAGGACTTTGACAAGGTGCTGCACAGGAGACTGCTAAATAATGTAAGAGCCCATCCATGGTGTTAGGGGCAAGGTACTGGCATGGATAGAGAATTGGCTGACTGGCAAAAGACAGAGAGTTCAATGGAGTATTTTTCAGGATGCAGCAAGTGAGTAGTGGATTCCCACAGGTGTCAGTGTTGGAATCACAACGATTCACTTTATACACTAACAATCTGGACAAAGGAACTGAGAGCATTGTTGCTAAGATTGCAGATGGACAAGATAGGTGGAGGGCCAGGTAGTGTAGAGGAAGTGGGGAGGCTACAGAAGAACTTGGTTAGGAGAGTGAGCAAAGAAGTGCAGGTGGAATACAATGGGAAGGTGTGAGCTTATGCAGTTTGGTGAGAATAGAGCATAGACAATTTTCTGAACAGGGAAAAGCTTCAGAAATCTGAAGCACAAAGGCATTTCTCAGTCCTAGTTCAGAATTCGCTTAAAGTTAACATGTAGGTTCAATTGGCAGTTAGGAAGGCAAATGCAAAGTTAACATTCATTTCTAAAGGGCTAGAATACAAAAGCAGAGAAACTGTATAAGGCTCTGGCCAGACCACATTTGGAATATTGTGAGCAGTTTTAAGCTTTAACACAGAAGGATGTGTTAGCATTGGAGGGGGTCCAGAGGAGGTTGACAAAAATGATCCCAAAGATGAAGGGTTTATCATATGAGGAGCAATTGAGGACCCTATATGTATGTATATGATGGAGTTTAGAAGGATGAGAGGGAATCTGACTGAAACTTGTAGAATACTGAGAGGCCTGGGTAGAGTGGACTTGGAGAAGATGTTTCAACTAGTAGGAGAGTCTTCCTCCCGAGGGCACAGCCTCAGGGTGAAGAGATGCCATTTTAGAACTTCAGCCAGAGGGTGGTTAATCTGTGGAACTTATTACTGCAGTGGGCTGTGGAGACCAAGCTATTGAGTGTATTTAAGACAGAAACAGATTGGTCCTTGATTAGTAAGGGGATCAAAGGTTATGGAGAAGAGGCAAGAGAATGGGGTTGAGAAACATATCAGCCATGATCGATGACAAAGCAGACTTGATGATTCAAATGGCCTAGATCTGCTTCTCTTTATAATGGTCGTATTGTCTAGTATCTGGTGCTGGATGTGTTTTCACTAATTCCCTTTTAGTGCCTTGGTAGTGTCACAGAACATGATGAAGGGTGTCTTCAATGTGAAGAATCATTCTACAAGGACTGTGCAATATTCTCTGGTCAGCCATTTCACCCATCAAGTCTGTCCAGCCATTCAGTGAGCTCATGGCTGTTCTGATAATCCTCAACTCCACTTTCCTGTCCTTTTCCCCATAACTCATGATACACGTGATGACTAAAGTAAGTGTTGTCTATCTCAGCATTTAAACTTGAACGACCCAGTCTTGACATCCATCTGCAAAGTATTCTGCAAATTCACTACTGTCTCAGAGAAGAAATTACTCCAGAGGAAGTGAGTGACCGCTTTCTCTGAGATTATTCCATCTGGTTCGAGACATTTCCACAAAGGGAAATGACATCTTAACATCTACCTGTCAAGCCCCTGAAGAATCTTGTATGTTTCAATAAGACTGCCTCTCATTCATCTGAATTCTAATGAGTACAGGCCCATCCTCCTCAACCTCGCATAAGAAAATTCCTTTATACCGGTGATCAACCTAATGAGCCATTTTTGCACTGCCTCTAATGTCAGTACATCTGTCCTTAAATAAGGGGACCAAAATTGTTCACAGTATTCTAGGTGTGGTTTAACCATGCCTTGTTTAGTTTTAGCAAGACCTGCCTATTTTTATACCATTCTCATGAAATAAAGGCCATAGATACATCTGAAACAAGTAGGTTGGTGAGGGCAAGATAGAGATTCTCCTTTACGTTCCCCTCTGACTTCCTGCACAAGCTCAGTCTAACAGCTGTGTCCTCGAAGGCCCAACCAGCTTCGACCATTATGATTCTACCAGGTCATTTTGGTGGTGTATTCAACCCCTATGATGTCCTGTGCCCTTGCTGTTCTTAGTAGTTCTGCAATGGGAAGAATACTGACTCATCAGTAGAGGGTGGATAGTCAATAGCAATCTGTAGGAGCTGTCGTGGTCAGTGTTTTTCCTGATGGAATGAGATTTCATAGAAGTTATTGTTGAGGACTCCGTCTTGACTCTGTATCCCATTTTTCCCAACTTTCTCACTGCAGTACTGCACCTTACCTCCAGCACATTAGCCACATTGGAGATAGTCTACCTAACCTACAGGAAACCATTCAACCTATTCCTCCTTCAGTCCAAAGCTGAGATCAACCTGAGCTCAGAAATAGAGCTACAGTGTGCAAATGATGTTTGTATGCACTCACTCAGAAACTGGGCTCCGGGTTACTGGTCAACTCCTCCTCCAAAGCATCTATGAAACTTTGCCTTTGATGAAACAACAGGAAAACTGAGGCTTTCTTCCAACCTGCTCCCACAACACAACACTTCTCATCGTCAATTAAGAGTAGCAGTGAGATCTTGCGAAGTGCAGACCATGTTCCATATCTTAGGAGCCACTTCTTGATGAAGACAGACTTAGTTAAGAAAATTCATTATTGACTCCAATGTGTCAGCTCAGCCTTCAGCCAAATGAGGAAAGAGGTATTTGAGATTCAGGATTTCAAACCCCAGAATAAGGTCATGGTTTACCAGGCAGTAGTGATCCCTGTGCTCCTATTTGATTCAGAACTTCGGACAACCTACACAAGGCACTTCAAAGCACTGGAGAAGTAGCAAAAACGATGCTTTCACAAGATCTTCCAAATTTTGTGGCAAGGTAAACAGTTCAACAGTGCTGAAAGGGTTAAACAATTTTAGCTAGAAGTGTGTTTTAGTAGAAAGAAATGTCAGCAGAAAAGAGCAGAATGACAGATTAGCAGATTTTCCCTATTCAGGATAAGGAATGACAAGTACAGGGAGTGGGTGATAGAAACAAGGAGACAGCCTAGACAGCATGATTAGCAAGGTATAGGAAGCTTTGCATGAATGAGAACAATGTCTTTGTATGTGCACACAAAAAATTAGTAACTGATGCCAGGAACATCTATTTAGCATGTGATTATAAATTGACAAGATTAGAATTGAATGGTGGTATGTGTACGTAACCGAAGGTATGTATACGGATTGAATTTTTTAGAGATCAGTCTTTGATTGACAAGGCTGGCTATCCATGTCTCTGCTTGAAAAACTGGTCATGGGCTGTGAGATAGAAAGAACAGCAAATGCTGGAGTCAGAGTCAATACAGCGTGGAGCTGGAGGAACACAGCAGGTCAGGCAGCATCAGAGGAACAGAAAAGCCGATGTTTCAGGTTTGCACCCTTCATCAGGACTTACTTACATAGGCTGTTTTTATGTCGGCATTATTGAGTCTCCTGCTAGTTTGTCAAATTATCCCACAGCAATATTGTTAGAGTTGGCAGGATCTTAGGCCACACCATCGGAACGTTGCAGACAGGTCAGTACTTTCTAACTTACTGCCCATAGATAGGGCAGTTCGCCTCACCGAACCAACATGGGAGAAAGAATCTCAAGGACTCAGGACAGGAGGTGCTGGTTGAGGATGCAGAACTGTGTTGGCAGGATAGAGATGGGAAGCCAAAGCAGCACAAATAGGTTAGACTGCAAAAACCCTTTAACAGAACAAATCAGCCAAAGCTTCACAGGTTGAGAAGCTAAGATCACGCATAGAGTGGGGGCAAGTCTGAAGGAACATCATAACAATGTATTTGGGAGAAAAGAAAGTGGCAAAGAGCCTGATTGGGGATGGCAGGGATCCATAACAAGGATCATAGTGAGCACCAGAAATGGATTGTTAAGAAAATGAAAGATGGGTGGAACCCAGAAGAGACCCTCAAGACATACAGAATCTTCTGACAGGTCAAAAAATGGGAAACAGCCCACTTAATTGGCACCACATCCTCAAGCATCCACTCCCTCCACCACCAATGCTCATTGGCAGCAGTGTGTACTGTCTACAAGATGCGCTGCAGAAATTCACTAAAGATCCTCAGTCAGCACCTTCCAAACCCATGACCATTTCCATTTATAAGGACAGGTGCAGTAGAAACATGGGGACACCATCACCTGCAAACTCCCATCAAAGGCACTCCCATCCTTACTTCGGAATGTAACGTTCCTTCACTGTCGCTGGGTCAAAATCCTGGAATTCCCTCCTGAATAGCTTTGTAGATGAATCTACAGCACATGGACTACAGGGGTTCAAGAAGGCAACCCACCGCCTCCTTCTCAAGGGCAATTAGGGACAGGCAATAAACGTTGGCCAGCCAGCCAGCGACACCCACATCCCACAGGAATAATAGTTTAAAGGAGAAAAGAACTCCACGGCCTCAAGTCAGTAGAATGAGTTGAGGTGGAAAATGCACAATTCCCAACATATGAATAGGTGATTTGAAGGGTAAGGTATTGGCAATACACTTGCACAAGCTTACTGCAGGAATTCCACAATAGCCCAATAATGTGCAATACCATGGGTTAGGAAGACATAAGTGAGGACACCCCAGTAATCCAACATGTAAGTGCTTTGTTGATTGCCTTGAAAACAACCAAGTCACAGAGGAATCAGATTACATATCCTAGAACAGCTAGGAATAGCAGGCTTTAAGAAAGCCCTGCGGGGGAAGCAGCAAGGCCATTCTTGGTTACGCAAGGCAAATGAAAACAATCCCAGAATAGAAATTTGGCCGCAAAAACGATGCCTAGGTTCATGGATTTTCAGGTTGTTCAAGGTCTACTTAACAACTGTTAAAATTTTGCGGAGGATTTTGCAATGACCATAACACCCATACAAGATCTAATTAAAGGGGAGAAGGCATCATAGAATAGTGTGGAGTGGGAGGGGGATCAATGCACATTAAAGCAGGCAGTCATGCACCAGCTCTGGGACTATCATGGATGGGAAATCTGAACCATCTTCCCACTCACAATGAGGGTGGATGCTAGAGCACGGTACTAACCCAAGAAATGGGGACCAGATCGAACCTGTATGACGCTTCTGTGCTAAAAATATCCTGGAGTAAGTGCTATGCTCTGATGCATGCCAGTAATTGACTGTGCATCATGGCAATAAAAAGCCTGTGTTCCAACAGTAACGATGGGAGAAATATTCCTGCATATGAGGTACACTATAGTGGAACTGTTTAATACAGGGAGGCTCCAAACAGCATCGGCCAATAGATGAGTGGCACGGGAAGTGATATTACTGACAAGGGACCTCTCATCTCAGATGGCGGAATTAGTTGCATTAAAGGAAGCCTCAGCAAAACGGGCTATCATCAATACCCACAGTCAGTACGCCTTTGGAGTAGTATTACCTCAGGGGAAGGACATTCACAGCATGAAACAGTAACTGAGGAATTACTGGATACTGCTAAACACTAGAGACAATGGTGGTAAATGTAAAGGCAGACCAGAATCATTAAAAAAACATTGAATTCCTACAGTGTGGAAGCAAGCCATTTGGCCCACTGATTCCACACCGACCCTCCAAGGAGCAGCCCACCCAAACCCACCTCATCTTTGTATTTCCCATGGCTAATCCACCTAGCCTGCATATCCCTGGTTACTATGGGCATTTTAGCATGGACAATCCACCTAACCTGCACATCTTTGGAATGTGGGAGGAAACTGGAGCACCCAGAGGAAACCCATGCAGATACAGGGAGAATGTGCAGACTCCACACAGACAGTTGCCCTAGGGCTGGAATCAAACCCGGGTCCCTGGTGCTATGAGGCAGTAGTGCTAATCACTGAGCCACTGTACCACCCAGAAGGAAGTGGGCTCCAACCAATTAGGTAAGCGATTGGCAGATGAAATAGCTGAAGCTGGCCCTGAGGACAGAATGGTAGTGGGATATGGAAGACGAGGAAGAGAAGCAATGATAAAAATGGGGAGTTGTTGAAAGCACCAATGGAGTTTGGTGAAAATAGAGAACAGCATTGCATCCAGCATCACCTTTTGAAAATATACCACAGAAATGCAAATCATGGGAGGGTAGCCATATTCAGGATGATGGTTGGGTGCTGGTGACAGCAGTGAGTGGGAAGAGACACAATGAAATATTGCAAGCGATGCCTGGTGTGTGCCCAACATAACCTGGGAAAACCAGTCAAAGTCTGCACATCGCACCAGCCTCCACCAAAGAATTACAAATAGATTTCATGGGATTCCTCCCAGGAAGTCAGCTAGAGACGCTGTTTGGTCATTATTGACAATTTGGAAGGTGTGTGGAAGTCTATCCCACATGAGACTGTTCAGCCAAAGGAGAAAAGAGATGATCCCGATAAGGGAAAAACCATTACACATCGATTCAGATCACAGAACGCATTTTACAGAACAAGTGTTTAGGAAAGCTTGTAAGTTTGTGGGAATAAAAGAAAATCATATCCTGTAACCATTCACAGACTTCAGGCATGATAGAATGAATTAATAGAATATTAAAGAGAGCTAAAACCTTCCAAGAGACGAGGTGCTTTGTGTGTGTTTGGGTAGTGGGGCTGATCTGTTGACTAGTAAACTAACAGGACTTAGGGCAACCCCTGATAGAATGACAAGGTTAACTCTATATTAGTTAATGGCAAGAAAGATGGTGGGATTGCCAGGGAGACCACTGTTACTAGTAGTGAGGAAGTAGGAGTTGTGTGAGAGAGAATTAAAGAATGAGGAAGCTTGCAATTAATTGCTTGAACTGAGACAAGAAGTTAGTGATTAGCAAATCATGTACGACGTGGAAGCAGAGGCAGGAACAGAGCAGGCTGAGGCACGCAGTGTAAGAGATAAGAGAGGAGACACGATAAATAAGATTGGCAAATTGCAGGTGAAAATAGCCATGTGGAAATATGGCATTATAATAACAGAGACCTGGCTCAAAAAAAGTCAGGACCAGGTGTTCAGGAAAGATAGGAAGGGAAGTAGAGGAGAAAGGATGGTGGTATTGATTAAGGATAACATTCCAGTGCTGGAGGTAGAGGATGTCCCCAAGGTGTCAAGGGTACAATCCATTCTATTAGAATGAAAGAACAAAAAATGTATATTTATATTGTCACCTGTAGTCTATGGGCCACCAACTAATGAGAAAGATATGGAGGTCCAAATTTGCGAAGAAATTGTGGAGAAATGCAAGAATTATAGCATAGTTATAATGGAGGATTTAAATCATCCGAATATAATCTGGGATAACAGTAGTGTAAACGAAAGATAGGGCATGAGTTCCAAGTGTGTTCAGGAGAATTCTCTACTGTGTAATGTTTCCAGACCAAAAAGCAAGGAGGCACTTCAGCTCTCCTCATTTCCAAGAACAATGGATCAAGTGCCAGCAGAACATTTAGGAAACAGTGGTCATGTATCAGAGATAATAAGAACTGCCGATGCTGGAGTCAGAGATAACACAGTGTGGAACTTTCAACTTTCCTGCTCCTCTGATGCTTCCTGGCCTGCTGTGCTCCTCCAGCTCCACACTGTGTTATCTCTAGTGGTCATTGTATCATCAGGTTTTGGTTGGCAGTGGAACAGAACAAGGAGTAATCTACAAAAACAATAATTATCTGTGGGAAGCCAACTTCATTGGGGTAAAATGAAAATTCTAGACAAATTTGAATCAAATATAGTTGATCAATGAGTCATAGAGCTGTACAGCATGGAAACAGTCCCTTCGGTCCAACTCATCTATGCCAACCAGACATCCTAAATTGATCTAGTCCTATTTGCCAGCATTTGGCCCATATCTCTCCAAACCCTAGCATTTCTGAAGAAGGGTCTCGACCTGAAACGTCAACTTTCCTGCTCCTCTGATGCTGCTTGGCCTGCTATGTTCATGCAGCTCCACAACGTTTTATCTCTCCAAACCCTTCCTATTTATGTACCCACCCAGATGCCTTTTAAATGTTGTAACTGTACCAGCCTGCACCACTTCCTCTGGCAGCTCAATCCATACAAGCACCACCCTCTGCGTGAAAAAGTTGCACCTTAGGTCCCTTTTAAATCTTTTCCCTCTCACTTTAAACCTATGCCCTCTAGTTTAGGACTTTGCTATCCTGAGGAAAAGACCTTGACTATTCACCCTATCCATGCCCCTTATGATCTGATAAACTTCGATAAGGTGACCCCTCAGTCCCTGACACTCCGGGGAAAATAGCCCCAGTCTATACAGCCTCTCCCTATAGTTCAAACCCTCCAACCCTGGCAATATCCTTGTAAATCTTTTCTGAACACCTTCAAATTTTACAACATCCTTCCAATAGCAGAGAGACCAGAATTGCATGTAGTATTCCAAAAGTGGCCTAACCAAAGTCCTGTACAGCCGCAACATGACCTCCCAACTACTATATTTAATGCAATGACCAATAAGGGTCAGCTTACCAAATGCCTACTTCAATATCCTATCTACCTGTGACTCTACTTTCAAGGAACTATGAACCTGCACTCCAAGGTCTCTTTGTTCAGCAACTTTCCCCAGGATGTTACTATTAACTGTATAAGCCCTGCCCTGATTTGCCTTTCCAAAACGCAGCACCTCACATTTATCTAAATTAAGCTCCATCTGCCACTCCTTGGCCAATTGGCCCATCTGATTAATGTCCTACTGTTCATTACACCTCCAATTTTGGTGTTATCTTTGCCCTTAATAAAGAAATAATTGAAGTATCATTTAGATATGTTCACACAGAGGCAAAAGGTAGTGTAATCAAATCTAAAGCTGGATGATAAGACAGCAATTAAGACAAAACAGAGTGAGATAGTATGAGATGAAACTAATAATTTAACATAAAGGAATAGAATAGAAGTAGAAATAGTAGAAGGACAGTGAGAGGAGTAGGGCCAATTAGGGACCAAGAAGGGGAATTACAGAGACTTGTCAGACTTGTGAGTAAAGTTAGCGTTCATGGAATTAAAGGAACAGTAGCAATACGCCCACCTGGCTCCCACAGCCCATATTTTATGTGTCCCTAAAAGGCAAAGACTCCACTAATCATAGTTAAGCAGCCATGGTCAACAAATGAGGTAAGAAACAGTCTTAAGTTTAAAACGTTCACATAAGTGTTGAATAAGTGGAAATTCAAAGGATTATGAAAGCTATAAAAAGAAAGAAAGGAATGCAAAGATATGGACTCCAAATGATATGAAACTTACAAGGGCTATCAAACCAACAGGATTTTTTAAAATATAAATACGTTGTTGAAAAAAGCAACAAAGTACATTTAAGACAAGTAGGTGAGATTATGATGATTGTAAAGAAATAGGAGGATTGTTATTTGATGGCTTTGTATTTGTTTTCACACTGAACAAGAGTACAAAGTACCAATAATACAAGCAAGTGTAAAAATAAGTGAAGGGAACAAATGTAGTGATTTTTGATCTATGAAGAAAAGTGAGTCATACACAAATGAGCAATGTCAGACTAACATTGAGGAGTTTACTAGCATGGTAATTGGGTGTCTATACAGACTTCCAACATGCACTTGATAAAATTCTTCACAAGAAATTAGCGGTAATTAAATTATATACAATTTAAGATAGATTTGTGGCATAGGCTAGTGTGAAATTTGGCAGAAACCCTTATGAGCTCACTGGCAAACCCAATGTGGTTTGCTGTGCAGCCTCTTGTTGATGCAGGAACATCATATGAATCGCGTTTATTCTCCGAGCCCCGTTAAGTTGCAGTCGTCTCAGATAAGCTGAGTGTCATTTGGCTAATTAATTAATCTAATTGACATCCTGCTGCTGGTGGCCAGGAATTCCACATCAGCCTCCTCCTCAAACCATCTAAATTGACTGCTGGTAGATTGAGCGTGGGGCATTTCCTGCAATTAAGTGTGGCCCATTGACATGATTCCCATTGTAACAGGCTGCATTAAAGCCAACCCAATGTCTAAACATCTGGTCATGGCCCAGTGGTGTAAGGTAAACAGGTGAACCGTCAACGTATGGATTTAACCACATTTTAATGTGCACAAAACAGTAACACAATGGGATTCAAGAAATACACATCACCTGATGCAGCTAGATGCATTGATGTGAACACTTCCTGGTTGATTCATAGATGTGTCTGCCACTCACATGTGTCAGGGGCAGTCTCTGTTCCAAGGGCTGTATGTAAGGTGCCTGTCATTGGTAGAGGGGCCAAGGCTGTGCCATCAGCCCAAGGGCCTTGAGAAGAGTTCCTAAATCTTTCAAATTTACGCTTCCTTTTAAGGCCTTCCTGCATTCCCTTGTGTTCCTGGAGTGGACCAGCACTTGGCAATTGGTCCACATGTCTTTGAGCATCTCTTTTGCACAGCACTTAACTCTACATTATCACCCATCCTCAAGCAGAGGCCAGTGCATGCCTCCTGCATTCATTTATCGTGTCTCCTACATATGACTGAACACACATGAGATCTGTAGCCAATCATTTCATGGCTGAATTGTACCCTTGTGGATACATGGGAGTGAGCAGCCTCTGGAACCACTGGCATATCCACACATTTCATGCCGTGTCTGCTGCCTTGATGATGGTGATTGAGATGCATTTTGATTCTCTTCAAATCACACTGCAATACCATTATCAACATATTAATGCTAGTTGGACTCATATTCCAGATTAACAGTTTAGTTTTAGGAATTAAATTACAAGGACATGGAGGGGCAATTTTTTTCTAAATAAATGGTGGGAATGAGAAGCTTTGCCTCATACCAGCAGAAATTGGAAAATGCACGGACTTATTGGTTATGATTAATGTCAGTTTACTCGTTGGAAAATCACGTGAATTTTCCAAAATGCGCTGTTGGTGTGTGAGGCACGCACTTACAATGGAACACATACAAAGCAACATAACATCTGTATAACGGGATTAATGTTGTCTGACCAGATAAAAATTACCTTACTATAGACCTGAACTGGACAGATGTGATGTGCTGATTTTTCTCCAATATATTCCACTATTTTCTGAAAGCAAGTAATTCCACCCTACACCTACTCCAGCCACAGATTTACATTGTGTATGTAGGGTGCAAGGCGTTAATTTACACAAAGCTAGATGCAACTCTGCATTCTTATATTTAGTGAAAAAATACAGACCTGGAGCCGCACATAAGCCAGACCATGTACGGATGACAGATCTTTTTCTCCAAAGGATATTAGTCATCCAGATGGGTTTTATGACAATGGTTACACGGTTGTCATTTAGAATAGTTTTAATTCCAGATTTCTTAAAATTCAAGTTTCCCTAACTGATATGGTGGGATTTGAACCCATGCACCCTGAACAATAGCCTGGGGTTCTGGCTAGTGATTTTTGAAGAGAGGACCAAGTGTCTAGATGAGGACAATGTGTTTGATGAAGTCCATTTGGACTTCAACAAGGCTTTTGTTAAGGCCCCTCATGGGAGACAGACAGTAAAGGTAAAATCCTGTGGGATCCAAAGAAATTTGGCAAATTGGATCCAGAATCGGCTGAGTGACAGGAAGCAGAGGGTGATGGTTGAGGGGTGTTTTTTGTGCATGAAAGCCTGAGTCCAATAGATCCTGCAGAGTTGAGTGTTGCTGTTTGTAGTGTATTTGAATGAATTAGACTTGAATGTGGGAGGGTTGATCTGTAACTTTAAGGACGATACCAAAATTGGTGTGTTGGTAAATAATGAGGCAGATAGCCTTAGATTGCAAAAAAGATATAGACAGGCTGGTTAGATGGGCTGATTGTGGCAAATGGAATTCTATCTGGATAAATGTGAGGTGATGCACTTGGGCAGGACAAACAAGGTAAGGGAATACATGATAAACGGTAGGTCCCTGGAAAGCACTGAGGATCAGAGGGACCTTGGTGTGCGCATCCGCTGGTTGATGACATGGTTAAGAAGGCATATAAGAATAATCTCATATAAGGATAATTTCATGTAAGGATAATCTCATATAAGGATAATTGTTTTTATGAGTCAGGCTTAGCATTAAAGAACAGAGAGGATTTGCTAGAACGAAACTACAGCTAGAGTTTTGTGTACAGTTCTGAAATCCACATTATAGGTGAGATATGATTGCACTGGTGGGGATACAGAGGAAATTTATTGGGATGTTGCCTGGATTGAAGAATTTTAGTTATGAAGAGAAATTGGACTATGGACGTCCAGTCCCTATACACCTGCTTTCCCCATGCTGATGGCCTAAAGGCCCTCTGCTTCTTCCTGTCCCGCAGACCCGACCAATCCCCTTCCACTGACACCCTCATCCTCTTAGCTGAACACGTCCTCGCCCTCGACAACTTCTCTGTCAATTCCTCCCACTTCCTACAGACAAAGGGGGTGGCCATGGGTACCCGCATGGGCCCAAGCTATGCCTGCCTCTTTGTAGGTTACGTGGAACAATCCCTCTTCCGTACCGACACTGGTCCTAAACCCCACCTCTTCCTCCGTTACATTGATGACTGTATCAGCGCCTCCTCGTGCTCCCACGAGGAGCTCAAACAGTTCATTCACTTCACCAACACCTTCCACCCCAACCTTAAGTTCACCTGGACCATCTCTAACACCTCTCTCTCCTTCCTGGACCTCTCTGTCTCCATCTCGGGTAACCACCTAGAAACTGACATTCATTTCAAGCCCACCGACTCCCACAGCTACCGAGAATACACCTCCTCCCACCCGCCTTCCTGCAAAAATGCCATCCCCTATTCCCAATTCCTTTGCCTCCGCCGCATCCGCTCCCAGGATGAGGCATTCCACTCCCGTACATCTCGGATGTCCTCATTCTTCAAGGACCGCAACATCCCCCCACAGTGGTTGAGAACGCCCTCGACCGTGTCTCCCGCATTTCCCGCAACTCATCCCTCACACCCTGTCCCCACAATAACAACCAAAAAAGAATCCCCCTCGTCCTCATGTACCACCCCACCAACCTCCGGATCCAACGCATCATCCTCCAACACTTCCGCCATCTGCAATCTGACCCCACCACCAAAGACATATTTCCCTCCCCACCCTTGTCTGCTTTCCAGAGGGACCACTCTCTCCATGACTCCCTTGTCTGCTCCACACTCCCCTCCAGGCCCACTACACCCGGCATTTTCCCTGCAACCGCAGGAATTGCTACACCTGCCCCCACACCTCCCCGATCCCAGGCCCCAAGAAGACTTTCCACATCAAGCAGATGTTCACCTGCACATCTGCCAATTTGGTATACTGCATCCGCTGTACCCGTTGTGGCCTCCTCTACATTGGGAAAACCAAGCGGAGGCTTGGGGACCGCTTTGCAGAACACCTGCACTCAATTCGCAACAAACAATTGCACCTCCCAGTTGCGAACCATTTCAACTCCCCTTCCCATTCCTCAGACGACATGTCCATCCTGGGCCTCCTGCAGTGCCGCAATGATGCCAGCCGTAGGCTGCAGGAACAGCAACTCATATTCAGCCTGGGAACCCTGCAGCCCAATGGTATCAATGTGGATTTCACAAGCTTCAAAATCTCCCCTCCCCCAACCGCATCCGAAAACCAGCCCAGCTCGTCCCCGCCTCCCTAACCTGTTCTTCCTGTCACCTATCCCCTCCTCCCACCTCAAGCCACACCCCCATCTCCTATCTACCAACCTCATCCCGCCCCCTTGACCTGTCCGTCCTCCCTGGACTGACCTATCTCCTCCCTACCTCCCCACCTACACTCATCTTTACTGGCTCCATCCCCACCTCTTTGACTTGGAGGCCTCCTTTCCACCTGTCTTCTCCTCTATCCATCTTCTATCCGCCTCCCCCTCTCTCCCTATTTATTTCAGAACCCTCTTCCCCTCCCTCATTTCTGATGAAGGGTCGAGGCCCGAAACATCAAGCTTTCCTGCTGCTATGATGCTGCTTGGCCTGCTGTGTTCATCCAGCTCCACACCTTGTTGTTTTCATCCATGCAGAGGAGGCTGAGGGGGTCATAATTAGATGTATAAAATTATGAAGGCACAGATGAATAGACAGGAAGGAACTGTTCCCTTGGTGAAGGGAACAATGACCAGGGAGCACACGTGTAAGGAAAGGGGCAAGAGGTTTAGAGAAGATGTGAAAAGAAGTTTTTTTTTCACCCAGAGGGTGGTGGGAGTCTGGAACTCACTGTCTGTAATATAGGTGGAGGCAGAAACCTTCATGACATTTAAGAAGTATTTAGATGTACACTTAGATGCTAAGGCATACAAGGCTATGGGCTAGATGCTGGAAAATAGTATTAGAATAGTCCTTATGACCTGTGTGGATTTGATTAACCAAAGGGTCTTTTTCTGTGCTGTGGACGTCTGTCATCTGAGGTATGCTATTCCCAGTTCCTTCAGACAATGAGAAACAGTTTTAGAGCTAATGTGCACTGCACCCTCAGTGAATTCCTCATTTTATGTCTTCATATTATTTTTTATTCACTTGTGGCACATGGCATTGCTGGCTATGCCAGCATTTATTACTTTTCTGTGGTTGACCATGAGAAGGTGATGGTGAGCTACCTTGTTGAAATGTAGTCTGTGTGCTCTAGGTAGACCCACTATGATGTCATGGAGGGAGTTCTAAAATTTTGACCTAGTGACAGTGAAGGAACAGTTAAAAATTTCCAAGTGAGGATGTTGAGTGGCTTGGAGGGGACATTGCAGGTGGTGGTGTTCCCATGTACTTGCTGCCCTTGTCCTTCCAGATGGATGTAGTTGTGGGTTTGGAAGATGCTATCTAAGGAGCATTGGTGAATTTCTGCAGTGCATCTTGTAGATGGTATATACTGCTGCTACTGAGCATCAATGATAGTGACTGAATATTTGTAGATGTAGTGTCAATCACACAGGCTGCTTTATTCTGCGTGGTGTCAAACTTCTTGAGTGTTGTTGGAGCTGCAGTCCTCCTGCCAAATGGGAAACGTTCCATCACACTCCTGACTTGTGCCTTGTAGATGGTGAATAGGCTTTGCATTCCTTTGATTTTGACTCCTCTCTTCCACCATTCATTTTTAACCATTTCAAAGGTTGTAATATAACTACTTCTAGTGATTCTCAGAGCTGCCAATAAGTGTTGCCTTGCCTCTGAACAGAATTGGCCACAATCCTATATTTATTCAAGAGAATTCTAAGGGGCTGTCAGTGAAACAGTTTCTCGCTTCCCTCTTTGCTTACAAATTAGGTTAGTTTTCTGCCTCGAGGTAGTGTCTGAAATTTTATTTCAATAAACTGACGTCACAATATTCAGTTTGATGATGACAAAACTCATCATAAGCTGCAACTTCGAGCTTCTCTGCATATCTGCCTTAAAGTTCCTTTAAGCTATTTCTAATTCCCTATGTTACACATGAGTGCAAAGAACAGATGCCCCTCTCCAATTTTTAAATTATGTATGAAGTCGTCTCCTCTTTCCTGCAGCAAGGTTTTGCAGGTCATGTGCTCATTTGTACTTAATTTAAAAATGTTCTCTGCATGTCTGCACATATATATGATGTGTTAAGCTGATTGTTTTGCTCATTTTTCTTCCTTGAGGGATATCTTATTTGACAACTGTACCTAAAGAAACAGGACGTTTCTAATTTTGGTGACTGGCTGTTTAGTTAGCTATGGGATGTTCTTGATTTTTCCACATTGAATTTGCATATCCTTAATGGTCTGTTCATCCAAAGATATCGGAGTAGCATTGTTACTAAACTTACAGTTGCTTTTTCTTCAATTTAATTTGCTTGAAAGCTGATACCCATGACTGGAGTATTACGTCCAGTTTCAGTCTCCTTATCTGAGGAAGGATATGTAAATAGTTCTGGCTATGGACAGAGTGCAACAAATGTTTACCAGACTGATTCCTGGGATGGCAGGACTGATGTATGAAGAGAGACTGGATCGGTTAGGACTATATTCTCTGGAGATTAGAAGAATGAGGAGGGATCTCATAGAAACCTATAAACTAGACAGAGTAAACATAGAAAGGAAGTTCTTGAATCCAGAGCCGGGGTCACATTCTAAGCATATGGGTTAGGCCGCTTAGGACGAAACATGCTGAACCTATAACATTCTCTGCCACAAAAAGCAGTTGAGGCCAAAACATTGAATGTTTTCCAGAAGAAGTCACATATCGTTCTTAGAGCTAAAGGGATCAAGGGCTATGGGAAGAATGCGGGAACAGGTTACTAAGTTGGAGGATTAGCCACGATCATATTGAATGATGTAGCAGGCTGGAAGGGCTGAAAAGCCGACTCCTGCTCTTATTTTCTTTATGTTTATGAAGCCTGTTAAAATTATTTTACTAGAAATAAGGGCATTAAGTATATTTAATTAACTTAGAAACTGAATGCACAGCATCTTAAAACTAATCATTGCTTTTGTATACTATTTTAAACTAATTGTCACCTCTGTAAAATTAGCTTAGTCACAGATGGTGCCTTAAAATTTCTTAATAAAAATTTTCTTCTGTGATAAATCCATTTTCAGCTAATAAAATTGTGCAAGGTTAATTCTCTTAAATATATCAAAAAATCCTTTTCAATATGAGAAAATAAAGTCAATTTCTAAAATGGTACCCAATTGTGCAAAGAAAATGCAAATATTCCCCAATTTACCTGATTTTCAGATCCAGGTTGATACAAAGCATGGACTAGGGTTCTGTACTCATCAAGAATTACTATTTATTTCAAATAATTCAACTCGAGCAACAGGTAAACAGTTATGAACTATTGGTATATAACGCTACTAATCAAAAATCTAATCCTATTATATGCTCCCTCTTATATGTACACAGACAGAGACAGTCAGCCAGACGTAGACAGGGAAAAACACATGGGTGTTACGGATGGAGGAAAAGTTGGGAAAGCAGTTCACTGGATGTTATTTGCTGCATCTGATAAGAGGGTTATTGCACTGATCAGAATGCTGCTGCTTGCTGTTCCTTTTTGTAGTTGCCTCCACTGATTTGCAAGTGGCATAGTTAGCTGTTCACTGATAAAAGGACTGGTAAAAGATCAAAAACCTATAAAAGATGACCAAAAATAATAAAGGGACAAAATACTTTCAAGTTTCCTTTTGAAGTTTAAAATCAAGATGGACAATAAGAGCTTCTTTAAATATGTAAATAGGAAGAGAGAGGCCAATGTAGTATCAAGAAATGGAGAGAAGTTGAAAATATGCATTGCATCAGTCTTCACAATAGAACACACTAAAATTTCAAAAAGGACTAAATAATAAAAGAGCAGTAAGGGGAGAGGAAATAAATACAA
The DNA here is from genome assembly GCA_024137785.1 of Ginglymostoma cirratum. Taxonomy (NCBI): domain Eukaryota; kingdom Metazoa; phylum Chordata; class Chondrichthyes; order Orectolobiformes; family Ginglymostomatidae; genus Ginglymostoma; species Ginglymostoma cirratum. Next base: position 62,062,850 of record JAHRHZ010000248.1, read on the forward strand.
AAACTATCAGTAGAGAAAAAGTACAAGGGAAACTAAAGGAACTAATGACTGATGCATCCCTTGGAACTGATGGAATGCATCCCAGCATATTGAAAATCGTAGCGACAGAGCAGCCGATGCACTGGTCGTAATCTTCCAAGAATTCGTAGATTCTATAAAAGTCCCAGAGGAATTGGAATTGCAAATGGCAAGTACAACACCTTTATTCAAAAAGGGAAAGAGACTGAACAATAGACCAGTTCAAGTTGATTATAAAGGATGTAATAGCAAAGTATTTATTAACATGTAATATGATCAAACACAGTCAGCATGGCTTCATGAGGGGGAGATCATTCCTGATAAATTTATTAGAATTCTTTGAGAAGATAACGAGCAGGATAAATAAACGGGAAACAGAGTTGCAAATTATTTGGAATTCCAGAAGCATTTGGTAAGGTATCACATGATTTGGATGAGAATAAAGGAGGCAGTGTTCATAGGTTTGTGGTTGACACCAAAATTGGTGGTATAGTGGATAGTGAAGAAGGTTATCTAAGATTACAAAGAGATCTTGATCAATTTGATCAATGGGCTGAGGAATGGCAGATGGAGTTTAATTTGGATAAATGCAAGGTATTGCATTTTGGTAAAAACAAACAAGGGTAGGACTTATACGATTAATGCTTGCCTTCATTGCTTAGATCTTTGAGAACAGGAGTTGGGACATCCTGTTGAGGTTATGCAGTACATTGGTGAGGCCTCTTCTGGAGTACTGAGTTCAGTTTTGGTCGCCCTGTTATAGAAAGGATATTATTAAACTGGAGAGGGTTCAGAAAATATTTACCAGGATGTTACTGGAAATAAGAGAGTTTGAGATATAAAAATAGGCTGGATAGAATCATATAATCCCTAAAGTGTGGTAACAGACCATTCGGCCGAACAAGTCCACACCAACTCTCCAAGCAGCATCCCACCAAGGTATATAGCTCTACATGTCCCATGGCTAACCTACACAAACCCCAGGAATTTTTTTCACTGGCGCATAGAAGGTTGTGGGATCACCTTAGAGAAGTTTATAAAATCATAAGAGGCATAGGTAAGGTGAATAGCAAAGGTCTTTTCCCAAAGATGTTGGATTTCAACTTTTAAGGTGAGAGGAGAAAGATTTAAAAAGGGCATGAGGGGCAGCGAGCACAGTTAGTGTGTGGGATGAACTGCCAGAGGGAGTGGTGGATGCAGGTACAGTTACAATGATTAAAAGACATTTGGATAGTACATGAACAGGAAAGGTTTGGAGGGATATGGGCCAAACATAGGCAAGATGTACTAGTTTAGTTTGGGAACATGGTTGATGTGGACTAGTTGGACCAAAAAGTCAGTTTCCATGCTGTATGACTCTGTGACTCTGTACAAGGTCCTAGTTAGACTACAGTTGAAATACTATGAATAATTTTGGTTCCCTTGTCTGAGGAAAGATATTACTGGCAGTCCAGAGAAAGTTCACTAGGCTAACACCAAGTATGGCAGAGCTGTCTTATGAGGAGAGACTGAGTAGTTTGGGTCTGTAACCATTGGAGGCCAAAACAAAGAACAACAGGACAAAAGAAAATTACAGCCCAGGAACAGGCCATTCAGCCCTCCAAGTCTGTACCCATCTAGATCCTCTATCTAAACCTGTCACCTATTTTCCAAGATAACAAGCGTGGGGCTGGATGAACACAGCAGGCCGAGCAGCATCATAGGAGCAGAAAAACTTGACGTTTCGGGCCTAGACCCTTCATCAGAAATGGGGGAGGGGAAGAGGGTTCTGAAATAAATAGGGAGAGAGGGGGAGGCTGATAGAGGATGGATAGAGGAGAGGATAGGTGGAGAGGAGGCAGACAAGTCGAAGAGGCGGGGATGGAGCCAGTAAAGGTGAGTGTAGGTGAGGGGGTAGGGAGGAGATAGGTCAGTCCAGGGAGGACGGACAGGTCAAGGGGGTGGGATGATGTTAGTAGATAGGAGATGGGGGTGTGGCTTGAGGTGAGAGGAAAAACAGGTTAGGGAGGTGGAGATGAGCTGGGCTGGTTTTGGGATGTGGTTGGGGGAGGGGAGATTTTGAAGCTTGTGAAATCCACATTGATGCCATTGGGCTGCAGGGTTCCCAGGCTGAATATGATTTGCTGTTCCTGCAGCCTTCGGGTGGCATCACTGTGGCATTGCAGGAGGCCCAGGATGGACATGTCGTCTGAGGAATGGGAGGGTGTGTTGAAATGGTTCGTGACTGGGAGGTGCAGTTGTTTGTTGCGAACTGAGCGCAGGTGTTCTGCAAAGCGGTCCCCAAGCCTCCGCTTGGTTTCCCCGATGTAGAGGAAGCCACAACGGGTACAGTGGATGCAGTATACCAAATCGGCAGATGTGCAGGTGAACATCTGCCTGATGTGGAAAGTCTTCTTGGGGCCTGGGATTGGGGTGAGGGAGGAGGTGTGGGGGCAGGTTAGCACTTCCTGCGGTTGCAGGGAAAAGTGCCGGGTGTGGTGGGGCTGGAGGGGAGTGTGGAGCGGACAAGGGAGTCGCGGAGGGAGTGGTCCCTCCGGAAGGCAGATAAGGGTGGGGAGGGAAAAATGTCTTTGGTGGTGGGGTCTGATTGCAGATGGCGGAAGTGTCAAAGGATGATGCGTTGGATCCAGAGGTTGGTGGGGTGGTATGTGAGGACGAGGGGGTTTCTTTTTTGGTTATTATTGCGGGGACGGGGTGTGAGGGATGTGTTACGGGAAATGCGGGAGACACCCTGCCCATTCATGTATCTGTCTTGATATATCTTAAATGACGCTATCGTGCCCACCTCTACCACCTCTGCTGGCAACGCGTTCCAGGCACTCACCACCCTCTGCATGAAGAACATTCCACGCATATCTCCCTTAAATTTATCCCCTGTCATCTTGAAATCGTGACCCCTAGTAATTGAGTCCCCCACTCTGGGAAAAAGGTTCTTGCTATCCACCCTGTCTATACCTGTCATGAATTTGTAGACCTCAGTCAGGTTCCCCCCTCAACCTCCGTCTTTCTAATGTAAATAATCCTAATCTGCTCAACCTCTCTTCATAGCTAGCGCCCTCTATACCAGGCAACATCCTGGTGTACCTCCTCTGCACCCTCTCCAAAGCATCCACATCCTTTTGATAATGTGGCAACCAGAACTGTGTGCAGAATTCCATATGTGGTCGAACCAAAGTCCTATACAACTGTAACATAACCTGCCAACTGTTGTACTCAATACCCCATCCAATGAATGAAAGCATGCTGTATGCCTTTTTGACCACTCTATCAACCTGCATTGCCACCTTCAGGGTACAATGGACCTGAACACCCAAATCTCTCTGTGCATCAATTTTCCCCAGGGCTTTTCCATTTACCGTATAGTTCGCTCCTGAATTGGATCTTCCAAAATGCATCACCTCGCGTTTGCCTGGATTGAACTCCATCTGCTATTTCTCTGCCCAAATCTCCAATCTATCTATATTCTGCTGCATTTTCCAACAGTCCCCTTCACTATCTGCTACTCCACCAATCTTAGTATCATCTGCAAACTTGCTAATCAGACCATCTATACCTTTCTCCAGATCATTTATGTATATCACAAACAACAGTGGTCCCAACATGGATCCCTGTGGAACACCACTGGTCACAGTTCTCCATTTTGAGAAACTCCCTTCCACTACAACTCTCTGTCTCCTGTTGCCCAGCCAGTTCTCTATCTATCTAGCTAGTACACCCTGGACCCCATGTGACTTCACTTTCTCCATCAGCCTACCATGGGGAACCTTATCAAACGCCTTACTGAAATCCATGTATATGACAAATACAGCCCTTCCCTCATCTATCAACTTTGTCACTTCCTCAAAGAATTCTATCAAGTTGGTAAGACATGACCTTCCCTGCACAAAACCATGTTGTCTATCACTAATAAGCCCATTTTCTTCCAAATGTAAATAGATCCTATCCCTCAGTATCTTCTCCAGCAGCTTCCCCACCACTGACGTCAGGCTCTCTGGTCTATAATTACCTGGATTATCCTTGCTACCCTTCTTAAACAAGGGGCCAACATTAGCAATTCTCCAGTCCTCCGGGACCTCACCCGTGCTCTAGGATGCTGCAAAGATATCTGTTAACGCCCCAGCTATTTCCTCTCTCGCTTCCCTCAGTAACCTGGGATAGATCCCATTCGGACCTGGGGACTTATCCACCCTAATGCCTTTTAGAATACCCAACACTTCCCCCATCCTTATGCTGACTTGACCTAGAGTAATCAAACATCTATCCCTAACCTCAACATCCGTCATGTCCCTCTCCTCAGTGAATACCGTCGCAAAGTATTCATTAAGAATCTCACTCATTTTCTCTGACTCCTCGCGTAACTTCCCTCCTTTGTCCTTGAGTGGGCCAACCCTTTCTCTAGATACCCTCTTGCTCCTTATGTATGAATAAAAGGCTTTGGGATTTTCCTTAACCCTGTTTGCTAAAGATGTTTCATGACCCCTTTTAGCCCTCTTAATTCCTTGATTGGTCCTACTTTCCCGATATTCTTCCAAAGTTTCATCTGTTTTCAGTCACCTAGACCTTATGTATGCTTCCTTTTTCTTCTTTGCTCGTCTCACAATTTCATCTGTATCCATGGTTCCCTAATCTTGCCCTTTCTATCCCACATTTTCACAGGGACATCTCTGTCCTGCACTCTAATCAACCTCTTTTTAAAAGCCTCCCACATATCAAATGTGGGTTTACCCTCAAACAGCTGCTCCCAATCCACATTCCCCAGCTCCTGTCTAATCTTGCTATAGTTGGCCTTCCCCCAATTCAGCACTCTTCCTTTAGGACCACTCTTGTCTTTGTCCATGAGTATTCTAAAACTTAAGGAATTGTGATCATTATTCCCAAAGTAATCCCCTACTGAAACTTCAACCACCTGGCTGGGCTCATTCCCCAACACCAGGTTCAGTATGGCCCCTTCTTGAGCTGGACTATTTACATACTGCTCCATAAAGAGAGGGATCACCTAATTGAAACATACAAAATTCTTAGGGTAAGTGCAGAGAGTTTTTTTTTAACCTTTGTGGGAGAGTCTACGACCAGAGGGCGTCATCTTAGAGTAAGGAATCACCCAATTAGGGAAGAAGTGAGGAGGAATTTCCTGTCTCAGCAGGTAGTGAATCTGTGGAATTCTTTACCACAGTGGGCTGAAGAGGCTGGGTCATTATGTATATTCAAGGCTAAGAGAGACTGATTTATAATCAGTAGTAATCAAGGGTTATGTGCTAAAGGCAGGAATGTGGAATTCAGGGTTCGGATTAGCCATGATATCATGAATGTCAGAGCAGACTTGATGGGCTGAATGGCCTGCTTCTGCTCCTACATTTTATTTCTTATGTAGCTTACCAGCACTTTCTCATAGACAATTAGAAATTGGCAATTAATACTTTCCTCCACACCCAATAAATGAAAGAAAAGTAACATAAATAATTGAAAATAAGTGCATTAGAAAATGTATATTAAAAACTTGGCATTTTTTGTTAGCAGAGTTGGAAATTTACTGTCCATGTACTGACTCCGGAAACTGTTATCAATTTCAGAGGAATAGGGAAGGCAAATGCTAACCCATTGTCATTACTACAACAAACTTCAGGACTTCAGAAATTAAGAATGTCACTAGATGAAGTAGTATCACCATTTTTTGATAAGACTTTAGAAAGACTTAAGACATTATGCACTTGAGTAAGAAGTGTGTTTTGCTGATATTAATTTACATCTCTTTTTTAACCATTAATACTGGATGTCGTAAAATAGCTTTAGAGAAACAGATTTGCGAAATATCTGAGAACCCATGTTCCACCAATATTAAAAATAGTTATTTAAAATAACTTTTTTGTGTTTATTGTAAAAGGACTTTATTGATGTGTCAGAACAACAACACAAAAATGCCATTAAAAAAGTCTGGAAAAGAAATTAGCTTTCATAAAATTAACAATAGACCATTCAGTAAGCGACAATCTTGAACATTACTCCATATAACCATCTTTGCCCCGTACGCAATATTGATGAATGCAGTTTATGCTGAAGGATCAACTACTGATATTTTTCATTTTTGAAGAATTTAATTGAATATGAAATTAACATAGATACCTGTACGACTGGAAATCCGGACTTTTAAGTGTTTCTGAATTTGTAAACATTTGTTTGGAGTCCAGAATGAAGTTCTCACTATAAGTAGATTTTATATGTAGACTGTCATTGCAGATGGTTTGATACTGATCAAAGAAGTGAAGGTGAAAATGTATAGTATGAATGTAGCTCTGCTCGTTAAAAAAATTGAGAGTGTTATAAAAATAACTTTTTAGCATTACCATTTATCCTCTTGTTTGCTTCTTTGGAAGATCACTAAAGCCTTTTTTGCCAAATATTTGCATTTTTGTGCAGGATAACATGCCAATTTTAAAATCATTGCAATCAATGCTTATCCTTGAATCTATATGTTATATATAACTGCTAAAATTTAAAATGAGCAAAAAAAACACTTTTAGAGAAATAAACAGATAATTCCCTGTCATTATGGTTCCATTGAAGACACCTTTTATTATAATTTACGAAGCTAAAATGAAAGTTTTGTTTTATTCTATGTAATAAGGCATGAGGTAGAAGAAATGTTATACTTCAAAGATTTATTTTCAACCAGAATTGATTACAGTTTTAGAGATAAGAGGTACTGCAGATGCTGGAGAATCCGAGATAACAAGGTGTGGAGCTGGATGAACACAGCAGGCCTGCTCCTATGATGCTGCGTGGCCTGCTGTGTTCATCCAGCTCCACACCTTGATTATAGTTTTCCTTTTTTTGTGATTGGCTCCAGCTAATGATCAATAACGTAAGACAAGACCACATTTAAATGTAAAAGATGTTTGGCTGTCTCTTCGGGCAATGTTGCAACAGTAGATTCTAACAGCAGGCTAATCCATAGCCATCTGTTTTCACTATCATTGAAAATAATACCTGTTTACACAAAACTCAGTTTTGTGCAGTGTTCGATAAATGCATGTTTATTATTATGCATTTGTGGTGTCCTAATTTTAGAAAGAGTCCCTTCACAATATGAATGGCTAAAGATATTATATTTCAGACATTTTAGAAACCACAAAAGTGTTGACCAAGAGGAGAAGATATAGTTGATATCAACTACCAACCCAATAGACAAGACATGAATCCAAGAAAAACATCAGCACCATAGTCAAAAGTAGGGAATATGATCAAATGAACCCTCAAATGCACATTGCTTGAATTGCTTGGTCATTCACATCGAGATTATTTCCCCTCATTTTAAGCTAGTTTATTCTTCAGCCATGGAAATGTGATAATTAATGGCATGACCAACATATAATGTCCATCGCTAATTGCCGTTGAGAAAGTTCAGCTGCATTCTTGCACTGCGACAGTCATGTTGCAAAGATTCTTTCTATGGTAAGGAATTCCAGGACTTTGACTCAGGGATGATGAAGGAAGAGCAATATACTTCCTTGTCAAAGTGCTCTGTGGCTTGGATAAAAACTTGCATTCTCCAGAATTCTGTCCATGAAAGCAACTGCCAACATCAAAATGATAAAATTCAGCAGAAGTCTTAATGTTGCATGGAACTGTACTCAGCTGTCAGAAATTCAACTGCTCTGCAACAATATCACATCTGCACACTGATTATTTGAGTTACAGTTTGAAAATTAACATGAAATGAATTAAAGGACATAAGTTCCTCTATTTTGTAGCACTGTGCCTATCTGTCACTTCATGGCCTACACTGTTTATCTGCAATTGTTAGTGATTAGTTAGTCAGACATATTTAGCTATCGGTAAGTAATGAGCCATATATGTTGTGTATCATGGCAGGTTTTGGAAGACATTCAGATCCCGTCACAAGAAGACAGTTCCCTCATGGTGCCTACAGACTGGATTTTGAGGATGACAATCGTGGCTGGAGATTTGATATGGACATGGTTATCATTTATATCTATTCTGTCAATTGGGTCATTGGATTCATAATTTTTTGCTTTCTCTGCTACTTTTTCTTTCCATCTTTTTAAATTGGTGCGTTAGCACCTTGGCAAAGTGAGGATCGAGAAAAAAATCGATTCCTGTAGTGTTGATCAGTAGCAAGCTTTCATTGAACAAGTTTTCTTAAGTATGGCACATTTTCAGTTGAAGACCCCTGGGGACATAATAAGGGAAGATACATCTGAAGACATAAATTTGCAATGTTCTTTCTAGTTGCAATTACCTTCTGCGTTATTAACCATGACTGTTGAAATCCAAGCTGCCATTAGTGGAGTCTGCAGAGTGCAGTTAATACAATTTACCCTAGATACAATTTCCATAAAAAATTAAATACTATTTGGACTTAGTTCAAAAATTTGAATGTAACCAACTCAAAGCACGATTAATTTATTCCATGAAAATAACTTTTGGCATTTATTTCCTCTGCCAAGAAACTATTGTCTAAAGATTAATACTGCCAGTAACTGGAGATAGTGGAGAATATAGCCTGTTAAAAACCAGAATTGTATTGCAAGTTTTAGACAAGTCGCTTTCATTTGTTTAAGCTTATTCTTCAAATTTAAATGTGAACAGAATGTTAACAATGTATTAGATACCCAGAAGTAAAAATATTGGTGCATTGAAACAAGTTTAAAATAATTTCTTATTTAATCTTGTTTCTAATTTTATTTAAAATTGCTATTTAAGCGTTAACATTCCCATTTAAATAAAGATTAGAAAGATAATGGTCAATAAATTTTATTTTAGTAATAGTTTCTGATAGAAATATTAAAATCACTTGTTTTAACTTAATAATTAGTGTTTCCTATTGTGGTGTAGTTTGATCAGAAAGATCTTTATTATCGTTCTTGACCTGTATAAATGCTAGATAGCACTTTTTTACTTCCTTTTGATTTTTCCAGTAATTATAATTATTAAGAGATCAATGAAAGATCCTTGATGATTGAGAAAACATTGTCTCCACTATTCCAACTTCATACCCTTTGTAGCAATGGAATCTGTTAGACCAATTTTCATGAAGGGCAGACATGAGATCAGCAGTCATGCCCAGGGAAACTGATGAGAAATTGGAATTCTGTTATGATTGGGTGTCATTTGAATCGGACCTAACAGCTACCAACGATTGTTGATAGGTGACTTGCCTGTCTGATTAGTGAGAAGTCACGAGGGCAGTCATACAGGATTACAGTCCAATTTAGTGAGGCTACACACTTCAAGATTCTCATAGCAAAATTATGACTATTGATTCTACTGCCACAAATGAGACGAACTAAATATTCTTTTAGATTCTTCTCTAACCCATTACTGCTATGTTCCTCTCCTTTAAAATGGATAAATACTTCCTTATGGCACCATGTGTCAACAATTACTAGGAAAGATTACAAGGGGTCAGGGCTAGCCCCTGATCAAAAATTGTCTTAAAAAGAGAAAGTGTGCTCTTTCTATTGAAAACATTTACTGCACTTACCTGACAAGTAGAAAATCTGGAGTCGGAGGCCAAGTGCCAGAAATGTTGTCCAGTAATTTTATAAGAAGACTCCTCTGGAGAAAAAGTAATGAAGTGTTTGAAACTTTCAAATAAAGATATAAATGAAGGGAGGGACTCTCTCCCTAGCATTTTTGGGTAGTTTGTTTGATACTTGCCATGTTGTGACTCCCAACAGAAATAACCTTGTGGTTTTCTTGCTGTGTATGCTCATTGGTTTTACAAGTTGTTGACACTTTTTTTCATTTCCTCTTGCTGAATTTAGTTTTTTCGTTATTGTGGTTTGCTTTTTTTCCTTTTTCCTTTTTCTCGAATTGTAACTTTTTTACTGGTTTGCAACCATACCCAGTGGTAATATGGGCATTCCATTTGGATTTCCTTTTGCTATTAGCAAATCGAGAAAGGAGTTCCAAGGGAATGATTAAAGCAGGGACACCTGAGATGAGTATATCAACCAGTGTTATCAAGTACATATATAATTGTGGAGACAGTAGCACAGTGGTAATCGAAGTACATTAGTATCCCAGAGGCTCAGGCATTATTCATTTCTCACCATGGCAGCTACTGAAATTTAAATTCAATTAATAAAAAAATGAAATTTAAAATTGGTCTCAGTTATGTTGACTATGAAATTATGATGATTTTTGTAAAATCCCATCTGGCTCATTAATGTCATTTCTGAAGGGAAATGTGCCACGCGATTCCAGATCCACAGAACTGTCCTCAAAGGCCAGCAAGCCACTTCATTCAAAAGCAATTAGAGCAGGATCAAATACCGGCCTATCCCACAACATCCATATCCCATGAAAGAATGAAGAAACATAAAAGAAGATTCAGAGGTTCTGTCATACATGCATGTGTTAATAGGATTGTGTAATTCAGGTATCATCTTGTATGAACAAACTAATTTGGAGATGTTAAAAGTTGAAAGAAGCATATACATATGTATATATAGTGATAGATATGCACAATCCGCATATAAAATATGAACAGGTGTACGCCATTTAGCCCCTGAAGCCTGTTCTGCTATTCAATAAGATCATGACTGATCTGGCATTCCTCACGTCCACTTTCCTGCATTTTTCCCATAACCATTTTCCCCAACTAATCAAGAAACTATCTATTTCAGCCTTAATTATACATAAGGACTGTGTCATCACAGCTGTCTGTGGCAAGGAATGCCAAAGACTCTCAACCTTCTGACAGAAAAAAATACTCCTTATTTCAGCCTTAATTTGGCACCCCTTAATTCTGAGACTATACCCTCGAGTCGTAGACTGTACCATGGGAGGGTAACATCCTCTGAGCATTTACCCTCTAAAACCCTTTAGGAATCCTGTATGCTTTAAGATGTGCCCCCGGGTTAAGTTTCGTCTCACTTAATTTCTGCCTATCACTTCACAATACCCAATTTCTCAATACTGCTAGCTAACTGGTTCAAAACTGTGGCAATAATTTGCACATTATGCCAAGAAGACCTTTCTTCTTAATTCACCTGCTTGCAGTTTGAGGAGTTAAATTAACTTCTTGTTACTTATTCCTCATAGGATGTGGTTTATTTCCTGTCATTAATTGCCATAAGAGAAGGTAGTGATGAGCTGCTTTATTGAACTGGTGGGATCCATAGTTGTGAGAACAACCACAGTGCTTTTGGAAAGAAATTTCCAGGATTAATCCCAGCAACAAGGAACTGCAAAAGGGTTCATCAGGATGGTGTGTGAGTTGGAGGGAAAGCTATCCTTCTAAGTGGTAGAGATCGCCGGTATTTATTATGCTTTTGGAGGAGCCATGTTGAATTACTGCAGTACTTCTTATAGATGGTACACACTGCTGCCACTTTGACTCAGTGGTGGAGGGAGAGAACATTGGAGATAATCAATTTAAAGGTCAGTTTCGTGCGGGGGAGATCATGCTTCACTAACTTGATCGAGTTTTTTGAGCAGGTGATGAAGATGATTGATGAGGGAAAAGCGGTTGATGCTATCAACATGGACTTCAGTAAAGCCTTTGACAAGGTCCCTCATGGCAGACTGGTACAAAAGGTGAAGTCATATAGTATTGGGAGTGAGTTGGCAAGATGGATACAGAACTGACTTAGTCATAGGAGACAGAGGGTAGCGATGGATGCTTTTCAGAATGGACAACTGTCACTAGTAGTGCTCCACAGGGATCATGCTGGGATCTCTGCTGTTCATGGACTACATAAATGATTTGGAGGAACATGTGGCTGGCCTAATTAAGTTTGTGAATGATACAAAGATTGGTGGAGTTGCGGATAGTGAGGAGGATTGTCAGAGAATACAGCAGATATAGATCAGTTGGAGGCATGGGCAGAAAATTGGCAGATGGCATTTAATCCAGAAAAATGTGAGGTGATGCATTTTGGAAGGCCAAGTGCAGGTGGAACTTATACAGTGAATGGCAGAACCCTTAGGAGTATTGATGTGCAGAGGGATCTGGGTGTGCAAGTCGCAGATCACTGAAGGTGGCAGTGCAGGTATATAAGGTGTTAAAAAAAGTGCTTGACTTCATTGGAATGGACATTGAGTTTAAGGATAGGCAAGTTATGCTGCAGCTTTATAGAACTTTATTTAGGCCACACTTAGAAAATTGCATACAGTTGTGGTCATCATACTACCAGAAGGATGTGGATGCTTCAGAAAAGGTATTCATTTGTGGGATGTGGGCATTGCTAGCTGGCCAGCATTTCTTGCCCATCCCTGGTTGCCCTTGAGAAGGTGGTGGTGAGCTGCCTTCTTGAACTGCTGCAGTCCACCTGCTGTGGGTTGACCCACAATGCCATTAGGGAGGGAATTCCAGGATTTTGACCCAGCAACTGTGAAGGAACAGCAATATATTTCCAAGTCACGATGGTGAGTGGCTTGGAGGGGATGGTGTTCCCATATGTCTGCTGCCCTTGTCCTTCTAGATGGAAGTGGTCGTGAGTTTTGGAAGATGCTGTCTGAGGATCGTTGGTGAATTTTTGTAGTGCATCTTGTATATAGTACAAATTGCTGTTACTGAGAACTCGTATGTGAGACAGCTCTCCCAGTTTTAGCACTAACCCCCGAATGTTAGTGGGGAAGACTTTGCAGGGTCGACAGGGCTGTTTCTGCTGTTGTCTTTTCCAGTGCCTAGGTCAATACCAGGTGATCGGTCCAGTTTCGCTTCTTTGAGACTTTGTAGTGATTGGTACAACTGAGAGGCTTGCTAGGCCATTTCAGAGGGCAGTTGAGAGTCAACCACATTGCTGTGGGTCTGGATTCACACGAAGGCCAGACCAGGTGAGGATGGCAGATTTCCTTCCTTGAAGGACATTATTGAACCAGATGGGTTTTTCCAACAATTGGCAATGATTTCATGGTGATCAGTAGATTCTTAATTCCAGACTTTTTTTTTTATTATTTCAAGTTCCACCATCTGACGGGTGGGACTCGAACCCGGGACCCCAGAACATTGGCTGGGTTTCTGGAATAATAGTCTAGCGATAATACCACTAGGCCAATGCCTACGGTGTTGTTCTCATTGGAATGCAGGAAGTTGAGGGGCGACCTGATAAAAGTTTTAAAGGTTGTGGATGGATAGAGTGGAAAGCATGAGACTTTTTCCTAGAGTAGAGGGGTGAATTCCTAGGGGACAAAGGTTCAAAGTGCGGGGGTGGGAGGTAACGTTTAAAAGAGATGTGCGAGGCAAGCCTTTCACACAAAGGGTGATGAATGCCTGGAACGCATTGCCAGAGGAGGTGGGGGAAGCAGACACAATCACAGCATTCAAGCACCTGGACAAATACATGAATGGGAAGGGAATAGAGGGATACAGATCCTGGAAGTGAAGACAGTTTTAGAATGGAAGGGCAAAATATGTTGGCACAGGCTTGGATGGCTGAAGAGCCAGTTCCTGTGCTGTATTGTTGTTGTTCTTCTTTGGAGATGGTGGAAGGGGTACTAATCAAGTTGGACTGCTTTGTTTTAGCTGGTGTCAAGTTACTTGAATGTTGTACAGGCAAATGAAGAGTATTCCATCAAACTCCTGGCTTTGTAGATGTGAACAGGGCTTCAGTGTGTTAGGAGAATCATAGAATCCCTACAGTGTGGAAACAGGCCATTTGGCCCAATGAGTCCACACTGCCCCTCTGAAGAGCATCCTACCCAGACTCATTCCCCTCCCTGTTTTCCCATGTCTAACCCACCTAACCTAAACATCCCTGGGCACTATTAGCAATTTAGCATGACCAATCCATCTACCCTGCACATCTTTGGATTGTGGGAGGAAACCAGAGCACCCAGAGGAAACCCATGCAAACACGGAGAATATGCAAACTCCACACAGACAGTTGCCCGAGGCTGGAATCAAACCCAGGTCCCTGGCGCTGTGAGGCAGCAGTGCTAACCACTGAGCCACCGTGCTGTGAATTATCCACTACAACATTCCTAGCTTCTGACCTTCTATTGTAGTCAAGGTATTTATATGGCTGGTCCAGTTCGGTTTCTGATCAATAGTAGTGGGGGATTTAGTGATGATAATGCCATCGAATGTCATGGAAGATGGTTAGATTCCATCTTCTTGTAGATGGCCATTGCCTGGAATTTGTGTGGCGCAAATGTTACTTGCCACTTAACAGCCCAATGCTGGATGTTGTCCAACTCTTGCCACATGTGGACCTGGACTGTTTCAGTGTCTGAGAAAACGTGAATGGTACTGAGTATTGTGTAATCATTAGTGAAGATCTGACTTCTGATCCTATGAAGGAAGGAAGATCATTGATGAAGTTGCTGAGCAATGGCTGGGCCTAGGACATTACCTTGAGGAACTCCTGCAGAGATATTCGGAGACAGAAATGATTGACCTCCACCAACCATAAGCATCTTCCTTTGTACTAGGTATGACTCCAACCAGTGAGTTTTCCTTTCATTTCCATTAACTCCAGGTTTTCTCAGTTCCTTGATGTCAAGCTCATTAAAATACTGCTTCTTGATGTTAAGGGTAATCAATCTCAGCTCCCCTCAAGTTCACCTCGTTTGTTCGTGTTTGGATCAAGGCTGGAATAATGTCTGGTGATGTGACCTTGTGGTTTGTTCGTTCGTTTCATTACCCAGAAATGTCTGCAAATAAACAATCAGCTTGGTGAGTGAACCAAACACAGCATCCACAACCCAAGCTACAGATCTACTCAAGAACCTTAGATAAGTGGCCTTGCCAGAACTCAAGTTGAGCATCAGTTAGCAATTTATTGCTGACCAAGTGTCACTTTTGCTTTGCCAATAATTCCTTTTATCACTTTGATGACTGAGAGTAGATTCGGGGGGGAGGAAATTGGCTGGCTGGGATTTTTCCTGCTTTTTGTACACAGGACATATCTGGGCAATTGTCCACATTATTGGGTATATTTCAGTGTTGTAGCTGTACTGGAACAGTTTGGCTAAGAGTGCATCTAATTCTGGCATGTCTTCAGCACTATTATTGGAAGATTGTCAGAGTCCGTAACTTTTGTAACCAGTGCCTTCAGAGATTTTTTTGATATCATGTGGATTGAATCAAAGTGGTTCAAGACTGACATTCATGATGCTGCGGACTTCAAAATAAGGCCACTTGACACAATTCAGTCATCTGTAATATCCTGTCATTTTTCAGCAGAATCTTCCACATGCAGTTCAGCCTTAGCAGTCCCCAACGTACCCACCAGGAACAATCTAACACCTTGGATGCTGAACATGACCACCTTGGCCTCGAAGGATGAATAAAAACATCATGGCCCAGATTTTCCAATTTGGTCAGTACCACGTCAGTGCAAAGCATAAGTGCACATGCAAGTACACTTAAAGCTTACCAACAATGCTTTAACGATTCCTCCTCAGAGATTTGTGATCTCTGATTGTGTACAAACATTTGAAGGGATGCTAGTTAAATGTATATAAAAACGTAATGTTCAGTTTGATGCCCAAAAGTATATTGGAGATAGTATATTGCCATGGATAGAGAATTGGCAAATAGGCAGGAAACAGTAAGTGAGAATAAGCGGTTATTTTTCACATTGGCAAACAGAGACCGGTATTCACATGTTAATGTCTTAGAGGAAGGAAGCAAATGTATTGTAGCCAAATTTGCAGATGATACAAAAAAAAGTAAAAAGGCAGGTTGCGAGATGGATACAAACAATTTACTGAGAAACAGTGATATGTAAGTGGGCAAATGGAGTATAATGTGGGAAAATGAGAATTTGGTCTATTTGGAAGGAAGAACAAAAGAACAGTGTGTGATTTAAATGGAAATGATTTAAGTAACCAAAGGACATAGTCTCAGAATTAAGAGACATCAGTTTAAGACCGAGGTGAGAAGGGACTTCTCTTAGGTTGAGTGTATTTGGAACTCCTCGCTACGGAGAGCTGTAGGGGCAGAGTCCTTTTGTATATTTAAGGCTGAGTTAGAAAGATTTTTCACCAGTATGGGAATCAAAGGTTGTGGAGAAAGAGCATGAAAGTGGCTGTGAGGAATGGATCAACCATGCTCCTATCAAACAGTAGAGCAGGCTCAGGAGGTTGAACAGCCTATTCCTGTTCGTGTTTCTTATGATCTTAAGGGAAAGTTTGCCAGGAATATAAAGATACCTATTGAAGCTCTTAATATTTATTTTGAAAGGAAAATAATTAGGAAAGTGAACATGGATCCTGCAGAAAGTGTATCTGAGGAATGAATAATGGAAATTAAGAAGATGGCAGATGAAATGAACAGGTATTTTACGTTAGTCTTCACTATAGATGGTAAAGGTAGCACACCAGATACTGATATAATTCAGGAAATGGAAGAGGAGGAGGAATTGAAGTAAAGTACAATCACCAGGGAAGTGGTACTGACAATAATGATTGGGGCTGCGTTTAGACAAGTCCCTGGTTCATGATGGATTTCATCCTAGGGCCTTAGAAGGAGTAGTTAGTGATATAGTTGACAAATTGGTTTTAATTCTCTAAAGTTCTCTAGATTCTAGGAAGTTTCCATTAGATTGGAAGACAGCAAATGTAACTTTTAGTCAGAAAGGGAGGGAGACAAACAACAAGAAACTAAACTTAATATCTGTGATAGGGAAAATGATAAATCTATTATTACATAAGTTGTAGCAGTAGGCAGCATCGTCATGGTTTAATAAAAAGTAAAATCACAATTTTGAATTCATCAATATGTTGGAGTTCTTTGAAGAAGTAACATGTGCTCTAGGTAGATTCAGTCCATACACCAGTTCTGCCCTATGATTTCCAGAAGGCAATAAATAAGATGCCTCAAAGGTTATTGCAGAAAGTAAAGGCTTATGGTATGGGGTAATATATTGGCATGTATGGATTGCTTAGCTAATAAGAGACAAACAGTAGAAATAAATGAGGTATTTTTCTGGGTGGCAAGATGGAACAAGAGTTGTGCCACTGGAATCAATCCTGGGGTCTCAACTTTTCACTATAAACTTGGATGAAGGGATCAACAGTCTGCCCAAATTTGCTTATGGTAGTTAGGAAAGTAGGCTATGAAGAGCACACTAGGAGGCTACAATGATATAGTTGAGTGAGTAGGTAGAGGGTTAGCAATTGGAATATAAAGTGGGAAAATGTGGAATTTGTTTATTTTAGCAGGAAGAATAAAAAAATCATCTAAGTTGTATGCAACTGCAGACCTTTGAAATGCAGAGAGAACTGGGTGTTCTAGTCGATGAATTGTAAATAGTTAGAATGTAGGTAACGGCAAGCAAGAAAGTTAATAGAATGTTATTGGCAGTGGGATTCAGTTAGTTCTTGACTAGACAGCTGGTTTGTGATACCAACGATGTGGGTTCAATTCCTAAACAGGCTGAAGTCAACAAGTGAGCTTTCTCAACCTCACCCCTCACCAGAGGCAGTTCAGAAAAGCTTAATTAGACTAATAATTATAATGGATAGGTTGTCTTGGCTTTTTTCCATTGCAATTACTGACTTGATTAAAACATTTAAGATCCTTGTGGCTCAGTGGTTAGCACTGCTGCCTCACAGGGCCAGGGACCTGGGTTCAATTCCACCCTTGGGTCACTGTCTGTGTGGAGTTTGCACATTCTCCCCGTGTCTGCGTGCGTAGCCTCTGAGTACTCTGGTTTCTGTCTAAAGATGTGTAGGCTAGGTGGATTGGCCATGCTAAAGTGCCTGCAGTGTTCAGGGATGGGCAGGTTCTGTGGGTTATAGGGGATGGGTCCAGGTGGGACCTTCTGAGGGTTGGTGTGGACTTGTTGGGCCAAAGGGCCTGTTTCCACACTGGAGGGATGCTATTCTATTTTATCCTGCGGGGTCTTGACACAGTGAATACAGAAAGGATGGTTCCTCTTTTGAAAGAATCTTGAATTGGGGTCAAAGTTTAAAAATAAGTCATTGCCCATTTAAGGCAGGAATAAGGAGCTTTTGTTTTGTCTCTGAGGATTGTATGTCTTTGGAACCCTCCAACAAAAACAGAAGCAGATTGCTTGGATATTTTTAAGGCAGTGGTGGGTTAGAGTTTTGGTAAGCAGAAGTATATTGTGTAGGTTACAATCAGATCAGCCATGTTCGTACTAAATGGCAGGGTAGGCTTGAGGAGCCAAGTGGCTTACTCCTGCTCCCAACCTGTATAACCATACCCATAAACTGCCATTAAATTTCTCTCTTCATCTTGACGCTCCAATGTCAATTATAAATTAACTAACAAGTCAGATTTCTGATTCTTTGAACATAACTTTGATTGAAACATTAATTATTGCAGCAGGTTTACAAGTGGTTGGATCTTTCATGCCACCCAGCCTGTATTCTACCATTTGTTTTAACAGCTTAATGGGATTTTCAAAAATGTTTGGAGACAACAGAACCACCTCATTCTCAACAAATAACTTTCTTATAAGAAATCTACATTAATAAACAAATGAGGAACACCATAAGTTCTGTTTTAATTTAACACAATAAAAGGGCATGGATGGATGGCTTCTGTCTTTCCCTTGAATGTTCATCTCAATATTCATCAGCCTTAGCATTTATCTGACAATCTAGAGGGAAGGTCATTTAACTGGCCAACATTAGTGACCATGTCACCTGGTAGTGCAAGTGATAATAATTGATCTGCCTTTCTGACCAGATGAACAAAATATAAAATATCTTTAGCTTTCATATGTAGGAGATCTCAGTGTGTCATGAATTTTACCAATCAGTAAATTATCATCTAAGGAACACCCAATTGAGTAACCAATGATAGGTTTGCTTGTTAACTACCAGCATCAGCTTTTATTTGCCCTTGTGTCAAAAGTAACATGTCCTCTTGAACTAACCTGTCCACAAACCTTGATGTGTATTAACTGAAGTTGGGATTTAGTCTTTTCCACCTCTCTCATCATTCACATTCTTCTCATTGTAGATCCTTTAGAAGATTTCAAAACAGGAACTGATAGTTACATGTTAACTTCCTGTTGGTACTCCTTCCAGATCAAGGGTGCTCACGGGAGATAGAAACTATTTCCATTGATGAAAAATAATACAAATTTAAGGTGATGTGAAAAATATCTTTTTCATGAATATTATGGGCAGGAATGCACTGCCTTGAATTGTGGCAGATTCAATTGCTGTTTTCAAAGATAATTAGTTAAGTACTTGAAATAAAGCTAGTGGAATTCAAAATTGTCTGCTTCCATGCTGTAACCATTTAGTGATCATATTATTGCCTAACAAGCTCCATGTCAATAGAAACCTATCAACAAAGGACTCGAGAAACTATGTGATGGAACTTAAGAGCTGACCCCTTATGAAGCACAGGAAAAATGTTCAAACCCATGGGAAATTAATGGAGGATGCAGACTACTATGTAAAGACTATCTTTCACCATGGCTTTTTTATGAATCGACTATCGCATAAAAACCCCCTCAGCCTTCATCATTTCCTGTCTCAAATGGTTATCCCCATCTGTTACATTTCTTTCCTATATTGCTGTAGTTGCATTACAACAGAAATTGATGTGATGGAAGATATTGAGATGGACAATAGAATAATTTATTTCTAGTTTACTGTAATTGTGATTAAGATAATGAAGATGGGAAGAATCAGGCTGCAGAAAAGTTACAAGATTAATCTCTTCCCTATTGTCCTCTTGTGACATCTGTTTCCTTAATCCCATGCTCCAGCTCATATTTTTTAATCATAGGAGGTAGTATTTGGCATAAGGATAATGGAGTCAGAGGAGTAATGACGCCAGAATAGAGAAGACTTGTAAAATGCTCATAAGATATGAGTTCCACCATTCATGAGACAAAGGATGTTCAAACAATATCATACTTACAAGGCTTCTGAATGTGTGGCAACTAGAACGGGTAATTAATTTGTATTTCTATCGACCACATTGCTGTGGGTCTGAAGTTTCCTCCCCTAAAAAGGACATTAGTGAATCAGATGGGTTTTTCAGACAATTGATAGTGGTTTAGTTCCAGTCTTCTTTTCTTAAATTCAAATTCCACCATTTACTGAGGTGGGATTCAAACCCAGGTCCACTGAACATTATCTGGGTTTCTGGATTAATAGTCTGGTGATAATACCATTAGGCCATCACCCCCTGTCCCGCTCTAATAATGCAATTTTATATTAAGTTCTGATGAACATAAATGATATTAATTAGTTTGTATATATTTACTCTAAGACATGGGAAAGATTTATACTTCTTTAATATTTTTCTTGTTAGTTTTTAGTTCAGTTACAGTAACTAACTTTAATTCAACTTAAATTTTCATTGACTACACCATATTATCCGCATATTGGGCTCGCTGTTCCTAATTCTTTTTATTCCATCCCACCACTTGTACCGCACTTCACAGCTGTGCAGATTCTACAGTTCATATTATGTCCAGTTTGCTATTTATATTAACAATGCCTTTAATCTGTTGATGCATGACTGAACAAGTTGCGCCAGATCCACATCTTTGCCAAGAATGTGGAGTGTCAGTTAAGTCCCATCTGCCAGATCAACAATGGGTCAGGACAAATATCTGCAAGTGTGTCATAGAAAACATTATGTTACCAGATTTAGTGAAAAGTTATGTACTGTTCTTACTAGATAATATTTCAACCAGTCTTTATTCTGACAGCTTGTACACTTTCACATTATCTACAATTCAAAATACAGAAAGCACAAAGATACAGAAATAGGATATATGATGTGAATATTTTTACGGAGTTCCTCATAGATGTTATAAAGTAAAATGATAAACCACCTTTTCTTACATGCAATCTAATAACAGAAGGAAACCACATAGCAAGCATTTTTTTGAAACTTTTTTTTTAAAAAAGGCTGGCTTAGCTTCAAAATCCTTCTGTGCATTTTCACTAGTTTACAAAATCAAAGTTCTGCTATAACATTTGCTCAAACACAGAAAAATAATTCTATTAAAAGATTTTACCTGAGAATAACATTTAAAACTAAGCACTACAAATACAAAACTTCTATTTTTACTACTTTAATTCACAACCAAGTGAGTTATTCGCATTACAGAGATCCAATGGAAATGTCCTTTGGCCTAGTTCTCGTTCAGATCGTAGTTGTCTAAGGTGTTGTTTCATTTCCTTGGTAACGTGATATATTCTTCCTTCCACATCTGGGACAGGGGCAACTACAATTTTGTCATCAGCTTTCTTCTCAAAATCTAAGAAAAAATAATTATAACTAAATCACGAGCCAGATGGAGCTAATGAAAGACAATTGTTTGCTTTTACTGGTAGCCAGCAACTTACAAAACAAAACTGCAACATCTTTGAAATATGTGGTATTGAGAAAGCAATTTCACCAGTGGCACACAGCTGAGAAAT
Organism: Ginglymostoma cirratum; assembly: GCA_024137785.1. Taxonomy (NCBI): domain Eukaryota; kingdom Metazoa; phylum Chordata; class Chondrichthyes; order Orectolobiformes; family Ginglymostomatidae; genus Ginglymostoma; species Ginglymostoma cirratum. Next base: position 62,084,207 of record JAHRHZ010000248.1, read on the forward strand.
GTTTAATTTTTTTTCCCATCTTCAGCAGGTTAGTGTTGATTTTTGTTCATTTGTGAAATGTGGGCAGGCCTGGCTAGGCCAGCATTTAAGAGTCAACCACATTTCTGTGGGTTTGCAGTCACATGTAGGACAGATCAGGTAAGAAAGCAGATTTCCTAAAGGGCAATAGTGAACCAGATGGGTTCTTAACGACAATCGATATATTTCACATTGTCACCACTTGGTTAGCTTTCAATTCCAGATTTTATGGAATTCAAATTTCACCATGTGCCAAGGTCAGATTCGAACCCATTTACCTAGAACATTAGCCCAGGCTTCTGGATTACTAGATCAGCAACATTACAACATTACCATTAGACTACTATCTTCCCTTAAACTATACATTCTTGCATGACAGAATTTCATGTTGTCTATGAAAAATTTTGCAGTATATTTGCATGAAATAACTTACATTCATTAAAGCTCAAGTAATATGAAAGAAGAAAATCATCTACAGTTGGATTTTCCAATTTTACATTCATTTTGTTAATCCAAGTGTGTATGTATGTGGATAGAAATTAAAATTGCAGTTTTCCAATTTCAGTCTACTATATCCCTTTGATAAAGTACAATTACAGATGCAAACATTTTCTCAGAATAAAATACACTATTTAATGTCGATTGCATTGTCAGAAATTATAATACTGAAGTACTACATTGCTATACAGCAAACAAGTGCAGTTCAGGCTTCACTAAAATTCTATCATATATATATTTATTTTACAAGCTCTGAAAGCTTTTTGGAAAAGCTGTTTTCATTACAGATGGTTAAGAGGGTATTTGATAGTGTGTTCAAATTTCAAACTCAAAATCCGTTCAAGGGTTTCCAATGGTTACTTAGTCAAGAGCATGAATTTATCAAAGTATTTTATTTTAATTTACCTTACACAAGCTTTTTAAATGCAATTGTGGAAACATATTTGACATGATTTAAATAGTAGTGTCAACAAATAGGTGGAGGAAAAGCTATCTAAAAGATGAAAGGGCAACATCAGTGGAGTGGAGTGAATGTTTTTTTTTTCCAGAGACATGGAACAGACATGATAGACTGAACATCCTGTGTTTGGTTTGATTCACTTAATGGCTATTAATGAAATCTAATATTTAGGACTTTAAGGCACAGTTACTTTTTGTTTTGAAAAGGCCTCTACTACCTCTACATTCATATAATATCAAAGTCCACCGCATTGGTCCCTGTAAGATACGCTGTAGGAAAATCAGTTATGGAATCTGAAAGATTAGCTCATTTAACTAGCTCAAATAAATTTACCTGTTATGGATGCAGCTTGGGAGACTTTGATCAAACTCATCCGATGTCCAGATTTACATTTCTTGAGTCCCTGCAGAATTTTTACTGATTCAAAATGGTTAATGACAACAGTGGAGAGACTGGGAGCCGTTTCTGTGTCAACCAGCCATTGACAATTACGAAACATCACATAGCCATCTTTCCCCTGCAGGAAAGCAATTTTTTTTGTTCATTATAAAGGTGTCATTAAACAACTGTAAAATCTATGGGGAGTGTCACCTGCCCCCATATGTACTTACACCAACAGATAACATTGTGACCAGAACTTTACATGACAAGTGGGAAACATTGGGCCACACCTAACATATTTAACAGTTCCAGATGGAACCTTTTAGTTTAACCTATTTCTTTAAAAGCTGTAATTTCCTCAGAACCACTGAATTCAACAGAGAAGATTTCAAGTAACCAATGTTAATATTTGTTTGTTTAAAATACAGTAAGTACTTAAGTGCAATTTTCTCACATTATAGGCAAGAATCTTTACAAAGCGCCAGAGAAGTATTAAGGCAAAAACTGCACGTGGGATGTAATATGGCAAATGAGGAAGTGCAAAACTAGAAGCCAAAGAATGCAAATCAGAATCATGCCTTTGCCCTGGATGTGCAAGCCAAGAGACTGTGAAAGTAACAATAAAAGAAATATTCAGGCATAATCCAGCCCCGCCAGCATTTTTGGTCTCCAAGGGGATCAGCTCCCCATCTCATGTGACCTGTAGATCAGATTGCTTGTCAGTTACTATACTTGTCATTTCAAAACGAACTCTACTCACATGGGACTCACTTCATTAAGTTGAATGGTAAACCTGATCATGCTGTGAAAATTAGTAAGTCCCTTTCCAGCCATTATGGAATTGGTAATGATTGTATTTAATTTAGAGCATATTTGGGGTTTAGTGAAGGTTGAGATAGTGTGCTCACTACTCACCTGTCCAGTGAACAACAGACCCTGTCTCAATATTGCACCTTAGGATAGTGGATTTGAGGCTGGGATGTAATTTTGAAATCAAACCCTACTAAATAGTTTGCTAGGATTACTCCTTCACCCAACATTGTCCTCTCTTCTGACTTCTCCCATGTCAGGGATCTTCCCCTCCCTTTTCTCTGCCCTCCACCCAACTTCTTTCATTTCCCTAAATACTGCCATAGCCCTCTGCTGTTCTTCCCCAGTTCCTACCCTTTCCATTCCCTTCCTGATGCCTTCTCAATGTTTCACTATTTGCTACCCTCTAACCCTGCTTGACCTGAACAATACAGTTGGTTTTGCTTTCCTATCTGCAAAGTTTTTATTTAGATTTAGATTTTATTGTTAAGTGTACTCAATACAGGAATACAGTGAAAAGTGTACAACGTCACCTTAGGTACCGAGGTACAAAGCAGTAAAAGAAACAAAGTTAAAAAAGTTAAGCATTATCTTCATAGAATAGAAACCGCAAGAACTGCAGATGCTGTAAATCAGGAACAAAAACAAACTTGCTGGAAAAGCTGAGGAAGGGTCACCAGACCCAAAACGTTAACTCTGTTTTTCCTCCACAGATGCTGCCAGACCTGCTGAGCTTTTCCAGCAACTTTTTTTTTGTACCTTCATAGAATAAGTTGAAAAATAAAGAAACAAGATAATGGTTAACATTAATGTCCTTAATATAAACTAGAAAAATAAAGGAATAAAGTTTAAAGGTTCAACAGGCTTTGATGACTCCCTTGCTTAGCTCACTCTCCAGAAGATGGCAGCTGCGTATTGTCGCCACTGCAAATACTGGGGGACCTCCCTCACTACTGCTGTTGAAGCTGCCACCTCCCCATCTCCTCCTGCTACTTGGGGAACATACCCAGGAAGGACCGACTGGCAGGTGGAAATACTGCCACAAGCCGCTGAGAGACTAGGCCGTGACACTGCCATGTGCCGCTGAGACATAGGCTAGGCTAAGAGGAGACGTTGCCAAGTTTGCACTGAAGCTGGGACTGACTAATTGAAACACCAAGAGAGAGGGGGGAAAAAAGGGAAAGAAACAAACAAGCTCCGACCGTAGCCTCCTATTCTGCCACCATCTTGGTCAAACGTTTGATCAACCAGTTGGAATCTAAAAGATTTGGGTCTATCACACACACTTAAAAGAAGAAAACACGTCATTTCTGCAAGAGAAGAAAAAAACCCAGGAAATTATAGATCTATCAGACTTATATCAATAGTAGGAAAATCTATCATAAAGGACATGACTGGTTAAGAGGAAGAAGGATGCTTATATAAGGCTTAGGAAACAAGGATCGGATAACGCTCCAGAGGGATACAAATTAGCCAGGAAGAAGCTGAAGAAAGGGCTTAGGAGAGCTATAAGGGGGCAGGAAAAACCTTGGCGGATAGGATCAAGGAAAACTCCAAGGCTTTTTACACATATGTGAGGAATAAGAGAATGAACAGAGAAAGGGTAGGGCTGATCAAGGATTGTAAAGGGAATTTGTGCACGGAGCCTAAAGAGAGAGGAGAGGTCTGTAATGAATACTTTTCTTTGATATTCACAACTGAGAGGGACCTAGTTGTAGAGGAGGACAGTGTGAAACAGGCTGGTAGGCTACAGGAGGTCGATGTTAGTAAGGAAGAGGTATTATGAACTTTGAGGAACTTGAAGATTGATATGTCCCTTGGGCATGATGGGATTTATCCAAGGATTCTATGGGAAGTGAGGGAAGAGATTGCAGGGCCTCTGGCGATGATCTTTTCGTCTTCACTGTCCACGGGTATAGTGCCGGAAGATTGGAGAGAGGCAAACATCATTCCCTTGTTCAAAAAAGGAAACAGGGTTAACCCTGGAAATTACAGGCCAGTTAGTCTTACGTCAGTGGTGGGCAAATTACTGGAACGGGCTTTGAGAGATAGGATTTATGATCACTTGGATAGGCACAGTTTGATTCGTGATAGTCAGCATGGATTTGTGAGGGGTAGATCATGTCTCACAAACCTTATTGAATTCTTTGAAGAGGTGACCAAACAAATGGATTAAGGTAGAGCAGTGGATTTGATATACATGGATTTTAGTAAGGCGTTTGATCAGGTAGGTTCATGCAGAAAGTAAGGAGGCATGGGATAGGGGGAAATGTGGCAGATTGGATTCAGAATTGGCTGACCCTTAGAAGACAAAGGGTGGTAGTGGACGGAAAATGTTCAACATGGTGCTCAGTTATGAATGGTGTACCAGAACGATCTGTTCTGGGTCCTCTTATATTTGTGATTTTTGTAAATGATTTGGATGTAGGAGTGGAAGGGTGGATTAGTAAGTTCACGGACAATACGAAGGTGGGTCAAGTTGTTGGTAGTGCAGAGGGCTGTTCCAGGTTACTAAGGGACATTGATAGGATGCAGAGCTGGGCTGAGAAGTGGCAGATGGAGTATAACCCTGAAAATCACCCTGTGAGGTGATTCATTTTGGAAGGACAAACTTGAAAGCAGAATACAGGGTTAACAGAAAGATTCTTGGCAGTGTGGAGGAACAGAGGGATCTTGGGGTTCATGTCCACACTTCCCTGAAAGCTGCCACCCAGGTGGATAGAGTTGTTAAGAAGGCGTGTGGTGTGTTAGCTTTCATTAATAGAGGGATTGAGTTCAAGAGCCATGAAGTTATGCTCCAGCTATACAAAAGCCTGGTTCAACCACATGTGGAGTATTGTGTCCAGCTCTGGTCGCCTCACTACAGGAAAGATGTGGAAGCGTTGGAAAAGGTGCAGAGGAGATTTACCAGGATGTTGCCTGGAATGAAGGGAAGGGCTTACAAGGAAAGGTTGAGAGAACTAGGGCTTTTCTCTTCTAGAACAACGAAGGATGAGAGATGACTTGATAGCGGTGTATAAAATAATCAGAGGTATAGATCGAGTGGACAGCCAGAGACTTTTCCCTCGGGTGGAGGTAGCTATTACGAGGGGGCATAGTTTTAACGTGAGTGGAGGTAGATATAGGGGAGATGTCAGAGGTAGGTTCTTTACTCAGAGAGTGGTAGGGGCGTGGAATGCTGCCGGAGAGGGTGGTGGAGTCGGCCTCATTAGGGGCATTTAAGCGGCTATTAGATAGGCGTATGGATGATAGTAAAAGGTAGGGGTAGAGGTTAGATTGACCTTAGGTTTAGGGTAAGAGCTCGGCACAACATTGTGGGCCGAAGGGCCTGTACTGTTCTATGTTCTATAAATGGATATTTGGATAAGAGTGATCTGATTATGCATAATCAGCATGATTTGCGAATGGAAAACTGTTCGACAGATTTTTTTTGTTGATGCTACTAATGAAGTTGGTAAAAGGGAGTCGACAGATATATTTGAATTTTCAGAAGGCTTTTCAGAAGAACCACAGGAGCTGGTTAATTAATGCACATGAGATAGAATGTAATTTAAGGCATAGATTAAGGATTGGCTAACAGACAGAAAACAGAGTAGCAGTAAATGGCTCATTCTCATGTTGGCAGACTGAGTAGGGGGGTACCACAAGGATTACTACTTGGGCCCCAGCTGTTAACAATATATGTCAGTAACTTGGACATGGGGCCCAAATGTAATATTTCCAAATTTGCAGATGATACAAAGCTAAGCTTTGTTATGAAGATAATGTAAAATGTTTTTCAGGAGGATTTAGACAGGATTAGTGATTGAGCAAGAACATAACATCACATGTTTCCACATTATATTTCATCTGCTATCAATAAATATACAGCAGATTTATTATGGTGAAAGGTGTAGATGTGCAAAGGGACTTGGAAGTTCTTATCATCACTGAAGGATAACTTTGAGGCATAGTAAGTGGTTATTAAAGGTAATGGATTGTTCTTCTTCAATTGCAAGAGGATTGGAATACAGGAGCAATAAAGTCTTGCTTCAATCGTGTAGGAGCTTGGTCAGACTGCACCTGGAGTACTGTGTGTATTTTGGTCTCCTTATCTTCAGAAAGGCATTACTACCGTAGAGGGAATACAGGGAAGGTTCACCAGATTTGTTCTCTGAATTGTGAGACTATCCCATGAAGACTGGGCAAACTGTAGGAGTTTTGAAAAATGTTCTCATTGAAACCTACAGAATACTTAACTGCATCCACCCTATCTATCCTTTTAAGATGTTTCCCCTGGTTGGTGAATAGCTAATGTTCCTCTGTTCAAGAAGGGAAATACGGAATCCAGGAAACTATAGACCAGTGGGTCTCACATCAGTGGTTGGGAAGCTTTTGGAGAGAATTCTTAGGGATAGGATTATTGCACATTTGGAAAACCATTGCCTAATTAGGGACAATCAGCATGGCTCTGTGCCGGGCAGGCCATATCTTGCTAACCTGATTGATTTTTTTTCCTGAGGAGGTGACAAAGGTGATCGATGAGGTTAGTGCAGTGAATGTTGTCTACATGGATTTTAGTAAGGCTTTCGACAAGGTCCCTCATGGCAGGTCATTCAGAAGATTAAGATGCATGAGATCCACGGTGACTTGGCTGCTTGGATTCAGAACTGGCTTGCCCAGAGATGGCAGAGGGTAGTGGGTGGAAGGATGTTTTTCTGGTTGGAGGTCTGTGACTAACCCGTGTTATACTCTTCTTGCTCAATGTGGGAGCTCAGGGACGCGGCTGATGTCCCTGACTCCTACACGTGCAAGAAGTGCGTCCAGCTGCAGCTCTTGTTAGACTGCATGACGGCTCTGGAGTTGCAGCTGGACTCACTTTGGAGCATCCGCGATGCTGAGGAAGGGAAAGGGTGACCAAAAGACAGAAAAAAAAAACAGAAACGCAGTGCAGGTGTCCCCTGCAGTCATCTCCCTCCAAAACAGGTATACTGTTTTGGATACTGTTGGGGGAGACGGCCCACCAGGGGAAGGCAGCAGTAGCCAGGTTCATGGCACCATGGCTGGCTCTGCTGTACAGAAGGGCGGAAAAAAGAGTGGAAGGGCTACAGTCACAGGGGATTCAATTGTAAGGGGAGTGGATAGGTAGTTCTGTGGTCGAAAACGAGACTTCCGAATGGTATACTGGTATACTTCCGAATGGTATCCCAGGTGCACGGGTCAGGGATGTCTCAGTACGACTGCAGGATTTTCTGAACGGGGAGGATGAACAGCCAACTGTCGTGGTGCATATAGGCACCAATGATATAGGTAAAAAACGGGATGAGGTCCTACAAGCAGAATTTAGGGAGTTAGGAGCCAAGTTAAAAAGTAGGACCTCAGAGGTAGTAATCTCAGGATTGCTACCAGTGCCACGTGCTGGTCAGAGTAGAAATGAAAGAATAGGCAGGATAAATGAGTGGCTTGAGAGATGGTGCAGGAGGGAGGGGTTCAGATTTTTGGGACATTGGGACTGGTTCTGCAGGAGGTGGGACTATTACAAATCGGACAGTCCACACCTGGGCAGGACTGGAACCAATGTCCTAGGGGCTGCTTTTGCTAACACTGTTGGGGAGGGTTTAAACTAATGTGGCAGGGATGGGAACCAAATGAAGAGGTTAGTGGACACTAAGGAGGTAGTAACTAAGGCCTGTAAGGAACTAGATAATGAAGTCAGTGTGACTAAGGGGAAGAGCAGGCAGAGAGCAGATGATGAACGCAAAGGGACAGGTGGTCTGAGGTGCATTTGTTTTAATGCGAGAAGTGTAGTAGGTAAGGCAGATGAACTTGGGGCTTGGATTAGTACCTGGGAGTATGACGTTATTGCTATTACTGAGACTCGGTTGAGGGAAGGGCAAGATTGGCAACTAAATATCCCAGGATACAGATGCTTCAGGTGGGATACAGAGGGAGGTAAAAGGGGTGGAGGAGTTACATTACTGGTCAAAGAGGATATCACAGCTGTGCTGAAGGAGGGCACTATGGAGGACTCGAGCAGTGAGGCAAAATGGGCAGAGCTTAGAAATAGGAAGAGTGCAGTAACAATGTTGGGGCTGTACAACAGGCCTCCCAACAGCGAGCATGAGATAGAGGCACAAATATGTAGACAGATTATGGAAAGATGTAGGAGCAACAGGCTGGTGGTGATGGGAGATTTTAACTTTCCCAACATTGACTGGGATTCACTTGGTGTTAGGGGTTTAGATGGAGCAGAATTTGTAAAGAGCATCCAGGAAGGTTTTCTAGAGCAGTATGTAAATAGTCCAACTCGGGAAGGGGCCATACTGGACCTGGTGTTGGAGAATGAGCCCGGCCAGGTGGTTGAAGTTTCAGTAGGGGATTACTTTGGGAATAATGATCACAATTCCGTAAGTTTTAGAATACTCATGGACAAAGACAAACGTGGTCCTAAAGGAAGAGTGCTGAATTGGGGGAAGGCCAACTATAGCAACATTCGGCAGGAGCTGGGGAATGTGGATTGGGAGCAGCTGTTTGAGGATAAATCCACATTTGATATTTGAGAGGCTTTTAAAGAGAGGGTGATTAGAGGGCAGGACAGAGATGTCCCTGTGAAAATGAGGGATAGGAAGGGCAAGATTAGGGAACCATGGATGACAGGTGAAATTGTGAGACTAGCAAAGAGGAAAAAGGAAGCATACATAAGGTCTAGGCGACTGAAAACAGACGAAGCTTTGGAAGAATATCGGGAAAGTAGGACCAATCTGAAACGAGGAATTAAGAGGGCTAAAAGGGGTCATGAAATATCTTTAGCAAACAGGGTTAAGGAAAATCCCAAAGCCTTTTATTCATACATAAGGAGCAAGAGGATAACTAGAGAAAGGGTTGGCCTACTCAAGGACAAAGGAGTTAAGTTATGCCAGGAGTCAGAGAAAATGAGTGAGATTCTTAATAAATACTTTGTGTCGGTATTCACTGAGGAGAGGGACATGACAGGTGTTGAGGTTAGGGATAGATGTTTGATTACTCTAGGTCAAGTCGGCATAAGGAGGGGGGAACTGTTGGGTATTCTAAAAGTTATTAGGGTGGATAAGTCCCCAGGTGCGAATGGAATCTATCCCAGGTTACTGAGGGAAGTGAGAGAGGAAATAGCTTGGACCTTAACAGATATCTTTGCAACATCCTTGACCACAGGTGAGGTCCCGGAGGACTGGAGAATTGCTAATGTTGTCCCCTTGTTTAAGAAGGGTATCAAGGATAATCCAGGTAATTATAGACCGGCGAGCCTGATGTCAGTGGTAGCGAAGCTGCTGGAGAAGATACTGAGGGATAGGATCTATTTACATTTGTAACAAAATGGGCTTATTAGTGATAGGCAGCATGGTTTTGTGCAGAGAAGGTCATGTCTTACCAACTTCAAAGAATTCTTTGAGAAAGTGACAAAGTTGATAGATGAGGGAAGGGCTGTGGATGTCATATACATGGACTTCAGTAAGGTGTTTGATAAGGTTCCCCATGGTAGCCTGATGGAGAAAGTGAAGCCACATGCGGTCCAGGGTGTACTAGCTAGATGGATAGAGAACTGGCTGGGCAATAGAAGACAGAGAGTTGTAGCGGAAGGGAGTTTCTCAAAATCGAGAACTATGACTAGTGGTGTTCCACAGGGATCCGTGTTGGGACCACTGTTGTTTGTGATATACATAAGTGATCTGGAGGAAGGTATAGATGGTCTGATTAGCAAGTTTGCAGATGACACAAAGATTGATGGTGTAGCAGATGGTAAAAGGGACTGTCGGGGAATGCAGCAGAATATAGATAGATTGGAGGGTGGGGCGGAGAAATGGCAGATGGAGTTCAATCCAGGCAAACGCGAGGTGATGCATTTTGGAAGATCCAATTCAAGAGTGAACTAAACGGTAAATGGAAAAGCCCTGGGGAAAACTGATGCACAGAGAGATCTGGGTGTTCAGGTCCATTGTACCCTGAAGGTGGCAACGCAGGTGGATACAGTGGTCAAGAAGGCATACAGCATGCTTTTATTCATTGGACAGGGTATTGAGTACAAGAGTTGGCAAGTCATGTTACAGTTGTACAGGACTTTGGTTCGGCCACATATGGAATACTGCACACAGTTCTAGTTGCCACATTACCAAAAGGATGTGGATGCTTTGGAGAGGGCGCACAGGAGGTTCACCAGGATGTTGCCTGGTATGGAGGGTGCTGGCTATGAAGAGAGGTTGAGCAGATTAGGATTATTTACATTAGAAAGACGGAGGTTGAGGGGGGAACCTGACTGAGGTCTACAAATTCATGACAGGTATAGACAGGGTGGATAGCAAGAAGCTTTCTCCCCAGAGTGGGGGACTATATTACTAGGGGTCACGATTTCAAGGTGTGAGGGGAAAGATTTAAGGGGGATATGTGTGAAAAGTTCTTTACGCAGAGGGTGGTGGGTGCCTGGAATGCGTCGCCAGCAGAGATGGTAGAGGCGGGCACGATAGCATCTTCTAAGATGTATCTGGACAGATACATGAATGGGCAGGATTTTCCCTGCACAAAACCATGCTGCCTATCACTAATAAGCCCATTTTCTTTCAAATGTAAATAGATCCTCTCCCTCAGAGGGATACAGATCCTTGGAAAATAGGTGACAGGTTTAGATAGAGGATCTGGATCGGCGCAGGCTTGGAGGGCCGAAGGGCCTGTTCCTGTGCTGTAATTTTCTCTGTTCTTTGTTCTAATGCTGTTCCGCCAGGATCCGTACTGGTACCTCTGCTGTTTGAGATATACATAAATGACTTGGATGAAAATGTAGATTTGTAGTTAGTAAGTTTGCAGACGATACAAAGATCAGTGGAGTTGTGGATAGTGTAGAAGATTGTCAAAGGATACAGCAGAATATAGATCAGTTGCAGATAGGGGCAGAGAAATGGCAGACTAAGTATACAGTTAATGGCAGGACCCTGAACAGCACTGATGGACAGAGGGATACTGGGGTTCAAATCCACAGCTCCCTGAAAGTGGCCACGCAAGTAAAGAAGGTGTATGGCATGCTTGCCTTTTTTGGTCAGGGAATTGAGTACAAGAGTCAGGATGTCATGTTGCAGCTCTATAAGACTTTGGTTTGGCCACACTTCGAGTATTGCATTCAATTCTGTTCGTCACATTCCAAAGCCTCCACATCCTTCCTGTAGAGGATGCAGAAGAGGTTTACCAGGATGCTGCCTGGATTACAGAGAGCATGAGCTACAAGGAGAGACTAGAAAAACTCGATTTGTTTTCTCTGGAGCAGTGGGCACTGAGGGGGGACTTGATAGAAGTCTATAAAATTATGAAATGCATAGACAGTGTTGACAATCAGAATAATTTTCTCCAGAGTTGAAGTGTCTAACGCTACAGGGCATACATTTAAGGTGAGCGGGGGAACGTTCGAAGGAGATGTGAGGGTCAAGTTTCTTTTAAAAAATAGAGAATGGTGGGAGTCTGGAACACGCCGTCAGGGGTAGTGGTGGAGGCAGATATGATAGAGGTGTTTAAGGGACTTTTAGATAAGCACATGAATATGCAAGGAATGAAGGGATATGGACCAAGGGCAGGGAGAAGGGATTAGTTTGATTTGGCGTCATGTACGGCACAACATCGTGGGCCGAAGGGCCCGTTCCTGTGCAGTACTGTTCTATGTTCTAGAACCAGGAAGCACATTTAAAAAAAGGGAGATACCATTTAGATCCAAAATGAGAATTCTTTTTTACTTAGTGGGTGGTGAAGCTTTGAAATACTCTACCCAGATAGCTGTGGAATCTTAGTTGGAGAATATTTAAAGTAGAGGTTGATAAATCTTTATTTATCAATAGCGTGAAAGGGTGTGGGGATAGTACGAATAAAAGGCACTGAAGTGCTTGGTCAGTCATGATGGTCTACTCCTATTCCTAATGTAAGCCTTCAGTTTGCTGGGGAGGCATTATGGGTTCAGAATCACTCATCACACTCTGGCATGTGCGTGCAATGGAACTCAATATAGTCAGTCATTATTTATTGGCAAGGTAACAAGGTGTGGAGCTGGTTGAACACAGCAGGCCAAGCAGCATCATAGAAGCAGGAAAGCTTGACGTTTCGGGCCTCGACCCTTCATCAGAAATGGGGGAGGGGAAGAGGGTTCTGAAATAAATAGGGAGAGAGGGGGAGGCGGATAGAAGATGGATAGAGGAGAGGATAGGTGGAGAGGAGAAAGACAAGTCAAAGAGGTGGGGATGGAGCCAGTAAAGGTGAGTGTAGGTGGGGACGTCCCCGCCTCCCTAACCTGTTCTTCCTCTCACCTATCCCCTCCTCCCACCTCAAGCCACACCCCCATCTCCTATCTACTAACCTCATCCCGCCCCCTTGACCTGTCCATCCTCCCTGGACTGACCTATCTCCTCCCTACCTCCCCACCACCTCCCCACCTACACTCACCTTTACTGGCTCCATCCTCACCTCTTTGACTGGTCTGTCTCCTCTCCACCTATCCATCTTCTATCCGCCTCCCTGTCTCTCCCTATTTATTTCAGAACCCTCTTCCCCACCCCCATTTCTGATGAAGGGTCGAGGCCCGAAACGTCAAGCTTTCCTGCTCCTGTGATGCTGCTTGGCCTGCTGTGTTCAGCTAGCTCCAGACCTTGTTATCTCGGATTCTCCAGCATCGGCAGTTCCTACTATCTCTGATATAATACAAACCTTGCGAATAAATTGTAAGCAAATTCTGCCAAGTGTTAGAAAATCTTGCGTAATATAATTTTGATCTCACTTGTTTAAAACGTGAGAAGCCCAGGGAACTCAGTACTGTAAGTCTGCAAAATGCTCAAAGCTCCATTGGAAAGTTGGATTACAGCACCTCAGGAACTTTGACAATTTCAAATTTAGAAGCAAAAGTAAAAATTAAAAATAAACACTGTATAAATGGTAGAAGTTTGCAGATCAAGAAATGGAGCTGGAATTGGGTGTCCTAGCAAATGAATAACAAAATGTTAATGTGCAGCTACAACAGGTAATTAGGAAAGCCCACAATAATATTATTGTTTATTGTGAGGTGAATTGAATACAAAAGTTAGGTAATGTTCAAGTTTATGCTTCAGTCACATGAGCTGCCTTATTGTGGGACCACATCTATAGTATTTGTGCACAATATTGTTCTCCTGATTTAAAGGCATAAATACATTGAAAGCAGTTTAGAGATGAACTACTGCCCAAAATGGATAGGTTGTCTTATGAATAAAGATTGGCAGCCCAGGTTTGTAGTTTTTGAAGTTTAGAAGAGTATGAGGCAACTTGAATGAAGTACAGAAGATCCTGAAGAATCTTGACAGGGTGGATATGGAAAAGCCATCTCCTCTTGTGGGAAAATCAAGGACTAGGGGTCACGTATCCATTTAAGACGGAGATAAGGAGAGTTATTTTCTCACCAAATGTTGTGTCTTTGGAAAACTCCTTCTACCACCTTTCCAGGAAGAGAGTCCTTGAATAATTTTAAGACAAGAGTTAGATAAATTCTTGACAAACAAGGGTTTGAAAGATTGAGGACAGGCAGAAACATAGAGTAATGAAATCAGCCATGATCTTATTGAAAGGCACAGCAGGCTGAAGAAGCCAAACAGCTGACACCTGCTCCTGATTCATAAGTTCATATGAACTGGAAACTTCCATCTGAATGTGAAGACTTAGAAAATCAGGGTGCAAATTTGTATTACTTACAACTTTACTAATCCTCTTAACGTTAAAATAACCTAAGTTCTTAATATGTCTATTGCTATTAATTCTTGCAAAGTTTTGGGGTCAAGGTATAGAAGCTGAAAGCAGAATTGAAGGCCAGTATCTTCTAAGACCTCAACATATACTTTATTCTCTACCTTGTTTGTTGGCACAGACAGATGTATGCCATGTTCCAAAGAGGTTTGTCAGTCACCTTCTGAAATTATAGCAGGAGACCAGCAAGACCCATAGGGAATTTTGGTGTTAACAATAAATGTCCTATAATGTAACAAGGGATAAGGAAAAGAAAATTGACAGCTAGAAAGTAGTTACTCGATAGGTTAATTCTTCAGCGAAAAACACTAAAATGACAAAATAATTTTAAAACATTAACATTTGTACGCTGATACCATCAATGATAATTGAGATTGAAGTATATTAAAATTTATGACACACAACTAATACACTTATGTTATACACATAATTCTGGTTTTTTTTAGAAATAGTGTCAAGGGTACAACATCACTACTTACTTTTGCCAGATATTCCTTGATTGCAAGTAAGTACGTTCTATTCCTGTCCAAGTACTGCCCCTGTACCTTCACAGAGTCTGCAACAATCCTGTGCCCCGGTTCTGCACTTGGATCAAATCCAAACTCTAATCCTGCCACTTGAGGGAACCTTTAAAATACGAAACCTAAATGAAGTTTCAAATATTGAGTGGATTTTATTAAGATGTTTAGCTGCTCTTATAACATTTAATTGTTTAGAAAACTAATAATTTAATATTGAAGTTGACCTATGTTCTATTCAATATTTAATAATTTAGATCAAGCTATTCTTGATTGTCTGAACAAAGTATTCTATATATATTCAAGTCGCATTAATTTTATTTTAAAGGAATTTACTCAAATGAAAATGTGTATCCAATGGAGGCTGATGCAGTTCTGTTACGAAAGGGATAAATATTGTAAAATCAAATATCAGAATGGAGTCAGATTACAATTGGTACACCATTTATAAATTTATTTTACTTTCCATGTATTTGACAGTAGAACAGGAGATGTGCTAAATTGTGATAACAGAAGTATGTTAAATGAAGTGTGGCAGGAAATAAGTAGATCCTTACATAAACTGTACACCATACGGATAATTATAGGAGCCAAATCTCATTCTCTTCCCTTGCCCTGAGCAGAAGTTAGGCACTTGGTGCATGCTGAACCTGTCCACCTCAGGTGTGCCATTATTTCTCATCGAGACTTCAACTCAAACTGGGACACCCAGCACAAACCAATGAAACCAGTATATATTTTAGCACAGCTGCAGGCCTATGGCTGTTCATCAAAACCCGCAGGGCATTACAAAATAGTTTTTAGTCTGCACTCTGGAGAAATGCTGACAATTTGGTTGACAGTGGTACAGTGGAAAGAATCATAGAATCCCTACAGCACGGAAAGCCGCCATTGGGCCTATGGACTGGGCAGCAACCCTCTGAACAGCATCCGACCCTGACCCAATCCCCACCCTATCCTCATAACCCCACGAAAACCGGTGTCTAATTTCACCACGTACCTGTGCAGAGGAAAACTAGTTTCAGTCTCGTCTAAGGTACCATCGGTTCTGCTATAACACAATAGTTGCGCTCCTGTGCAACATCGCACTATGGAAATAACAGAGCCTATGGGCAAAGCGGGGTTGGAGTAGACCACCAAAAAATATCACTCAAAAGTGATATCACACAAAGGATAACACAGTTTTAATAAATGTTTCATTCATATCTAATGATGAAATAAAAGTAAATTTAACACCTTACCTTGAAAAAAGTGTCAAGATGACTTGATGGGGGAGGAGCTTTTGAGATTGCTGTGTTAGGTAATGCAGGGGCTGAGGGTCATCATCACCAGCTTCATGTGCAGTTGTGGTTGCAGGGTGCGGGCAAAAAATAGTTAATCCAAAAGTAGATGGCTGTGGTTCATTGTTTTCTGACTGTTTCTTGGGGGTTGGCTTAAAAAAAGATATCCAGTTTATCTGCTTTTCCCTTTTTCATGAAAAAGCTACTCATAGGGTGCCAATTAAGTCCTTATTCCATGAACTGCTACCCTGTTGCATTCTGCATTGTAATCGTTGTCCTCCAAGAGCTGCAACTGCTTCTCAATTTCCCTCATGATAGAAGACAAAACAGAAGTGGAAAGCTGTCTTGATGCTGCGTCCTGGACTACTACTACTTCATCTTCCACTTCCACTTCCCCCTCAGCGACAAGTTGTCGTAGGGAGGTCTTCACAGTGGGACTCAAGCAGCTCTTCAAAGTCCTCACTCTCCACTTCTTCAAATTCAACTTGCTTTGCAAGATAAACACAATGTTCTTTGATTCTTGGGAGCTCCTCTGACAGATTAAAGGCTTTAAAATCTTAAATAAAAATCTGGGAGAAGCTTCCGCCAAACTGCATGCAAGCAGTCCTTACTGATATCATAGATAAAAGGTACTGCAGATGCTGGAGAATCCGAGATAACAAGCATGGGGCTGGATGAGCACAGCAGGTCAAGCAGCATCA
>JAHRHZ010000248.1:62101026-62182143 GCA_024137785.1 Ginglymostoma cirratum
GCTTTGCAAGATCAACACAATGTTCTTTGATTCTTGGGAGCTCCTCTAAGGGATTAAAGCCTTTAAAATCTTGAAAAAAGATCTGGAAGAGGTTTCGGTCAAATTTCATGAAAGTAGTCTTTACTGATATCACCCCAGGCCTCCACTGTCATGTCAATTGCATTCTTGATGTTAAAGCTCTTCCAAAATTGAAGAATACTGTCCTTATCCCCTCAGTGGCTGCAATCAGCCTCTTAAATGTGCTCCTTAAATAATAAGCTTTAAAAGCTGCTTTTGCACCCTGGTCCATGGATTGAAGGAGAGGGGTTGTGTTTGGGGTTTAGAAATAGCACTTTGACGTTTTCAGAAAGCTCACCAATGGTGGTGGTATAGCTTGGTGCATTATCCAGGATAAGGAGTACCTGGGGATCGTGTTACAGCTAACACAATTTTGTGTTTTAGAAATAGCATTCCCCTTATTTGTCAGTCACGTTATAGCCAATTTGTGTTGTCAGAACATGCATTATAGCAAAACCAACTGTATATGCAGTACATCCCCAGCAATAGCCTCTCGTCTCATCTCCCCACTGTCGCTTTGACAGTCCATCACTGATTAGTTCTTCGTTACTTCTTTGTCCTCATTTACATGCTGCCTTTGTAACAGCTACTGCAGAGACAGGGTCAGCTTCTTTTTGTATGCTTATAGGACAGCACTATCTTTCCCTTTATTTACTCTAACGAATTATCAGACTAATATCCACTGATGGATGAAATGTATATTTCACCAGACAAATATCAAGACCACCAACTGTCAAGTCACTCTCAACTTCTTTCCAGTGATTGAGAACAATTGGAATAACTGAGAATTAACTGGATGGTTCATAACTTTGTTAGATTGGGGTTGTATTAGATTTCAATCAGATTGATGACATCAATATCCATGGCTTTGTTATATCCAGAGCACTTCAATTGTTCTTTTGGCTTCTCATTCTCCATTATTAGAACATAAAAGCAGGAGTTCACCCCATCAAACCTGCTCCATATCACTTTCCCACACTATCTCTGTATCCCTTAATGCCATTATTCTTCAGAAATCAATAGATTTCCAAAAATTCACCACCCTATGAGTGAAGAAATACCTCCCCAGTGTTAAGTTGCCTCAGGTTATGGCAAAGCCATGTCCCCAGGTTGAGTCACCAGCCAGAGGAAATATCCTAACTATATCCACCTGTCATGGTCTGTATTGGTTTTGTAACTTCCAATGCCTCAATTTTTCCTCAAACATTGCCACCATCTCAGGGATTATTCTGGTGAACCTCAGTGCAGACTCTCTATGGATTAGATAAGGAGATGAAAGCTATACACAATACTACAAGTGAGGTGTCACCAAGACTCCATACAACTCCAGCAAGACATCTTCTTTCAGTACACAATCCTTTTGAAATGAATTTTATTTTTATTCACTTGTGGAACGCGAGCATCACCAGCTGGGCTAACATACCTCTTTCTTTTGTAATTGCATGCTGCTCCTAGATGCTACCTTCTAATGATTTATAGATAAGGACAACCAGATCCATTTCCAAGATAACAAGGCGTGGGGCTGGATGAACACAGCAGGCCAAGCAGCATCGTAGGAGCAGGAAAACTTGACGTTTCGGGCCTAGACCCTTCATCAGAAATGGGGGAGGGGAAGAGGGTTCTGAAATAAATAGGGAGAGAGGGGGAGGTGGATAGAGGATGGATAGAGGAGAGGATAGGTGGAGAGGAAGCAGACAAGTCAAAGAGGCAGGGATGGAGCCAGTAAAGGTGAGTGTAGGTGGGGGGTAGGGAGGAGATAGGTCAGTCTAGGGAGGACGGACAGGTCAAGGGGGCGGGATGATGTTAGTAGATAGGAGATGGGGGTGGGGCTTGAGGTGGGAGGAGGGGATAGGTGAGAGGAAAAACAGGTTAGGGAGGTGGAGATGAGCTGGGCTGGTTTTGGGATGCGGTTGGGGGAGGGGAGATTTTGAAGCTTGTGAAATCCACATTGATACCATTGGGCTGCAGGGTTCCCAGGCTGAATATGATTTGCTGTTCCTGCAGCCTTCCCCTCTTCCCCTCCCCCATTTCTGATGAAGGGTCTAGGCCCGAAACGTCAAGTTTTCCTGCTATGATGCTGCTTGGCCTGCTGTGTTCATCCAGCCCCACGCCTTGTTATCTCGGAGTCTCTAGCATCTGCAGTACCTTTTATCTCAGATCCATTTCCAATCTCTCCCCATTTAAAGAAATACTCTGCCTTTCTATGTTTTCTGCCGAAGTTAATAAATTCACATGTTATATTATATCTGCAATGTTCTAGCCCATTTGCTTAACCTGTCCTAGTTCTCTTGAAGCCTCCTTGCCTCTTCCTCACCATTTGCATTTCACAACTTGCTGGTGTCATCAGCAAATGTAGAAATATTACAGTTGGTTCCCACATATAGCAGATAGACTGTGAATTGTTAAATAGCCTCGCACCATCCTTTGCAGTACCCCCAATAGTAACATGCAGCCATCCCGAGAATGATCTATTTATTCCTCTTCTCTCTGTCTACTGACAATTCTCAACTTATACTAGTATATTCCTCTCAAACCCATGCATTCAATTTTATTTACCAAGTACTGGTGTGGGAATTTATGAAAAGCTTTCTGAAAATCCAAATTCACAATATCCACTGATTCTTCTTTGATAATGCTGCAAGTGATATCCTCAAAAAATGCATCAAATTTTTACATCATGACTTCCCTTTCAGAAATCCATGTTGAATCTACCCAATTTTGCTAAACTTTCCTAAATATTTAGTGATCACATCCTTTACAATAGATTCCCCCACCACAGATGTCAAGCTAACTGGATGGGAAATGTTACCTCCCCAATTTAGTGTTATTCATTCCCGCCAGGCCTCCAATTTCTGTACCCCATTTCAACGCAGCCACCTTCCAGCCCCCTGGGTTTCCAACCTACCCACACTGAAAGCCCAATGCTCACTTCAGTACGGACACCATCAAGATTCTTCCAATCGGGATTGTAGTACTCGCTACTGACTTCTGGAACTCTGATACTACAAGAGCCTCCAGCCAATCAGATTAGCCAACAGCAGTTCTCAAGGATGGTTCTTCTTGTCCACTGAGGGACATAGAGGTCCAATCTTCACTTCAATGGGTCCACCAGCGAGTATATTATCACTGTGGGAGCAGGATCTTTTTAAGTTGACTGGTTTAGAACTGGTCCTTTGCAGGTACAGCCATATGCCACCTCCTGATAAAATCTAGCCCCAGCAATGTTGAGTTGCCACACCACGTCTCCACTAATTTCCCCTGGTGTTGTGCAGGGTTCCATGCACAACAAGTGAAAAAAAATCAAAAAGGAAACAAGGTGGCATGTTGATCAGCAAGCATGGACCCTTGGAGCATAGTTCAGGCAGAACATTGCATATCTTCTCTTCTTCAATCCATTTATCAGTAATAGCTAAGTAGGGCCTCCCAACTTGTGGTTTGAGAGCCTAAATGGGATCACCAGTTAAAATGTTGGGGTCACAGGCTTTGATGCACCAATGGCTGCTGTGGAGCTCTGATCATGGGCTATCAGCTTTCAAATCTCCTTTATTTTGGGAAAACGGAAACAAGAAATTGGATGACGCCTATTTGCCTGATCTTATAGGCTTTTACCTTAAAAACACTGCAAATTAAACAGCCTTCCTCTTGCTCTCCGCTCTCACTGACATTCCAAACTCTGCCTCTCCTACAGGTCTGGGGTCTCCACAACTTTCAAGCACCAAAATGATCCAAATGGAAAAACATTTTAGTAAGCACTGCGCTATGATATAATACTTCCACATGTTTCTGTGCGCCCTCCTCATCTGCCTTATTCAAAAAAATTCTTGAAGTATATTCTATTAAGCGCACAAATTCATCTTATGTCTATTTTCTAGTTTATATTTCTTCTCTCTTCAAAATGTGTTTACTTAATTTCTGTCCTCATTTTCAACTTTGCTTCTTTCCCTTCTAAACCTTATTCAGATTCCCATCCAGTGCCAAGCTACTTTTAACTTTATCCAACACCAGAAAATCTCCATATGATGATATTGGCTGCAGCCCTATTTAGGTGCAGCTGATCCAATTTAGAGATTACAAACCATATTTTGCTACAGCCGCAACTTTTTCTATCAGACGTTTTCCCTGTTATAATATCTAAATGTGCTAAGAACTTACTGTGAAAAATACATTAATGATTTCTTGGTTTAGCAAACTTTCTGAAATGTGTGTACTAGGTTCAATATTATCATTAACATTCCTAACATGGAGTCAACTACATCACAAACATCCTATAAAATTTTTGCTGTTGCGTAAACAAATATTCTGCTTCATTTAATAAAATCTTTGCATTAAATCAACCATGCAATTTCAAGATTGGGTACTTTGGGACCAGTGACCCTCAGTTTTAAAATAGTAATTATCCATAAGTTAGGGTTCTAAATTGGGGCAAGGCCAATTTTGATGGTATTAGACAGGAACTTTCAAAAGTTGAAAGCTGTTCGCAGGTAAAAGGATGCCTGGCAACTAGGTTTAAGGTGAGAGGGAAAGATTTAAAAAGGGAACTGAGGGGCAAATTTTTCACACAAAGGGTGGTGTGTATATGGAAGGAGCTGCCAGAAGACATGGTAGAGGTAGGTACAATTACAACATTTAAAAGACATTTGAACAGGTACATAGAAAGTGACATAATGAGAGTTCAGGCCCAGCACATTTCTGTTGTTTGTCATTTACATAAACAATCTGGATGAGAATACAGGGGGCATGATAAGTTCACAGATAACACCAAAATTGGCGGTATATTTGACAGTGAGGAAGGTTACCTAAGAGTACAACGGGATCTTGATCAACTGGGCTAATGGGTCAAGGAATGGCAGATGGAGTTTAATACACATAAAGGCAAGATATTGCATTTTGCTAGGACAAACAAGGGTTGGAGTTACAGTTAACGGTCAGACCCTGGGTAAGTGTTATTGAACAGAGAGACCTGGAGAGCAGGTACATAATTCCTTGAAAGTGATGTCACAGGTAGACAGGATGGTGAAGAAGTATTTGCCATGCTCACCTTGATCAGTCACAGCAATGACTACAGGAATAGGGACATCATGTCACAGTTGTACAAGACATCAGCACAGCCACATTTGGAGTACTGCATACAATTCTGGTCACCCTGCTGTAGAAAGCATGTTATTAAACTGGAATGGGCGCAAAAGAGATTTACTAGGATATTACTGAGACTGGAAGGTTGAGTTATGAAGAGAGGCTGGATAGACTGGGACTTTTTTCCCTGGAGCATAAGAGGTTGAGGGGTGACCTTATAGAGGTTTCTAAAATTACGAGGAGCAGGATCAGCCAAGGTCTTTACCCCAAAGTAGGGGAGTCCAAAACTAGAGGCCTTAGGTTTAAAGTGAGAGGGAAAGACTTAAAAGGGAACTGAGGGGCAATTTTTTTACACAAAGGGTGGTGTGTATATGGAAAGAGCTGCCAGAAGACACAGTAGAGGTGGTTACAATTACAACATTTAAAAGATATTTGAACAGGTACACGGATAGAAAAGGTTTAAAGGGGTATGGGCCAAAAGCAAGCAAATGGGACTAGTTCAGTTTAGGAAACCTGGTCGGCATGGACAAGTTGGGCTGAAGGCGATGTTACTGTGCTGTACAAATCCATGACTGTAAGATAATAAAAACTTCAGGAATACTTACCTTCCATCGAGTTCTGGATACATACTGACTCCATTTTCTAAAGCATCCAACAGCTGTTCTGCCGTCACCTGAACAACCAACAGTGGATCCACAATAGGCAGAACCAACAAAAGATCATGCATGGTGAAGTCACCTGGTGGATGTAAGCGATCTGAACGCAATGTACCTAGAAATTTGAAAACAATGATTGAATCTACAAAATCTTTCCAGACCAAGTCCAAGGTGTTTCTGTAGTTCTACCAGACTAAAAATTGATATACATGTGTTTTTGCACTGAAACTTTATGCTATTTCCTTATTTGTCTAAATGTAACATGCAGATGACCATGACCTGTGCTGTTGACCGGCTATACATTCTGCATGCAGAATTCAACAGCAATGTGAAACTAGCCTCTGGCTTTCCTCTGAATGAAAGGAAACACAGTCATTGACGGTCAGTATCTAACTGCAATTGACAACAAAGAAAATATAGTATGAGGGCACAGAGGGTCAGGTTTCCACAGGATCTCCAGAAGGACCTCAAGGTATGCCCTCTGAATGATGTGAGAGAGTAAGTCATCTGGAGCAAGGAGTTTGGTGCCGAGAATCTAGCAGCAGTGTTAAGGAAAATTCAATGGTCTCAAGGGCTGGGAAGTGAATGAATCTTCATATAACATCTACCTATTGCATCACCAACCTCTCATGCTGCTAAATGGACCATATCGACTATCATTTACTCATTAACAATCCCTAACATGAAGATCATAAGTCTTACATTTCAGATATGCCACCTCATCTTTATACCCACCTCTTGCTGCTTCCAAATACCTCCAACTATTCAGCCATGATAGACAAATCACTTTGAGCTACAGAATCACTCAGATTCTAAGATAACAAGGCGTGGGGCTGGATGAACACAGCAGGCCAAGCAGCATCATAGGAGCAGGAAAACTTGACGTTTCGGGCCTAGACCCTTCATCAGAAATGGGGGAGGGGAAGAGGGTTCTGAAATAAATCGGGAGAGAGGGGGAGTCAGAGATAAAAGGTACTGCAAATGCTGGAGGATCCGAGATAACAAGGTGTGGGGCTGGATGAACACAGCAGGATGAACACACTCAGATTCTAACTTCTTTTTGCAGATCAAAATGAAATAAATTTGAAGCGAGCAAAGCAGACACATCAGGGGCTAGGAATGCCTCCCAGCCTTACAAAGGAGATTTATCTGCACTTCATGTACCTATAGTATCAGAGGAACCATCATCCAGCATCACCAAGAACATTGAGGGTGGTCGTATGTTACAGTCTTCATCCTTTCTGAACTCCCACCTCACACTCACCCTGATATCTGGCATGGTGCAAGGTGCAGATGAAATAACATGGGCCTGTTGCTGTCCAACCTATGTCACTTCCCTCACTCCAAACCAATACTTATAATTTTTCTGTTTTCAGATATCTAAGGGTCCCCCCAACCAACCACTGCTGCCTCAAAGATGAGAGAAATAGCAGACCTCTGATAAGGAAGCAGCATCGTTGATGTGACTTTTTCAGTCAATAGTTCAGGTGCTGTCACTCTAGAATTAATGCCACATCAATATTAGTATGTAATGAGTCACCTGGAAGAAGAGGACTACAGTCAAACTTCAGGGAGAAAGAATAGCTTAGGTGCCAGTTGACAGGAGGGCGCAAATGCAAAGGAGTTCTGAAACAGGGATCTCAGGTGAGGCCTTCAAATGGGACAGAATGCTGACAAGTTATGAAGTTGTGACATTTAGTGAATTGACAAGCCTGTTGCTGTCAAGGAGCATGAATGCGTCTGATTCCTGTGTGGTACATTGGCTTTTGCAGAGCTTGGATCCCATCCAATTAACTACATTACAGCACTTGGGACCCACCCGAAATGCAGCATTTGCTGGCTCTGATTCAGCTTCCTGCACAGGTGGAAGCTACCCAATATCTTAGTGGATGCTCAATCTGATGTTATGAGGTTCACACATGCTTCTCAAGGCCTGAATCAGACTGCTACCATCATGTCTACAGATTACTGCTCTAAAGATAAATGCAGGTTCTTGAGGGAGTCCAACAATCTTTGCTCCAACAGATTACTAGAACTTGGAAATTTCTGCTCAAAAAAACCAAAAGTGGCACAACTGAGCACAAATCTGCCGTCCTCCCTTTGGGAGCATTGATGCTACTACCACCGCCACTCCACCAGTGGCAAAGGTGCTGCTCTCAACCAGCAATCCCAAACAGGTGCCACCATCCAGAGATAATACGCCCCAAAGCAATTTTTTCATCCTTTTAGGACCAGACACTGGAGGATATTTTCCAATGCTGTCTGCAGACTTTCCCCTAAGTCAACAGATTTGCACCAGTCAATAATAATGTATAGAAGACTAAGGCAGGCAACACACGTCAAAATATGCACTAAGGGAATACATAAGAATGAAAAAAAATCACTTGTTTAGTTAATTGTTTTCAATAAAAATATTTGACAATTTGTTTTGCTTTGCGCACTTGATGGGCCAAAAGGCCTATTTCCTGTGCTGTAGACCTCAAAGGCAATGACTCAAGGTTACTCATGGTGGCTTTCATTGCAAGATCCTGGACAAGAGAGTACAGTGATGGTGAGTATCATATGAATGGTAAATTAGAGAATGGGGAAGCTATAGTGGTTCTGGAATGTTTTCTTAAGTGAGCCTGATAGAGTTTTTACAATAATTGACAGCAGTTACACAGCTCCCATCAGGCAATGATGTTTTATTGAATTCAAATTTAACCAGTCATGATGGGATTCGAACCCATGTTCCCAGAGCATTAGCCTGGGTTCTGTATTAGTAGTCCAGAGATATTCCGCACTCCCCTTGATTGAAAAGACTCTCACTCAATAGATTTCTAGGCCTAAGCCTTTCAAAATTGACAAGATGTGGAAAAATGTCAGCTATCAATACAAGCCTCGTGAAGGATAAGATTTTCTTGCTAGTTCTTTCCCCTTTGTCCTCACTGAAGGACGTGGCATATGGGGCAGTATGATTTCAAAGTTACTTGTAAACCTGCAGTACCACATTAAAGTGCTTTTTTTCATACTGGAGGACAAATAATGAGTTCCAGCAGGTCAATGATCATGCAGTCAAAATAGTTTGAAACTAATTCTGCTTTTAATAACAACTGAAATATAGTTTCAAGCACACAACAAAAAAATAGGTATTACGAGTAGGACTACTAGCCTAAAATATTCCACAACATTTTAACTGCCTAGGAGAGGTGGTTTTAGTTGCAATCCAAGTTAAAGCCCCCCAAAAAATGCTATTGGGCTGCGAACCTAGCATAATCCTGCCCACTTCTGGTCTAACCCAGCTAGATTTGGAGGTAAAAAAACAAAAAAACTGTGGATGCTGTAAATCAGGAACAAAAACAGAAGTTGCTGGAAAAGCTCAGTAGGTCTGGCAGCATCTGTGAAGAAAAAAATCAGAGTTAATGTTTCAGGATCGGTGACCCTTCCTCAGTTCTGCTGAGTTTTTCCAGCGAATTCTAGATTTGGAGGTAAGCTGGGAACCCCTATGATGCTGTAAGGAATAAAATATATTCAGAGAGGTAACTCATAAAGTGTGAATTTAACATAGCATTCTGACTTTAACATTGTTCCCAAGATGTGTGGAACTCATCAGGGTCAAGAAGGTAGGGGAAGGAGACTGAGCAATTAAACCAACATGCTGAGAAGCCTTTAAGATTGAAATTGGAAAGCTTGTGACAAGCCTCAGTTAAGGCTTATGCTTCCAGGATCTTCTCATGATAGCTTAAATTAACTGCTTTGAGTCATTTCCATCTTTTCTTTTGAAGTACTTTCAACTACCTTAATCTAAATTTCCTGTGGTCAGCCTTGATTGCAGCATGAGAGCAATTTATTCAGCAGTAGCATGAACCTCTGACAAGGAGCTAAAAAGTGGCTGGCAGTTCAGCAGCACCAAGAGCAGTAATATCAACAGCAACTGGCTTCCTCAAAGCCAAATGCACTTCACAGGGGAATGGACAAACAGCTGCAGCTCGAAGGAGTAGAAATAGGCAACTCTGAATATACACAACACCCTCAATATCATGGTTTATCAGACTATTTCACGTTCCCACCAAGCCTCAATCACCGTTTACCCCCTTGTTTATCAAAGATCAATCAACTTCTGTCTTAAAAATATTCAAAAACTCAACTTCCACCAAAATTTTAGGAAGATTCTTCCAAAGAATCTATATTTTCAAAATGTTTTGAAGGCTTGAAAATTGCAGCTATGATGAAAGACAAGATAGATTAAGGTTGTTTCCCTTAGAAGGAGGCCGAGGGGTGATTTAGTTGAGGTGTATAAAATATGGAGATATTTTTCAAGGGTGGGTGTTGCTGGATAAGGGGATATGAACTGCCCATCCCCAACTGCCTAGAGGGCAGTTAAAAGTCAACCACAAGAATCAGTCACATATAGGCCATGTGGGATGATAAAGATTTTCTTCCTAAAAGAGTATTAATGAAACTTATGACAAATGACACCAGTTATATGGTCACCATTATGCTAGTTTTTTTTAATTACTGAATTGAAATTTCACCACCTGCCATCGTGGGATTTAAACCAATGTTCCAAGAACATTAACATGGGGTTCTAGATTACCAGTCCAGCAACATTACTACTCTGCCACCGTCTCCCTTAAGATAGAGTGGTCAGGGAAGACCTGTTCGTCTAGGTCAGTTGTCAGGAAGCACAAATTTAAGCTGATCGGTAGAAAGATTAGAACATAGAACATAGAACAGTACAGCCCACTACAGGCCCTTTGGTCCACGATGTTGTGACAAACTTTTACCCTAAACCTAAGGTCTATCTAACCTCGACCCTGACTTTATAATATCATCCATATGCCTATCAATAGCCGCTTAAATGCCCCTAAATGAGGCCGACTCCACTACCCTCTCCGGCAATGCATTCCACACCCCTACCATTCTGAGCAAAGAACCTACCTCTGACATCTTCCCTGTATCTACCTTCACTCACTTTAAAGCTATGCCCCCTCGTAATAGCTACCTCCACCCTAGGAAAAAGTCTCTGGCTGTCCACTCTATCTATACCTCTGATCATTTTGTACACCTCTATCAAGTCACCTCTCATTCTTCGTCGTTCTAAAGAGAAAAGTCCTAGTTCTCTCAACCTTTCCTCGTAAGGCCTTCCCTCCATTCCAGGCAACATCCTGGTAATTCTCCTCTGTACCTTTTCCAATGCTTCCACATCTTTCCTGTAGTGAGGCGACCAGAACTGGACACAATGCTCCAGATGTGGCCGAACCAGGCTTTTGTATAGCTGTGGCATAACTTCATGGCTCTTGAACTCAATCCCTCCATTAATGAAAGCTAACACACCATACGCCTAGTCAACAACTCTATCCACCTGGGTGGCAGCTTTCAGGGAACTGTGGACATGAACTCAAAGATCCCTCAGCTCCTCCATACTGACAAGATCTTTCTGTTAACCCTGTATTCTGCTATCAAGTTTGTCCTTCCAAAATGAATCACCTCACACTTTTCAGGGTTAAACTCCATCTGTCACTTCTCAGCCCAGCTCTGCATCCTATCAATGTCACTTTGTAACCTGGAACAGCCTCTGCACTATCAAGAACGCGACCCACCTTCGTATTGTCCGTGAACTTACTAATCCACCCTTCCACTCCTACATCCAAATCATTTACAAAAATCACAAATAGAAGAGGACCCAGCACAGATCCTTGTGGTACACCACTTGTAACTGAGCACCATGTTGAATATTTTCCGTCCACTACCACCCTTTGTCTTCTAAGGGTCAGCCAATTCTGAATCCAATCTGCCACATTTCCCCCATCCCAAATCCTCCTTACTTTCTGCACGAGCCTACCATGGGGAACCTTATCAAATGCCTTACTTAAATCCATGTATACCACATTCACTGCTCTACCTTCATCCATGTGTTTGGTCACCTCTTCATAGAATTCAATAAGGTTTGTGAGGCATGATCAACCCCTCACAAATCCATGCTGATTATCACGAATCAAACTGTGCCTATCCAAGTGATCTTAATTCCTATCTCTCAGAGCCCTTTCCAATAATTGCCCACCACTGACGTAAGACGAACTGGCCTGTAATTTCCGGTGTTATCCCTATTCCCTTTTTTTGAACAAGGGAACGATGTTTGCCACTCTCCAATCTTCCGGCACTATACCCGTGGACAGTGAGGGCGAAAAGATCATCGCCAAAAGCCCTGTGATCTTTTCCCTTGCTTCCCATAGAATCCTTGGATAAATCCCATCAGGCCCGGGGGACTTATCTATCTTCAAGTTCTTCAAAATTCCTAGTACATCTTCCTTACTTCCTCTAGCCTACCAGCCTGTTTCACACTGTCCTACACTACAACTCGGTCCCATTCAGTTGTGAATACCGATGAAAAGTATTCATTACAGACCTCTCCTCTCTCTTTAGGCTCCTGCACAAATTCCCTTTACAATCCTTGATCAGCCCTACCCTTTCTCTGGTCATTCTCTTATTCTTGAAGTACATATAAAAAGCCTTGGAGTTTTCCTTGATCCTATCTGCCAAGGCTTTTTCCTGCCCCCTTATAGCTCTCCTAAGCCCTTTCTTCAGCTCCTTCCTGGCTAACTTGTATCCCTCTAGAGCCTTTACCCGATCCTTGTTTCCTAAGCCTTATATAAGCATCCTTCATCCTCTTAACTAGTCATTTGACCTCTCTTGAGAACCAAGTCTCCTTCACTTGACCGCATCTTGCCTGCTTGCTAGGGACAAACATATTGATCACACGCAGTATGCATTCCTTAAACAATCTCCACATTTCTATAGAGCTCTTCCCTGACAACATCTGTTCCCATTTTACGTTACCCAGTTCTTGCCTAACAGAGGGGACATGAGGAAAAATATCTTTACCCAGAAAGCAACTGATGTCTGGAATTTGCTGCCCAATTTGGTGGTTGAGATAGAACTTCTCAACTAATTTAAAAGGAATCTGGACCTCCACCTGAAATAAAGCGTTACAACTTGAAAGGTTACAGATCATGTGCTAGAAAGTGGGTTTAGAATGGGTAGCTACTTTATTCAGCCTGGAAGCCAAGGACTGCCCTCTGAAGACATGATTGATAACTCCTGCATGGAACCCTATCAGCAAATGACGGGCAGGATATAACAGGAGCCAAATGACCACAAAGGTGATCACAGAACCAGTCACTGGGCTACACACTTCAGGTAACTTGACAGACCTGGAGGCATAATTGACTATGCCATTCCAAGGGTGTCCAGAACGGTTCTAAGTTTACTGTGCTCATCACATCTCACTGCATAAAGGAGTGGAGTACAGGCAAGTGCAGAATGATCTTCACTGGAGGAGGAGAAAAAGAGAAGACAATGTTGATGACTGCCATCAGAAACCCTGTCTCCTCCTTCAACAGTCAACAATCCAATGACACATTCACACCATTTCCTACGTTTAAAAGCTGGTCATACCATTGACCTGAAGACCATTTTCCATGTCAAATGAGTAATGCAACAAAGTAGGAGTTCAAGTGAAGTGTTTTGTTCATTGATATAAACATAACCATAAAAACATTGTATGCACACCCAAGCAAATACCCTAATACAACTGACAAATCTTTCTCATCCACTATCTACTGCTTCTTTGTGGTGCAACTTCAGCTGCTTCAGTGGAGCCATCAGCAGGTTTGGTCATTCCCCTTCTTTCATAAAAGAGATGCTCTTGATGGAATTCCTCTGGGTTTTAGAGCACAGGATGCAACCCCCACACCCCAAACTGCTCCAGACCAATCCATCTGCACCAATACAGGAACAAACCTAGACATCAGGCTGCAGGCAAAATGTGTGGTTCTGTCGTCAGGGTGGTGTGGGGTGGGTAGTGTTGGTTGGGAGTGGCAGTACTTTTAGACAGGCTCCCACTGTCATGTGCTCTAAATTTTCCTTGTTATAATCTGTGTGTACCACTCTTTTCAGAGACAGGAGAGGGAGAGAGAGAGACAGAGACAGTGCGTGCAGTTGGCTGCAGGTCAGTGAGGTTCAGATCCACCAAAGCAATGCTTTACACCATCCCATGTCAAGTAGTTAGCAGGGTTTGGGCCAGAATGCATTTGGTGGCCTTCATGTCAGCTTCTCCATCTCTACGCTTTCAACAGAGGTGAACATCGGTGCACCCGTACTTGAGATGGACTCCAACAGTCATTTTCCAAGGACATTCTCTCAAAATGGTGACAGAAGTGCACACATTTCCTTTTTCACGATGACTCCTGAAATGCAGCATCAATGTCCAGCTGTGTGGAGTTGTTTCTGCATCTTACAATGGGGCCCTTCAAATACTGTCTTTATCTACAGTACCTGCTCTTGCTATTTGAGATTAATGCCTTATTACCATAGTTATCTCTGATACAAACCCAGTGAGGAATGTGTGTCTGGACTCTTGGAGAGTGCACTAGTTATGTGTCAGTGCATCCTCAGAGTGCTCATCCTGCCCTGAGAACTCCTTTGCATGCTCCCTAATCAGGACTTCCATTCCTTTTAAAGGTCATGTGGGAAATCAAAGAAGTGAGTTATTGTTGAAATAAGGAATGGGTACAAACTGGACACTGAGATATCATCATATGCACACTTAGTGCTAACATCAATTCAACATGAGTGACTGTAAAGTGTCAAGTGACAAGGTAAAATCCAATTCTGTCACTGGGTATGTGAGTCACTCTTATTTTTCCATTGCTGATGCCTCATTTATGTGCCAACTTCTTGATCTCCAAGGTATCCTCCTCCAATGCTGTTAGATTTGCTATGCAGGTCCAGCTTCAGTTCGCTGCCTCTCCCTGGAATTATGCACTATCACTCCCTGCATTAAGATAAATCAAAGAATTTTAAATATGAGAAGTAGAATGTGTTGGGGATGGAGGACATGGGTGGGTGGGGTGGAGGATGCTTGTAGGATGGGAACAGCATGACAGTGAATGTGGTTAACTGTTCAGCTGGCGATATGAGCAGGAGTCAGGAGGGAAAGGAACACGTGAAACTGCAAGGTTTGTTAGTCAAAGTAGTGTTGTGCAAGAGAATGCGAGGGAGATGAACTGGAAGTCACCCGAAAGTGGTATATGCATTGAAACACAGAAAACAGGAGCAGGAGTAGGCCATTCAGCCCTTCAAGCCTGTTCACCATTCAATATGATCATGGCTGATCATCCAACTCAATATTCTGTTCCTGTTTGCTCCCCATATGCTTTGATCCCTTCAGCCTTAAGAAAATGTTCAATGATTTGGCCTCAACCTCCTTCTGTAGCAGAGAATTCCACAGGTTACCTTTCTCTGGGTGAAGAGATTTCTCCTCATTTCGGTCCTGAATGGCTTACTCCGGTCATCGGAAACATCTATACCCTGTCTAATCCTGTACAAGTTTTATAGATTTCTATGAGAACCTCCTCATTCTCCTAAACTCCAGTGAATACTGTCCTAACCAATCCAGATTCTCTTCCTACATCAGTCCTGCCATCCCAGTAATCAGTCTGGTGAACTTTTGTTGCACTCCCTCCATTGTCAAAACATCTTCCTCAAGTAAAGGAGATCAAAACTGCACCCAGTACTTCAGGTGTGGATTCATCAAGATCCTGTACAATTGCAGCAAGACATTCCTCTCTAGAATCTCACTATAAAGACCTACATACCATTTGCTTTATTTACTATCTGCTGCAACTGAATGCTTAGTTTCAGCAACTGGTGTACAAGGACACCCCGATCTCTTTGTACCTCCCCCTTTCCCAACCTATCACCATTCAAATAACAACGTCTTCCTGTTTTTGTTATCAGATTAGATCACCTCACATTTATCCACATTTGAATTCCATATTCTAGCACTTGGCCTATAGCCTTGCAGGTTACAGGGATTTAAGTGCAAATCCTGATTCCTTTCAAATGTGTTGAGGGTTTCCACTTCATCCACTAAATTGAGTAGTGAATTCCAGACACCCACCACTCTCTGACTATCCCTGATTAATTCATACTTTTCCAAGTAACAGTTAATCCCATGTCTTAATAGTGACTGTTGTAGACTATCAAAAAGACTAAAATAATTTGGCCTATCCCTCACACCCATTTTGAATAGCAGTGTAACGTTCACAGAATTCCAATCATCTGGTATTTTGCCTATATCTATCTAATGAGGACCAGAAAATGATCCTCACAGCATCTGCTATTTTATCCCTGGATTCCTTTGACAGCACAGGATACAATTCATCTGGGCCTGATTTATCCACCTTCAAGGTTAGTCCCTAGAGTATTTCAAGACTCAAAAAGTAATAACGGACTTGAAACATTAGGTCTGTTTCTCTTCACTTCATTCTGTGTCTACAGTGGCTGGGTAAGACCTATTTCCGTTAGTAGAGCAATCAATAGCTAAGGCCATAAAACGTAGAAGAAATTGATAGAAAGATTAGAGGGAAGGTGAATTTTTTTTTCTCACTGTGAGGATGCTAGGGTCAAAAACCTACTGATACATAAGGTTGGGAAAAGCAGCAACACCTAATATATTGAAAAATAAACTTGGATGTGCAATTTAACATTGTATGCATGTTTCTGTAATGTACATTGCTAATTCAGAGAAACGTAGAGGTTGCTTACAATCATCTTGACTTCCTCCAATCCCTGAAAACCATAAAAGAATAGTATTTTTAATTCTATTTAAAATTTGAAATGATAGCAAACCCTTAATCGTGTACCTCAGCACACAAGTTGTTTTATAGCCTCATAAATAGGCATTACTGATGCTAAGAAGCTGGGATAAAACTGCTAGCCATGCTGATCTCAGCTTTTCAATCCAACTTAAAGTGAGTTATGTACTTATTGGAAATGAGCTTAGTTGGTTCTACAATATTATTTTAAACGATGGTAGTTAGAGTTATATACCTGAATTAAGTAATGCCACATCAGCATGAGTAGCTTCAAGCATGGCATTGGTAACGAGATTCCCTAGACTGCTCTCTGATTTTCTTACTGTAGTAAAACGTCCATCCAGTTCTACCTCTATTTGACATAGCACTTCTCCTAATAGGTGCTGAATAGGTAAAGAAAACATGCAACAAATTAAGATTTCTTATTTGTTTTGTAAATAGTTAATGCTCTAGCAAATTAATAACTAGCACCTATAGTTCATATTAATTTATGCATATAAATTCTAATAATTGTAAATTAACCAAAAATCATTTCAAAAATGTTCAGAATGGAAATCATAGACAAAATTAAACTATCATCCTTAAATTAATCAGACCTTTCTACTAGTGAAGGTGGTAGCAATGGCAAAAAGTTCCACAAACTAACTAGCAATTTATACCTTAAAGACAGGTTTACCAAGAACTTTGGGATCTAAATTATGCATAATCAGATATGATATCAAATACTGTAACACTAAGTGATGTTTTAGATTTCACAAAAAAATTCCTTCACTCAGAAGTTGCCTTCACACGACATTCTCTACGTACTGTAAGGAGATCCTACTAGTTCCAGAGAGAGGACCTCTGTGGAGGTCCAGAGCTAAGATCACCCTCAGCTACAAGCATTAATATTCATTAAAGTTATTGAAAGAACATTTTAATACTGGTCCTGGCATACCTCATTAGCTACCCAAAATAATTCCTACCAATTAAATGAAAATGGAGCATTATACTTAATTATTTTGTCTACTGTATTTTGAAAATGACTGTAGTACATACACATGCAGCTATCTGATGCAAAACATTTTACAAAAGCTATTCTCCTGTGAACACAACATAACAATATCCCTGGAGACAATAAGGAATGCAGACGCTGGAAGCTAGAGTCTATTGGTGAGAGACTGGAAAAGCACAGCAGTTCAGACAGCATCCGAAGAGCAGGTAAGTCAGCATTTCAGGCCAAAACCCTTCATCAGGACTGGGGAGGGAGAGGGGATCCCAGAAATAAATGGGGAGGGTTGTGGGGCTGGGGTAAGGGTAGGAGAGATGGTGATAGGTGGATGCAGGTAGGGGGTTACTGTGATTGGTTCATGGAAAGCGTGGAGCAGATAGGCGAATAGGAAGATGGACAGGTTAGGTCAGGTCAGAAGGGGAAGGGTTGGGGGTGGAGGGATTTTGAAGCTGAAGTCAATGTTAAGGCCATTTGGCTGTAAGCTTCCAAAGCGAAATATCAGGTGTTGTTCCTCCAGTTTACACTTGGCCTCACTCTGACAGTGGAGAAGGTCAAGGATGGGCATGTCATCAGGGGAGTGAGAGCGGGAATTAAAATGGATGGCAACTGGAAGATCCGGTTAGTTGGTGCACGTAAAGCACAAATGCTCGCAAACCGGTCCCTAATTCGGCATTTGGTCTCCCCGCTATGGAGGAGACCACATCAGAAGCAACAGATGCAATAGATTAGGTGGATGAAGTGCATGTGAGTCTCAGCCAGATTTGGAAGGATTGTTTAGGGCCTTGGACGGAGGTGAGAGAGGAGGTGTGAGGGCAGGTGTTGCACCTCTTGCTGATGCAGGGAAAGGTACTTGGTGTGGAGGAGGAATTGGTGGGGAGTGTAGAGCTGACAAGGAAGTTACGGAATGAACAGTCCCTGCAGAAAGCGGACAGGGATGGGGAGCAAAAAAAAACTGGGCCTGCAGACATAAAAGAAAAATGGAAATGTCATGCTTTGCATTACATCAATCCTCCATACTTATTTTATTAAATCCATGTTTGGAGAAGAGTGACCAATATTAAAGGTTGCTTCTTTCCCGTACTATCAACACATGCATTGTCACAGGGAAGTCAATAAAAGAATCACTGACCACGCAAAGTGACCCTTAAATGAGCCTTTCCTTCCAGCAAACTTCCAGATTGGAAATGGGCAGATTTTAGGGGCCTAAAAGATAAACCGGAGCAGGTTGATTGGAAACACATTTTGGTAGGTAAAATTAAATGAAAAATGGGATAATTTCAAAAAGAGTGATGAATACGATACAAGCTAGGTATTTGGCATAAATATGGGGTATCCAAAGCTACAGTACCCTGGATAATGGAGGATATTAATGAGAAAATAAGGAACAAAATGGTGGCGCATGATGTATACCGGAACAATAACAACTATAGAAATCAGGAAGAATTTCTCAAATGCAGGAAAGAAGAAAGGTTAACAGAAAATAATGAGGAAAGGGTGGCAGACTGCACTAAAACAAATAGTAAAATGTTCTTCAAATATATGAACGGTAAACAATCCGTGAAGGAGTGAGTGGGGCCGTAAAGAACAAGCAGGGTAAGCTGCTCATTGAAGCAAAAGGTATGGCAGAGGTACTTTGCTTCTGTCTTTACCAAATTAGAAAATGGTGACAATGGTCCAGTCAAAAATGTGGGTACAAAGCAACTGAGCAGTATAGCGATAGATAAATAAGAGGTGCTAAAAAGGCTGGTAGCACTCCATATAGAAGTCACCAGACCTGGATGGGATGCATTCTCAATTGCTGAGAGAGGTAAAGAAGCAAATTGCAGGGCTGTTGGCAGAAAGTTTCCAGGTATCTCTGAACAAAGGATCAGTCCAGAGGACTGGAGGACTGCAAATGTGACACCGTTGTTTAAGAAAGTGGCAAAGGATAACCCAGGAAACTACAGATCTGTCAGCTTGATGTTAATATTGGCAAAACTGATGGAGGCCATAATACAGGATAAAATAAACATACACCTGTGACTAAAATAAATAAATACTTGAGAATCAACATGGCTTGGTCAAGGGTAGGCTATGTCTGACAAATTTATTTGAATTCTTTGATGTGGTGACACAGGCAGTGGGAGAGGGTAGTTTTTCTTCCCCTCACTGGTGGGACGTGGACATCACTGACTGGCCAGCATTTTTATTGCCTATCCCTAGTTGCCCATAAGGTGGTGGTGTTCCCATGTATATGCTGCCCTTGTACTTCTCAATGGAAGTGATAGTGGATTTGGAAGGTACTGTCTAAGGATCATTTGTGGATTTCTGCTGGGCATCTTGTAGATAGTACACTGCTGCTAGTGTGTGTCAGTGGTGGAGAAATTGGATGTTTGTGGATGTGGTGCCAATCAAGCAAGCTGCGTCGTCCTGGATGGTGTCAAGTT
The DNA here is from genome assembly GCA_024137785.1 of Ginglymostoma cirratum. Classification (NCBI taxonomy): domain Eukaryota; kingdom Metazoa; phylum Chordata; class Chondrichthyes; order Orectolobiformes; family Ginglymostomatidae; genus Ginglymostoma; species Ginglymostoma cirratum. Next base: position 62,120,870 of record JAHRHZ010000248.1, read on the forward strand.
TCTTATATTGTTGGAGTGCCACACATCCAGGCATGCGGGGAGTATTCCACCACATTCTTAACTTGTGCCTTGTAGATGATGGACAGGCTTGGGGAAGTCAGGTATTACCTTACTCACCGTAGTATTCCCAGTCTCTGACCTGCTGTTGTAGCCAGTGTTTGTGTGACAAGTCCATTTGATTTTCTAATGAATGGTAATGCCAAGGATATTGATAGTGGGGAATTCGGTAATGGAAACACCATTAAATATCAAGAGGTGCTGATTAGATTGTCTGTTACTGGAGTTGGTCATTACCTGACATTTGTATGGCGTAAACGTTATTGCCACTTACTTGTCAGATTTGTTTCACTTGAACATGGACTGCTTCAGTACCTGAGGAATCGCAAATGGTGCTGAACACTCTGCAATCATCAGCAAACATCCCTACTTCTGACCTTATTATGTAGGGAAGTTACTGATGAAGAAGCTGAAGATGGTTTGGCCTAGGACACTACCCTGAGGAACTCCTGCAGGGGTGTTCTGGAGCTGAAATGACTGACCTTTGGCAACCACGACCATCTTCCGATGTGCCAGGTATGACTTGAACCAGCAGACAGTGTGCCCCTGATACCCATTGATTCCAGATTTGCTAGGCTTCCTTGATGCTACGCTCAAATGCAGCTTTGACTTCAAGCACTGTACTCTCACCTCACCTCTGAAATTCAGCTCTTTTGTCCATGTTTGAACCAAGGCCATAATGAGTGCTATGGTCATTGTATATTTACACTTTCAGAAAGCATTTGACACTGTTCCACGTGGCAAATCAGAAATGTTTAAGATTCATGGGTTCTTGACAGCTTGGATGCCAAGTTGGCTAAAAGATGGTAAACAGAGGGTAGGTATAAATGGGCATTTCTCAGACTGGGCACAAGTTGAAAATGGAATTCCCCACAAACCAATGTTGGGACTCTTGCTTTTTCTCATTTATATAAATGATTTGGAGATGATTATTGAAGGCAAATCTCTAAATTTGCAGATGATACTTAGCACAGGAAAATAGTGACTTGTGAGGATGACGCTGAGTGACTTCAAAGGGACACTGACAAGTTGGCCAAACGGGCAGACACCTGGCAGAGAAATTTCAATGCAGAGAAATGTGGCATCAAGTTTCTTCTACAAAAATACATGGAGAGACAATTCAGACTCAATGGTACAACTTTGAGGGGAGTTCAGGAGCAGGGCTACCAAGTGCATAATTCTAGTAAGGTGGCCAGGCAAGATGAAACAATGGCAGTGGACACTGGCAATGGATTCAAGGGCAGTTGAATGCTCCTCCTGTAGGATGTGGGAGGTAAGGGTCACCACTAGTGTCCCTGCTGACTTCATCTGTGAGAAGTGCACCCAACTCCAGCTCCTTGGAAACCGCGTTAAGGAACTGGAGCTGGAGCTGGATGAACTTCGGATCATTCGGGAGGCTGAGGGGGTGATTGAGAGGACTTACAGGGAGGTAGTCACACCAGGTACAGGAAAAAAATAGATGGGTTACAGTCAGGGGACGGAAAGGGAACAGGCAGACAGTGTGGGGATCCCCTGCGGCCGTTCCCCTCAATAACAGGTATACCGTTTTGGATTCTGTTGAGGGGGACGACTTACCAGGGGTAAGCCATGGGGTACAGGTCTCTGGTGCAGAGTCTGTCCCAGTTGCTCAGAAGGGAAGGGGGAAGAGGAGGGGAGCATTAGTCATTGGGGACTCCATAGTTAGGGGGACAGATAGGAGATTCTGTGGGAACGAGAGAGACTCACGGTTGGTGTGTCGCCTCCCAGGTGCCAGGGTCCGTGATGTCTCGGATCGTGTCTTTGGGGTCCTGAAGGGAGACGGTGACCAGCCCCAAGTCGTGGTCCACATAGGTACCAATGACATAGGTAGAAAGAGGGATAGGGATGTAAGGCAGGATTTCAGGGAGCCAGCGTGGAAGCTGAGAGCTAGAACAAACAGAGTTGTTATCTCTGGTTTGTTACCCGTGCCACGTGATAGCGAGGCAAAAAACAGGGAGAGGTATCAGCTGAACACGTGGCTGCAGGGATGGTGCAGGAGGGAGGCTTTCAGGTATATGGATAACTGGGGCTCATTCTGGGGAAGGTGGGACCTCTACAAACAGGACGGTCTTCACTTGAACCAGAGGGGTACTAATGTCCTGGGTGGGAAATTTGCTAGTGTTATTCGGGTGGATTTAAACTAGCTCAGCAGGGGCATGGGAACCTGTGGTGTAGTTCCAGTACACAGGAGGATGAGAGAAGGGAGGACATGGACAGGATTTCACCATCACAGGAGTGTGCTGGCAGACAGCAAGCTGGTTTGAAGTGTGTCTACTTCAACGCCAGGAGTATCCGGAATAAGGTAGGTGAGCTTGCAGCATGGATAGGTACCTGGAACTTCGATGTTGTGGCCATTTCAGAGACATGGATAGAGCAGGATCAGGAATGGATGTTGCAGGTTCCAGGGTTTAGATCTTTCATAAAGATCAGGGAAGGTGGTAAAAGAGGGGGAGGTGTAGCTTTGTTAGTCAAGGACAGTTTAACGGTGGCTGAAAGAATTTTTGACGAGGTCTCGTCTACTGAGGTGGTATGGGCTGAGGTCAGAAACAGGAGAGGAGAGGTCACACTGCTGGGAGTTTTTTATAGGCCTCCGCAAAGTTCCAGGGATGTGGAGGAGAGGATCGGCAAAACGATTCTGGGCAGGAGTGAAAGGAACAAGGTGGTCATTATGGCACACTTTAACTTCCCCAACATTGACTGGAAATGCTATAACTCTAGTACGTTGGATGGATCAGTTTTTGTCCAATGTGTGCAGGAGGGTTTCCTGACACAGTATGTCGAAGGGCCGACAAGAGGGGAGGCCACACTGGATCTGGTACTTGGTAATGAACCAGGCCAGGTGTTTGATTTGGTGGTAGGTGAGCACTTTGGAGAGAGTGACCATAATTCGGTTACGTTTAGTTTAGCGATGGAAAGGGATAGGAACATGCCACTGGGCAAGAGTTATAGATGGGGGAAAGGCAATTATAATGCGATTCGGCAAGACTTAGGAGGGATAGAATGGGGTAGCAAAATGCAGGGGATGGGGACAATCGAAATGTGGAGCTGGTTTAAGGAACAGATATTGCGTGTCCTTGATAGGTATGTCCCTGTCAGGCAGGGAGGAAGTGATAAGGTAGGGGAACCTTGGTTTACAAAAGAAATTGTATCTCTTGTTAAGTGGAAGAGGGAGGCTTCTGTGACATTGAGACAAGATGGTTCAGATGAGGCGATGGAGAGTTACAGATTAGCTAGGAAGGATTTAAAGAGAGAGTTAAGAAGAGCAAGGAGGGGACATGAGCAGTCATTAGCAGGTAGAATTAAGGAGAACCCTAAAGCTTTCTATAGGTATGTGGGGAATAAAAGGATGACTAGGGTAAGAATAGGGCCAGTCAAAGACAGAAGTGGGAAGTTGTGTGTGGACCCTGTGGAGATTGGAGAGGTGCTAAACAAATATTTCTCATCTGTTTTCACTCAGGAAAAGGAGAATATTGTAGAGGAGAAGACTGAGATACGGGCTATTAGACTTGAAAGGATTGAGGTTAGTAAGGAGGTGTTATCAATCCTAGAAGGTGTGAAGGTAGATAAATCCCCTGGGCTGGATGGGATTTTTCTGAGGATTCTCTGGGAAGCTAGGGAGGAGATGGCGGAGCCTTTGGCCTTGATCTTTGAGTCGTCATTGTCTACAGGTTTAGTACCAGAGGACTGGAGGATTGCAAATGTTGTGCCCTTGTTCAAGAAGGGCAGTAGAGATGACCCGGGTAATTATAGACCAGTGAGCCTTACATCTGTTGTAGGAAAAGTTTTGGAAAGGATTATAAGAGATAGGATTTATAATCATCTAGCAAGCAACAATTTGATTGGAGATAGTCAACATGGATTCGTCAAGGGCAGGTCGTGTCTCACAAACCTCATTGAGTTTTTTGAGAAGGTGACCAAGCATGTGGATGAGGGTAGGGCAGTTGACGTGGTGTACATGGACTTCAGTAAAGCCTTTGATAAGGTTCCACATGGTAGGCTATTGGAGAAAATGCGGAGGCATGGGATTGAGGGAGATTTAGCAGTTTGGATTAGAGACTGGCTTTCTGAAAGAAGCCAAAGAGTGGTGGTTGATGGAAAATATTCAGCCTGGAGTCCGGTTACTAGCGGTGTGCCACAAGGATCTGTTTTGGGACCACTGCTGTTTGTCATTTTTATAAATGACTTGGACGCAGACATAGGTGGATGGGTTAGTAAGTTTGCAGATTACACTAAAGTCGGTGGAGTGGTGGACAGTGTGGAAGAATGTTGCAGGTTGCAGGGAGACTTGCATAAACTGCAGAATTGGGCTGACAGGTGGCAAATGGAGTTCAATGCAGATAAATGTGAGGTGATGCACTTTGGGAAGAATAATAGGAAGGCAGAATACTGGGTCAATGGAAAGATTCTTGGTAGTGTGGATGTGCAGAGGGATCTTGGTGTCCAGGTACATAGATCCCTGAAAGTTGCCACCCAGGTTGATAGTGCTGTTAAGAAGGCATACGGTGTGTTAGGTTTCATTGGTAGAGGGATTGAGTTCCGGAGCCGTGATGTCATGCTGCAACTGTACAAAACGCTAGTGCGGCCTCACTTGGAATATTGTGTACAGTTCTGGTCGCCCCATTACAGGAAGGATGTGGAAGCATTGGAAAAGGTGCAGAGGAGATTTACCAGGATGTTGCCTGGTCTGGAGCGAAGGTCTTATGAGGAAAGACTGAGGGACTTGGGTCTGTTCTCATTGGAGAGAAGAAGGCTAAGAGGGGATTTAATAGAGACCTACAAAATGATCAGAGGATTAGATAGGGTGGACAGTGAGAGTCTTTTTCCCAGGATGATGACGTCGGCTAGTATGAGGGGGCATAGCTGCAAATTGAGGGGTGATAGATTTAAGACAGATGTCAGAGGCAGGTTCTTTACTCAGAGAGTGGTAAGGGTGTGGAATGCCCTGCCTGCCAATGTAGTTAACTCAGCCACATTAGGGGCATTTAAACAGTCCTTGGATAAGCATATGGATGCCGATGGGATAGTGTAGGGGAATGGCTTAGATTAGTTCACAGGGCGGCGCAACATCGAGGGCTGAAGGGCCTGTTCTGCGCTGTATTGTTCTATGTTCTTTGAAACAGTTGTTAAGAAGGTTTATAGTTTTTATAAATAGAGGCATAGAGTATAAATGCAAGGAAGTAGTGCTACACCTCTACAAATCATTCATTGGGCCATATTTGGAGTACTGTGTTCAGTTCTGGGCATCTTATTTAAGGAAAGATGTGAAAGCCCTGGAGAGATTGCAAAGGAGATATATTAGAATGATACCAGGAGCAAGGGATTTTAGATACAAGGAAAGATTACAGAAATTTGGCTTATTCTTCTTAGAACAGAAAAGATTAAAAAGTAACCTTACTGAAATGTTCAAAATTCTGAACAATTTTAACAGGGTAAAGGAGGATATTCTGTTCCCACTTGTTAGTTTGTCAGTAACTGTGAGTCAATTTCAAGATTGTCAGCAAGAGAGCTAGGAGTAAGATTGTTAGGATTTGAAATGCCTGGGAGAGTGGTGGAGATGGACTCCATTGGAGGTTTCAAAAAAAAAAAGAGAGCTGTATGTAGATTTAAAAATGATTAATTTAGAGGACTAACGAGATAGGGCTGAAGAATGGGACTAGCTGGGTACCTTTCAGCAGCCAGTACAAACATGATGGGTCGAACAGACTTCTTCTGTACTGTAATGTCTATGATTCTATAAAACAAAACTGTGTTGTTTCTACTGCAAAATTAAAAGGAAAACTAAGTTCTGGATTTTGATTAAAAAAAGGAAAAAGAAATCTATTGCGTGGTCTAAGAACCAACACCCTCGCTCTCAGCACACTCACTTTGTCTACCTGAATCTTATTAATTTTCCAAGCCAAGACAAACATAGATAAGAAACATGGTCCATAAGATTCTGAAGCTACAAAATAAATGAGGTTAAAAAGCAAATTCACAAGCCCAGTGTCTTACTGAAAAATAAACCCAATCTAGCACTGTGAAAGGCACCAAAAAGTATTGTCCTGCCTCTGAACCTGTCATTTCAGATTTTTGCAGGAACAGGGTTAGCACAGCACCAGCTTAATGTGTGCAATTCGCACATCTAACTATTTAAATGATCAATTATGTCCTTTGAAAGTCCATTTTGATAATCCTGCTGTTTGAAACCTGGAGTGCGAAGAGAAACGTATAACTGCTGTCATTTCTTAGTCTGTATATGATCTCTAGGTGGCCATTGTTTTAATGAAGTTATTTTGGATAACCAGGGTACCTTTGGAGGGCTGAGTGGTGGGGCATTTTCTCTTCACGGGGTTAGTTGCTCTTTCAGATTATTAAAAGTATACATGAATTTGCCCAAAGAGTGCATAAACCCATTGGAACTGTTTTCATAAGAGATTAGCTCACGCGATGTCAACATATTGATTTTTTTTTGCCAGTTAGAGTTTTGTTTTTAGAAAATGATGGCATTATTTTATGTCAGCATAATGGAGTGGCTGAGTTAGCACAATGGTGGAAGGGAAAGTTGGCTTTGGACCGTAAAGGGACTGGGTAGTGGGAATGCAAGTACAGGTAAGCATAGTTTCTAAGAAGGTCTAGGGTGGAGATAGAGGCAAATAGGGTGCATTAAGGGGTATGAAAGAACATGGGGAGTCATTGACAGGCACAGAAGACATCAACTCCATGGTCCACGTGGGTTAGGTAGAGGGCCATAAGGTGGATATAGTGTTTGAGGTGGCATGGGGTGGGTGGAGGAGTGGTGAGAGTGGTGAGGGATGGAGGGATATTTTGGGTTTTGCTAATTCTTATGAAGCTGCAGTACAGTGCCAGTGTACAGGGGTGGGCCTTGCGCCCAGCCATACCCACAGCTTGCAGTCTCCACTCCACCTCCATTCTCAACGCTAGGGTGAAGGATGGGATGCAGTGGAGTTTGCCCCAGTTTTATGGATCATTCTCAGTACATACAGAAGCAAATGTATCACCCTAACAAATTTAACACCAATGTGCACTTTATACAAGTTTTTTAATGCACTTATGTAAATCTGCAGAAATCTTTGAAGAATCAATACTCCTAACACAGAGTACATGCCACCCATTTCTAAACTTTCCACAATACAATACAAGCAAACCAGAATTAACCTTTTGTTTCCCATCAAACAAATTCCTATCCTTCAAATATTTCTGTAATACTTTTTTAATGCTTTCATTGGACAATGCCAAATTTTGAAAATTCAAAGGGGAAATTTTGTTAAGAAACAGTTTTCAATTTTGCCTAATAAAATACTTCTTTTACTTTGTAGCTGAGCATGTAAAGTGTTTTGTGCAAGTGTATTTTCTACCATTAACTAACATTGATCCATTATCTGAACACCAAAGAGAGTTGTAACATATGTATGTCAGCACAACGACAAACTACATTCCAGCAAGCTCCTTCAATATTCTCATAAATAGATGGAAGTGGATCATATGATAATTACACTGGCTAACATACCTCCAAATTAAAAGTAAACTCTTGGACAATGTTGTTCACAAAGGTGTCTTCCTCCAACTCTTTTGTAATTTCTATCTTCTGAGTGGTACATTGGTAATTATTCTCACCAGTTCTTGTAATATCAACCTTACTTAGGCTTCGAAAATCTGATCCACTTTTGATAATGAGAGTGCCATTAACTTCTTTGGTGCCATAGTCATGATCATGGCCTCCTAAAATCAGGTTCAATCCATCAGCACTCCTTGCAAGTCTTATATCATTACTCCATTTCATGTGTGTCAAAGCAATTAGAAGTTCTGCACCTTTGGCTCGAAGTTGTTGAGAAAGTTGGTCAGCAACAATGACGTAATCGATAAAGTTCACACTTGACTTGTCAATAGTAGCCAAAGTATCAATCCATTCTTCCTCCACTAAGCCCATTAAGCCAATTTTTACACCATTCCATTCTATTATCTTGCTTTGTATGCCATGCCCTAGTGGCTCAGAAGTAAATAAATCATAGACATTGCTGAGCAACCAAGGGAAATTCATCTCTGATATAACATCCTCCAGCAGGTCAACTCCAAAGTCAAATTCATGATTTCCTGTAAGCAGAATATACTGATGGTTGCTGGTATTGTCAGATACTCAGGTTTATCAAAACAGCGTTAGATTCAATAATGAAGAGAGGGTAACTTATAAAATCTCGCATATAGTTCCTCTCATTATTCATAATATGTAAGGCAAATAAAAAATGTAATTGACAATAGTTATTACCCTGAAGAAAATTTATAGAGGTTAACTTCAAAAAACAGTCAGGAGAAGTTAAAGGCTACCAATTTTAAATAGATTAAAATTTACTTTATATGCTTCAAACTGATTATCAACAAATTTTAAATTGGTTTGTCCTCATATTTTCCTTTCCTAAAAATATTCCAAAATAGCCGTAATCAGAACTGTTGGTGGCACTGCTTGGCATGAGAAACCAGAATGATTTTGTTTGTGGATGATAAAATGGCCATCACTACAAATTAAAAGTTATCAATTCATGATAATTCCAAAACTATTGCTCTATTTAAAATGTTCAGCCCACCTAATTGCCTTCAGTTGTCAATGACATAGTTCAAATGGACATTTCTGACAATGAAACTCATACAATAATCATGGGGCAAAGTAATAGTGCTGGAATACTGCTGCATAAAGTTTGCCTGTCCTTTTAAGCACTGAGGTGCTTGCAGTGGAAAGTGCTATAAATGTACCAATCCTCATTTCAATCACAGGACACAGACTGGCAACTGCTTATAAAACTCAAACTCCTATAGCCCTGGGGAAAGTTATAAATGTCAGAAAGAAAAACATATTATAACCCCAAAGCAGGTTTCAGAAAAATCCACTCAATAGAGAAATTAAGAACATTTAAAAAATGCAGAATTTAAGATAATTTTGTTACATGGCTAAGTAATTGGTTTAGAGATAGGACACGAAGAATAGGAACAAAGGAAATATTCTCTGATTGGATGGATGCGGGAAAATAATTTCATCACAACAATTATCCCTTTGCTTTTATTCAGGCCATTAACAAAGTCATATTACAATACTTAAATGCACGCAGTACATGAAACAAGGTATAGGGGCTTGTAGCATAGATTGAAGTTGCGAGGTCTGATGTTGTGGGTATTGTATAGACGAGGGCTGCAAGGGGATCAGGGCTGGGGATTCAATATCCAATGATACATGACCTATTGAAAAGGACAGATACATTGGTTTGAGGTGTGTGTGTGTTGTGGGGGGGGGGGGGCGGGGCAGGGGCGGTGGTGAGGAAGTAGATTGCCTTGTCAGGAAGAAATGAAATCAAATCGATAGCAGGAAGTGTGAGTTTTTTTTTCCTCTGGAGCTTTGGAGGGTGAGGGGCAATCTTACAAAGGTTTATAAAATCACAGGGGCACGGATAGGGTGAATAGCCAAGGTGTTTTTACCCCAGGGGAGAGGAGTCCAAATCTAGAGAGCATAGGTTTAAGGTGAGAGGGAAAAGATTTAAATGCAGATGGGTGGTGCGTGAATGGAACGATCTGCCAGAGGAGGTGGTGGAGGTGGGTACAATTACAACAGTTAAAAGGCATCTGGATGGGTACATGAATAGGAAGGGCTTAGAGGGATATGGGCCAAATGCCAGCAAATGGGACTAGATCAGTTTAGGATATCGAGTTGGCACGGATGAGTTGGACCGAAGGGTCTATTTCCATGCTGTATAAGTCTATGACTCTGTAAGTGATATATAGTCAGAAAGCACAGAATCTTTGCGGATGGAGTTAAGAAACCACAAAAGGAAAATACCTTGATGGAAGTTGACTATATGCCTTCTAGCAGTAGTCAGGATGTGGGCAGGAAAATAATTCAGGAGATAGAATAGGCATGTAAAAAGGCACTATTACGGTATTTGTGGGGGATGTCAATATGCAGATGTACTGGAAAAATCAGATTGGTGGCAGATCTCAAGAAAAGGAATTTGTGGAATGTCTAAGACTTTTTTTGGAGCAGGTCATGGTAGAACCAACTAGGCAACAAGGGAATTCTGGATTTGGTGATGTGTAACAAGGCAGACTTGATTAAGAAGTTTAAAGGGAAGGAACCCCCTGTGGGCAGTGACCATAGTATGATGAAATTGAGGGGGAGAAGCTAGAATTAGATGCAACTGATTACAACTGAGTAAAGAGACACAAGGGCGGTGCTGGCCAGAGTTGATTGAAAGGAGAGCCTAGCAGGGAAGAAGGTGGACAGCAACGGCAGGAGTTTCTAGGGTAATTTGGGAAGCACAGCAGAAATTCATCCAAAGGAAGAAGAAATTTAGGGAAGGATGAGACAACTATGACCGACAAGGAAAGTCAGGGACAGCATAAAAGCAAAAGAATAGGCACACAATGTGTTGAAGATTAGTGGAAAGCCAAAAGATTGTGAAGCCTTTAAGAACTAGAAGAGGATGACTTAAAAAGCAATAAGGGGGAGAAGATGAAATTTGAGAGTAAGCTAGCTAGTAATATAAAATAAGATTGTAACAGTTGTTAAAATATATAAAAGGTAAGAGAGGCAAAAGTGGACATTGAAGTAGAAAATAAGGCTGGAGAAGTAGCAATGGGAACAAACAAAGAACAGAGGAACTCAATGGGTACTTTGCATCAGTTTTCACAGTGAAAGATACCAGCAGCGTACCAGAACTTCAAGACAGTCTGGGGGCAGGAGTGAGTGTAGTGGCCATCACGAAGGTGGTGGTTCAGGGGAAGCTGAAAGGTCCAAAGGTGAATAAATCACCCAGACCAGATGGACTACACCCCAGAGTTCTGAAGGAGATAGTTGAAGGGGTTGTAGAGGTGGTGATTGGTGGTGATCTTTCAGAAACTATTGGAGTCAGTGAGGGTCCCAGAGGACTGAAAAACGGCTAATGTGACACCCCCGATTAAAAAGGGCTGGAGGCAGAAGACAGGAAACGATAGGCCAATTAGCCTCACCTTGGTCGTTGGTAAGAATTTAAGGGTCCATTATTAAGGATTAGATTGAAGAGTACTTGGAAGTGTATGATCAAATGGGGTTGAGTCAGCACAGTTTCATCAAGGAGACATCGTGCCTGACTACTCCGTTAGAATTCGTTGAGGAGGTAACGAGCAGGTTAGACAAAGGCGAGCCAGCGGACATGATCCATTTGGATTTCAAGCAGCATTTTGACAAGATCCCACACAATAAGAGCCCATCCATGGCATTAGGCGCAAGGTACGGTATAGATAGAGGATTAGCTGACTAGCGGGGGGCATAGAGTAGGGATAAATGTGTCTTTTTTGGAAAGGCAGCCAGTGATTAGAGGAGTTCTGCAGAGGTCCGTGTTGGGACCATAACTATTCACATCATACATTAACTGTCTGTACAAAGGAACTGAGGGAGCTGTTACTAAGTTTTCAGGGGACACAAGATAGGTGGAGGCGTAGGTGGTGTTGAGGAAGCAGAGAGGCTGCAGACACACTTGAACAAGCTACGAGATTTGACAAGATGGAACACAATGTGGGAAAGTGTGAGGTTATGCACTTTGCTAGGAAGAATTGAGGCTATTTAGACTATTTAGAATTTAGACTATTTTCTAAATCAGGAAAAGCTTTGAAGATCAGAGACACAAAGGGACATGGGAACCCTAGTTTGGGATTCTCTTAATGTTACTATGCTGGTTCAGATGGCAGTTAGAAAGTCAAATGCAATGTTAGCATTCATTTCAAGAGGGCTGAAATAAAAGAGCAGAGATAAAATAGAATCATAGAATCACAGAATCCCTACAGTGAGGAAAACAGGCCCTTCGGCCCAACAAGTCCACATCGACACTCAGAGCATCCCACCCAGACCATTCCCCTGTAACCCACCTAATCTACACATCCCTGAACACTATGGGCAATTTAGTATGGCCAATCACCTAGCCTGCACATCTTTGCATATTCAAAACCAGAAACTGACAGGCGGGGATTGATGGGTGAAGTCATTCATTCACAGAGCAGAATGATTGATCATAACAGTCCTGGTTTCAAATAGCATAAACTGACAGGGACAGATTGGTAACTTAACTCACCTATTCACTGATAACCAAGCTCATATATTTACTTAACAAAAACTGATAATTACACAAACACGTTCACCAAGCAGAGGTTGACAGGTACAGATTGATAACTACACACACATATTCACATCAAAGTCTGACGTATTTCTGAGAATGTCTAAGGCCCTGGTCAGACTGCATTTGGAATACTGACAGCAGTTTTGCGTCCCATATTTAAGGGAGGATTGCTGTCATTGGAAGGGCTCCAGAGGAGGTTTACAAGAACGATCCTGGTGATGAAGGGCTTGTTGTTATAAGGAGTGGTTGAGGACCTTGGGTCTGTATTCAACGGGGTTTCGAAGGATGAGGGGGGAAATCTCATTAAAACTTACAGAATACCAACAGGTCTGGATAGAATGGACAAGGAGAAGGTGTTTCCACTAGTCGGAGAGACTAGAACCCGAGTCCACAGCCTTAGAGTGAAGGGATGAATCTTTACAACTGAGACGAGGAGGAATTTCTCCAGCCAGGGTGTGGTTAATCTGCAGAGGTTGTGGAGGCCAAGTCATTGAGTGTATTTAAGCCAGAGACAGTTCTTGATTAATAAGGAGATCAATGCTTATGGGAAGAAGGCAGGAGAATGGGGTTGAGAAACATATCAGCAATGATCGAATGGCCTAATTCTGCTCCTATATCTTAGTCTCATGTATTCTGACATTCAACTCTGTTCACATGGAATTGTTCTCCATTTAGGCCTCAAGTTCTCATTCAACTATTTGATACCATCACATTTCTGTGAACTTACTCCTCCATCATATTTTATTCATGATACCCGCAATCCAGCCTGGTCAAAACTATACCAACTTATGGAAGAAGGAAAAGAACAAATAAAATTATTGACTGTTCAGGTAAAAAATCACAGGATCAGAGTTCTGAATAAGTTAATAGTACAACTGGTTGAAGAAAAATAATATGAAAACAATAAAGTAATTAACAGTGTGTGACATTTAAAAATTTACTCACCAAATACTGCACACTGTACTCCAAAAGCATTAAGAATTGGTATCATGTGCCGTCCTTTCGTGGTTGTACTTAAGAGTGAAGGATTTAAACAGTCACCACTAAAAAGGATCAGGGGATTAAGTGCTTTATACTGTTTTAATGCAGTAGCAAATCTGTTAAAAGATTATTTGTGAAATAAATAAAATTCAAGCAAAAATGAGGAAATATTTTAAAGTTACACATACATAAAGCTATGCACATCTAATTAGTAGTATGAAATATCTGCTTTCAATACATCATGTATTTCCAAACATATAACTTTTGAAACAGTTCAACAATCATTTCTAGTCACAGCCACCTAAGTTTGTACAAACAGATAATAAATATAATAAAATGCTAAAAGACGCTTTGAAGTAAACATGTTTTCTGTCTGCTGAATTCAGATTAGAACACAAGAAATAGGAATAACAGTAGACCAAATGCCCCATTCAGCCTGATCCACCATTCAACGGTGATCATCTGCTTCAACTCCACTTTACTACCCATCTTCACATCCCTAGGTTTCCCGGAAGAATAAATATAAAAAGCTTAAAATATATTCTATGACGGAGCATCCACAACATCAGAGTAGAGGATTCCAAAGTTTCACAATCCTCTAAATGCAGAAATTTCTAATCCCAGTGTTCATTTCCTTATCCAGAGACCGTGAACCTGTCCTTTTAACCACAACCTGGAACTGTATTAATTGTAAGTGTAACTGTAAATGATGTCATGCAATATCACGACAGTTATTTCAAAATCCTCTGTCCAATACTTTACCAAAGACATCAAACATTAAATAAACTACTCATTTCAATAAAAAAGTTCATAAGGCAAATAATATTCAATCGTAGAAGGATCCAATATGACTGCTGCAGTGTCCAGACATTAGAACAGCATATATGAAAATCTGGGGCCTTCCAATTCTGACCAATCTGAAGCTACATTCCCCTCCCCTAACCCTCAGAGCAATAGGGCTGGAACTCAGATTTGGCACTAGAAGAACAACATAAAGTGCCAATAGATCTTGTGAAATATGATTATCTAGCACAAAAAAAGAGTCACTAGTCATAGAATCACAGCATGATTCAGTGAAGGAAGTTTTGCAACCCTTTGCCAGCTGTTGGTGGAACTTTCCAATTAGTTACATTCCACTCTTTCTTCATAACTGTAAATTATTTATCTTCAAGAATTTATATAATTCCCTTTTCAATGTTAATTGTGAATGTGCTTCCATCATTAACTCAAACGTACACTGGAAAATCACGTCAACTCACCGGGCGAAATCTTTTGTTTCTTTTGGTTAAGTGTCAGTCTCACCAAGTTTCATGAAGTGTTTTTCTATGCAAATCCTAGCCATCTTTCTTACCATATCATACCAAACAAACCTTATTTAGTTGCAGCTAAAATGACAGTTGATCAGACAGGTGATGTAAAGTGAAACATATGTCACAACTGCGAGATTCTACTTACAATGAAATGTCAGCTATGACACCCACGTGACCTCAAGAGGTTTTCATTTTCCTTACCCTTCCACTGGGTTCACGGCTGGAGTGGAAGGACTGCCCTCCAGTACAATCTGTTAGCCTCAAAGTCTTTGGAAGCATTTATAGCTAGGGACCAGACATACTGAATTTCCTGACCAGATGCAGAATCATCCTCGCTAACTTGAACTTCCACAGGGTTGTCACAGACAGTATGGATGTGAAGGTTTAAGCTAGGACCATACCGATGGCCTCGATGGACTTATCCAACTTTTGATCCAGTTTAATGAGTATCTCCGACAAACCTGTTTATTGCTCCTTTGGCTTTCTGTACATTTTAATTCAGTTATTAATGAACTACATTATGGAGTTCTTCTTCGCCTGGGAACAAGCAGGTGCCTGGGCAACAGCAGTCTGAATGCCAATGACTGGGATGTTACTTCTCCAACTACATGCAGAAATGTGTCAGTGATGCGCTCATCAGAACGTGCTTCCAACTCTAATCACTGAGATGTCAGCATCGGAGCTGGTAGTGCCAGTGCTTTGTCTGAGGGATTTGTGTTTTCTTCCTCAACAGGAGAAGCTTCAGGACAGAGGCTGTGTGGGTGTCACCCCACTTCCAAAAGGCAAGAGAGAGAATGAGGTTCACAACAGGACTGAAAACTTGTGCATGGTAAGAATGCATTCATAGTGTTTCTAATGAGCAGCACTGAATATTATTTGGCTGCTGAGACATGTGGTGCCAACAAGACCTCCATGAATAGTCAAGTTCCTCTCACTCCGACAAAAAATTTCTCTCCTCTCAGGGAGTGACAGCAGATGTCCACCAGTCACCCAATATAAAAGTCTTTTCCCTCTCTGCCCTATCGTAGATTGTCGTCACCTGGAATGAGACAAAGCAGGGATTGTGCAAGATCAAAGTGGAAGGTAGCGATGGTGCAGGTAAAGGTGAGGTGTCCCGAGTGAGAGAGAAACACAGAGAGCATGTGGGGGAAGGAGGTGAGTGTAAAGATATTGAGAAAGGATGCTGCACGTGTTATGACTTAAAAGAAAGTGCCATTAATTGTGCCGCAGTGTCATACAAACCGTCACGAAATGTATAAAATCACAATAAGACTACCAAAATGACAAATATTACCGGCTTCTATTCAGCACAAAAGCAATTCACACCGTGTTTCTTCAATATCAGACAACAAGACTATTTATTGTAGCATATAAATTTAACAAGAGCAGTGAAAATAAATTTCTCCTCATTTACCCAATTTGATTCATACCCTTTCAAAATCCCAAAACATATTCAATCACAATTAACAACTGGTTTAACACATACAATGGCTGCAAAAAAGAATACAGACAGGGTAAATAAAATTCTAAAGATCAAAAAGGCCAGACCACAAGGTGAAACAGTTACTATTTTCACAGTTCCTTCGATTTTTCTAACAGTGGTAAGCCATGAGCCTTGGTAAGAGGTGGGTGCAGTAACAGAGTGAGTGGTTGTATGGTAATGGCAACATGTGCTTTACCCTTACACAGCACAGCAGGTCAGTACAGAAAGCCGTACACTGCTGGTCTGAGGTGACAGACGAGCTCCTTTGTGACTGCTTAGAGTCAGAGGACTGCTCCATATTCAAAAACTCAGCAGCCAACCTAAATGAGTATGCCACCACCATCCAGGTCTGTGGTGTTCAAGTCGGGTCACCCTGACCTATACAGGAAATACGGTACGATCTTCGCAAAGCTATCAGGGATGCCAAGAGACAATATCGGATTAAACTAGAGTGTCCAAACTAAATACACATTGACAGTGGCAAGGCTTACACAATATAACAGGCTACAAAGTGAAATGAAGTAGAATCGCTGGCAACAATGCATCCCTCCCCGCTGAACTCAAAGCATTCTACACACATTTTGAACAGACGGTGACTGAAATGATGTCACCTACCCTGATGGCCTCAGGTACCCCACCTGTACCCACACTCACTGCTGCAGACGTCAGATCGGCTTTCTTGAGGATGAACCCATGGAAAGCCACTGGTCCAGACAATGACCCTGGCCATGCACTCAGATCCTGTGCAGACCATCTGGTGGGAGTATTTGCAGACATCTTTAACCTCTCCTTTTCCACCTGCTCCATCATCCCGGTGTGAACGAAAAATCAGGCACCTGTGGTGTGGGGTCTTGATTTGATTTATTATTGTCATGTACCGAGATGCAGTAACCTTCTTCCTGTATTGCTGAGTTTTTCTCCAGACAGCGGATATCACACTAACCCCAGGTGTCAATTCATTGCAGGCTGGCACAGTCTGGTAGTGTGGTCTCCTCTGGCACTGCTGAGAAAAGATAAGAACGCTTTTGTTCCCCATCCAGTCAACCATGCCCTCCAGGACCCTGTCAGCAAAGCTGGACCCAATTCTCCTCTTATCAGCTATCTCCTATGTTATTCTTCACACAGTGGAACTATGAAGGGCAATTCCTGGCTTGCATCAATTGACCTGGTGCATAGGTAGGCTTTAAATATGGTAGTAGTGATGGGAATGATGGAAGATCCAAGCACTGGCATTTCTGCTGCTGGTGAATGCAAGAAATCACAAACTGCACCCTAGAATCGAAGTGCACACTTGATGAGGTGAGCAGTGTAAAACTGTGTGAGAAAACTAGAGCTCATAGCGAAACCCTCCATGAAACTCCCTGAAACAAACACTTAGCCAAACTTTAGGTCTGGATTTTATACTCACATTTATTTGTGTACAGGAATATAGGAGACTGGCAAGTGTATAAAATCGCTGTTCTCCAGCGCCATCTTAGTATATAAAAGACAGGATTAAAAATAAAGCATAAATAAAAGAAACAGCCAAAAGAAAAGGAAACATCTAGATAACTCCCCATAACTTCCATGAGTCCTCGCCACCAGGAAAACAAAGCCACAATGTCCACCCTCAGCCTGCAAACATTCAGGTCCCCTAAGACCGCACACACTGCCGCAGCCGAACGCCAACACTGTCAGGTACGTGGGTCCATAAGACTATAAGACATAGGAGTGGAAGTAAGGCCATTCGGCCCATCGAGTCCACTCTGCCATTTAATCATGGCTGATGGGCATGTCAACTCCACTTACCCGCACTCTCCCCGTAGCCCTTGATTCCTTGCGAGATCAGATTGCGGGTCCAGCCATGGCCTGGAGCCACACCACCACTGCTGGAACTGTGGCGCCATCTTGCCTCCATTGACATTGGCCCAGTGTGGACTCTTAGCAGCAACAATCTCGGCAATGCAGCTGCTCTGAAGCAGCTGGGTCCAAACTGGGCTCAAACCCAATGCTGGTCCTGCCACATCGAAGCAACAGGTACCATTTCCGGCTTAGATTGCTGCTGCTGTCTCCTCCTGGGACTGCCATTTCAGCAAAAAACCCCACTCCTGCCAACCCCCAAGAAGGAACTGCTCCTGCCACTGCTGCTACTCTAGGAGACCATTATGGCCACTGCCAACACTGCTGGGAATGGGATCGCCCGTCTCTGCTGATACTCCCTGGAATGAGACTGCTCCTGCTGCTGCTGACACTCCCAGGAAGGGGTCCTCTCCCACCGAAAAAGGAAAGAAAGAGCAAAAGTAAAAGAAAACAAAAGGCAGATGTAAGCAGGTGAGCCCAAACTCAAGACCCAGGCCTGACTGCTGTTACTAGGAAAATTCAGCTTGGAATGTTTAAAACTAGAATTATTTTTCAAAAGGATTTTTCATGATATTTCAGCTTCAATGTTAACCCCATGGAATTGGCCAAATTTGTGCTTCATTCTATATAAAATTTTTAAAAGCACATTGATTATTCATGCTTTTGCTTTCTTGATTTGCTGGCTATTATCATTCTTTTTCATGAATAGCTGCCTAAACAGTTTAATGACATGGCTAAAATTCAATACTGGGAAACTCCCTTAAACAACATTACAATCATTTGCACATTGACAGCAATAAAGATTCACAGATCTTTCTGTACAGCTTTCTTCAAGTTCAGAAGCGATCAATATTGCTTTGTTGCTGATCACAAATTATGCGCCATGGTTATCAAAGACTTTTTCACTCTAATGTAATGTCATAAAGAGCTTAAATGTTACACAGATGAAAATGACACTCCCTTGAATAGTTTTAACTACATTAAGAACTAAAGAATATAAGGAGAAAAGTGGTGATGAAATCATTATTATTGTCAAGCAGTAACTCGAGTAAGGGGAGGTGGTGGCATGGTGGTAAAGTAATTGGATTAAATAATCCAGAATACTTTGCTAATGCTCTGGATATGTGGGTTCGCAATCCACTATAGAAGCTAACGAAATTTTAAAAATTCAATTAATAAATCTGGAATATAAAACTAGTCTCAGTATCGATGCCACGAAAACATCATTGCTTGTTGTAAAATTACATCTGATTCTTTAACGTCCTGTCAGGAAGGAAATCTGCCGTCCCTTCCTTGTCTGACTTACATACAGCTCCAGGCCTAAGTAATGTAATTGACTCTGCTGCCCTCTAAAATGATGGAGCAAGGCAGTTACAGACAGTAACAAAATGGCTTGCCATTAGCATCCTGGGAAAATATTATGTTCTTTGAGAAACAAGTAGCATTCAAACGTGACTGACTCGTCAAACATGCCTTGTGTTTCACGTATCTTGACTGTCTTTGATTAACCCATGCATTTCCAAAGGTTCCTTAATTCCATCTTGAATTATGGATGCAAAGAGTTCTCACAGCTCATGCTGTATTAACTTGTCTCTGTTTTCACCATAAAAGACATTTTGAAGTTTTTAGTCTTGCACTCCTCAGGAGAGATGTGCAAATGCCGAATTTCAAATAAAAGCGATTAAATCCATAGGGTAATGATTAATTGTTTAGACAATGCTGATAGACCGAAGTATTTCTATGGAGAAAGTAACTGGGAACTATAAGTTACCCAGATACATGGGAGCTTAAAAAAAAGGCACAAGATTTGAACATATTCCTTTTGTGTGTCCCCATGTATGACTGGATGTCACTTTTAACAAATGTAAATGAGCCACATTACAAACTCAGAGATAGTACGAACTGCCAATGCTGCAGAATCTGAGATAACAATTGGGATTTCTGAATGCCATTTCTAAAGAAGGGTCCGGAACTGAAACGTCAGCTTTCCTGCTCCTCTGATGCTGCTTGGCCTGCTGTGTTCATCCAGCTCTACACCTTGTTATCTTACATTACAAACTCAACTGATTATCTTAAGATTATTTGCGACTGTGGGTATGCTGCAATCTAATTTAAGCCCAATTGTAGAATCGCGTCTAAGAGATGACATTTTGTTTTGGGTTTTGTAAGTGTGGACTGTTTGAGTACGAGTTGCACTCTGTTTAAAATGAACTGCAAGAGGAATAGCCAATCATTGGTACATACAACCACTCAACCTGGCACTGAACTAGCTCTGAAATTCATACATGGCGTTTCTTGTCTACAGTTTAAACGTCTGCCCCTTCTTGAATAAAGGTGTTCCATTGGCCCATGATGCAAATTGCATCACCAAGGAATTTTCCCTTTTCCATCATCTCTATAGGGCTTAAATAACTTTGGATTCAAATCCCAGTCTTGCGAATCTAACAGCCCCTTCCAGAAGCCTTCATACAACTTAGCTTAAACTTCCTTAACTTTAAATAATTCTTTCAGTGTTTAAACAAACATTTCTGTTTTGGAACTTTTACTAAACTCATTACATTGACATAATGTATTTTTGATAATCTTATCCTTTACTTAAGAGTAACTGTTTTATACATCCAGCTTCAACCAAGACCCTGCCGAATTGCCCAAACTCAAACTAAAAAAAAAAGAATTTATCCAAGGTATGGGTGCTTCCCCTCATCAAAAAAGAAAAATTAATCCCTGATCTTCAAAACTAGAGTCTAATATACAAATATTTCTATTTAAAAAAAAAACAAAACAAAACATAGACTGGACAGGAACATGAACTAATAGAAAGCATGCACCTCCTGGAGTGGTTCTCCAACAACTACAAAAAATTTGGATCTACTCTGGAGGTCATGACAAACAAGCTACAAGAAGCATCTCAGTTTGTGAAAGGCTTTGGTGGGGTTAGGTTAGAGCTGCACGTTTGAGCTGTGAATCATACAGCCAACTGATCAGCTATTGCTGTTTCATTATAATATCATACAGGTTATGTGTAATACCCATCAGATGCTAAACTGTACTTTCAAAAGCAGTAGATTAGTAAGCCTAATGTCAGTGTTGGGTAAATTGTTGGAAGGGATTCTGAGAGAAAGGATCTACATGTGTTTCGAAAAGGCAAGGACTGATTAGGGATAGTCAGCATGCTTTTGTGCACATTTGATTGAGTTTTTTGAAGAAATAGTCAAGATTATAGATGAGGGAAGAGTGGTAGACATTGACTGCATGGACTTTAACAAAGCCTTCAACTAGGTACTACATGTAGACAGATTATTAAAGTTAGATCACATGGGATTCAGGGAAGGCCAGCCAATTGGATACAAATTTGGCTTGATGTTAGGACACAGGATGATAGCAGAGGGCTGTTTCTCAGACTGCAGGCTAATGATCAGCAGTGTACAACAAGGCTTAGTGCAAGTTCATCATTTATATAAATGATGAATGAGAATGAGAATATAGAAGGTATGGTTAGTAAGGTTGCAGCTGACACCAAAATTGGCAGTGTAGCAGACTGTGAAGAATGTTAGCTAAGAGTACAATGGAATCTCGATCAACCGGGCCAGTGGGTTAAGGAAAAGTAAATGGAGTTTAATTCAGATAAAAACCAAAAGAACGGCGGATGCTGTAAATCAGGAACAAAAACAAAGTAGCTGGAAAAGCTCAGCAGGTCTGGCAGCGTCAGTGAAGGAGAAAACAGAGTTAACATTTCAGGTCCGGTGATCCTTCCTCAGAGTTCTGAGGAAGGGTCACTGGAGCCAAAACGTTAACTCTGTTTTCTCCTTCACAGATGCTGCCAGACCTGCTGAGCTTTTCCAGCTACTTTGTTTTTGTTCCTTAATTCAGATAAATGCAGGGTATGTTTTTGAACAGAGACACATAGGGGTGCATGTACAAAGTTCCCTAAAAGTGGCATCACAGGTAGACAGGGTCGTGAAGAAGGTGTTTGACATGCTTGTCTTCATTGATCAGAACACCGAGTACAGGAGTTGAGATGTTAAGTTACAGCTGTATAAGACATTGGTGAGGCCACATTTGGAGTACGTGTATAATTCTGGTTGCCCTGTCAAAAGGAGGATGTTATCGAGAATGGAAGGTTTGAGTTCTAAAGAGAGGCTGGGACTTTTTTTCCCTGGAAATAGGGGGCTGAGTGTTGACCTTAAAGAGGTTTATTAAATAATAAGGGATGCAGGTAAAGTGAATTGCCAAGGCCATTTCCCCAGAGTAGGGAAATCCAAAACTAGACAGCACGGGTTTAGGGCAAGAGGGCAAAAATTTAAAAGGGAGCTGAGGGACAATCTTTTCACACAGAGGGTGGTGAATATATGGAACAAGCTGCCAGAGGAAGCGATACAGTAAGGATCAATTACAACATTTAAAAGGTATTTGAATTGCTACATGGATGGGAAAGGTGTAAAGGGATATGGGCCAAATGCTGGAACATGAGACTAGTTCATTTTAGGAAACCTGGTCAGCATGGATGAGTTGAGCCGAAAGGCTGTTTCAGTGCTGTATACCTCTATGACTCTATTTACCTTCTTTACTAGTACAACCTTTCCAATGTAAACAAAAACCCATTACTCTCAGAGATAACACAGTGTGGAGCTGGAGGAACACAGCAGGCCAGGCAGGTCAGGGTCCCAACCCAAAACGTCAGCTTTCCTGTTCCTCCGATGCTGTCTGGCCTGCTGTGTTCCTCCAGCTCCACACTGTGTTATCTGTGACTCCAGCACCGGCAGTTCTTACTATCCCATTACTCTCAGGAAGTCTTTCTCCCACACTGTTTTAAAAGAAATTACCATGGCTACATAAATACTTAAAAAGTTGAAATCCTTCAGACACCAAGAAAACTGATATTCCACAGAGTTCAAATTTCAGGTTTCACTTTTCCTGTTATAAACATTGTATAACTACTTTTCAGCATCTCATCTTTACCAGATCTGCTTTGAATTCTACCTTCAATTTATCTGCTACTTCTTTTAGTTTAGCCTTATTCAAAGATTTCAAGTAATCCAGTGTTATATCTTCTGCTAGCAGAACACACTTGGTAACATTTGAAGCCATACTGAAAGTTCAGTCTATGCAATAAACTTCTCTACAACACACATGTTCAGCATCTTAAATTCAATAACTTTAAATCACTAACAAGCACCCTCACTTGTTCATCTTTGCCTCCTGGTTGTCTTTTTATATCACTACACTGAATACAACTGCGTCTGGTCATTATTTCCCCAAGTTAATATTTTCTTCTATTTGCTCATGGCACGTAGTTTGCATTGTTGGCAAGGCCTCAACGTAAAGCCATCTTCTTCAATTTTTGTGCTGCGAAAGTTCTAAGTATACCATACTACTGTCAGATAGCAAATTTGAGGAATTTGATCAGAAACAGTGATATATTTCTAAAGCAGGAGGTGGTCGCATTCCAATACATCTGCTGACCTTCTAAGGATCATGGATTTGAGTGGTGCTTTTATGTTCTATGCAAATTGCTGCAATACATCTTGTAGATAGTACATATTGCAGCCCTGATTACTGGAGAAGGAATATTAGGAAATTCTGGAACCACAGAACTTATGAGTAATCATACTGTTAGATGTCAACGAGAAGCAGAGTACTAAATTTGTGATAGGGCAGAGACAAATGTCTGAAAGCATTAGCAATAGCAGCAGAACATCTGACAGTGTAAACAGGAACCCCAAGCCCTTGGTACATGCTAGGATTGGGAGGATGTTTCATACTTCAGAAGCAACAGTGATCCTGATGTCAATATGGGTTTGTCATTGAGGCATCCAGGAAGTAGATTCCTAGAGATGAATACCAAAGGAAACAGGGAGAGGGAATCATTAAAAATTAAAGTCTAGTGGAAAATTAAATTAAATTTAAGTAGTGGAAAGTCTTATCTACAAACATGTTGAGGAAACAGATGATATCTGGAACCCATATAGAAGGGATTCCTGACTGCTAGGGAACGTCAGGAATATTGACAGCAGTGCCCAGCTTTAACAGCAGTTCGGAAAATCTTAATTTCAAATATATATTCAGGTGTCTAGAAGTTTACCACTGTATACTGTCATACCGTTTCAGGCAAGGTAATGTTGACCATAAGATAACAAAGTGTGGGGCTGGAGGAACACAGATGGCGCGGCAGCATTAGAGGAGCAGGAAAGTTGACGTTTCGGGTCGGGCTCCTTCTTCAGAAAATTTCTGAAGGGTCCCAACCCGAAACGTCAATTTACCTGTTCCTCTGATGCTGCCTGGCCTGCTGTGCTCTCCGGCTCCACACTATGTTACCTCTGACTCCAGCATCTCCAGTTCCTACTATCTCTCAATGTTGACCAGACCATCTCATTAACCATTTCCCCAGGTTCTTTTGCCATTGACGTTAAATCTGCGTACTCTGGTTACAAACATCGGTGTAAGACCAACGATTCGTAACTACTGTTGTCACTAACTTTGCCCAGTTAAAAAGATACTGAAGAATCAATATTATTTTAATATTGTTGAATTTTTTTGTCAGTCATACAAGCGTTTTAGATCTATGACAAATTGGAGAATAGTGTGTTCCCCTTCGATCAACTCCCAGCCATGCGTAACTCTCATAGACAACTGCTCTTGGATATTTAGACAACATTGTTTTAATGCACCATGCAATTGTGTAAAAAGAATGATTGTAACCTGGACGCGCCTCCCACAGGCTCCTCTGATCGCGGCTGGATCTCGTAAACATCATTAAAGTGGAGAATCGTGAGCAGCGGAGCCGCTCCTCCAGGCGATACCTCGACTGTGCTCACAGTCGACGCCGCCATCTTTGATTTGAACAACCACGAGCACCAACCGCCAGCCGGACCGTCGCAATAGCAACGTAGAACCTATTCACGTGCCGGCCAGCAACCTCATTGTGATGTAGTAATCACAAAGCCAAGCCGTCGCGGTGGCAACATGGAACCTATCCATATGTCAGAGAGGCTGCTTCTTGTGCTGCACGTGACTTTGGAAAAATGGCATCTTTTGTTGATGTGAGTTGTAAATGATGGTTCAGTTAGTTACAAAATAAACCTTTCAACTTTTTTGTTAATCAAACTAAATCCGATCAATGCGAAGAAGCACATTCGATGCCAGCAAGCACACTACAGGCTATGAAATGTAAATTAATGGAAACATATTAATTCATGTTTGAGCAAAACTACATATAGAGTCAAAAATGTGCCTTAGTATTTCTTTTGTTATTGGCAAGTAGCGTAGTAATGCGTATTCAAATTGCTTGACAATGTCATATAGATTTATTTATGGCTTGCCTTTACAAATAATTATACATGCTCTTCCCGACATGTTTGAACAGGAGAACATAACGGCAGTTAGTCATGTGGTTACATCCTGGTCCTTGGTTTATTAGCATATCCAGCTGTTCAAGAAATACTAATATATTCATGTACCAAGATAAAATTACATGCACTGAGAGAAAACACATATACATGAGGGTTGTTGTAAAATATTTATTTAAAAACTATAATTAAAACATTGAAAAGTTTGAGCCTAAGAATTGCTGTAACATATAAGTGGTTTACAATCCATTCAGACCTTGTGATAGTGTACCTTTCCTGAAATTTAGACGTTGCATTTAGGGTGATCCTAACTGGTAGGTGCTTTGGAATCTTGTATATTGTCAGCAAATTGATTGTTGCCTTGATGTGCTTTCACACATCCATTATCCAATTTTCGTTTTGGATGTTTTATTTGTGCGCTGTTATAATATTGTACGGTCCTGAGTTAGCTATTGTTATCCTTCAGTGCTGCTCTATCTGATGTTGTGACTTTGTAAGCTTCACATTTTAGTTATTTCTGCCATCATCATATTCCCTGAGTAGAAATATGACTCTGACCTTCTGTCCTACACACAGATTAGGTAGTTCTGCACCTAATGTCAGTCATGTACCATCTGCATTATTTCATTTTTTTTGAGAAATTGTTTCTGTATCGCTGTAAACCTGCACTGGTTATGATTTGGCAGGATAGTTCTAACTTGCTTTCTTGTTACAGACTCTGCTGCTGATCGTAAGCCCATTTCAAAAGGTGTAGCTATGTTGGTACTATGTATTGTAAACATATAAGGACTGCCTGGGAAAATTTGGAAGATTTTGAATTTTTTGGTCATTTTTAAAATTATAAACAGTTTTAATCACGTGATTCATCGGAAACGAAGCCAACAGTTTAATTTCCACCGTTATTTCTTCAATATGTTCAGATGCATCTCATTCGGTCCTGGCGGCTTAATCAACCTTGCTAACATTACCCTTTTGTCGATCGTTAGTCCATCGAATATCGACTATCTTCTCTTTCACTCTGACACAGCTTCTTTTGCCTTGATAAAGGTCAAGGCAAAATGTCCATTCAATCCACCGCTATGTCCTCTGTCTCTGTGGCTTGATTTCCTTCTTCTTCCTTAAATTTTCTCCTCAGTTAGCATCTTCCCTGCATTACTTTGTATTTCTAGACGTTGTGAAACTATTCGGACATCTCTCCAGCACCAACCTCTCTCAACTTCACTTTTAGCTATTGCCGTCTTATCTTTGTGTTTCCCACTTCAGAAGGGAATAATATTTCACAGGTCGTCAACTGAATCTAGGTTTGAGAAATTTCTCCAGGCATGGAATGATAAGAATGTTATTTCTGTCCCGATGTTATTGTATCAAGGCGCAGCAGATACCCACCAAACTTCGAGGACATACATGAACGCCCCCGGGAGAAATTTAAACAGTGCTTTGAGCGTTTGCACCGTAACATCACCAGCAGCAGTATTTTCTACTCGTTTTTCTACGTCTTAAATACATTTATTGTTATTGATACTGAAACATTTCAGAAGTAAAAAATCTGGATTTTTACCGTGGTTCGTGTCGAAATAGGTTTCACACCGTAACTCGAACAGAATTACTTTACAAAATTACCCGCGGAGAACTGAGGTGAGGTACCATTTTCATTTCTTTGCTGTTGAGTTGTATGGAAATGACGAGGTTTCGTAGCTTACCCAAAACAGCTCCTGGACTATCGATGAACATGATGGAAATATCTGGGGAGACCGATTGATTTGTTAGAGTAATTTTATGCCCGGTGCGGAATGCCAATTGTCAATGAGATTGATCTGTTTCAAAGCTGTGTCACTTCTCTTTTTAACGGCTGAACATTTCACTGTTAAAACATCGTGTCGATAGTTGCATTGCGTGCGCCGTTTCACATTTCCTTAGCTAAGAGTCTTAACTAGCAAGCTCCAGCTATTCGGCTCACATTAGTATTCCTGTCCTATCAATGTGTTGTGTCGCTATTCACGTCAGTCTGCCTGATTCCTGCGCCTCGCGTTTCCAGAAGGTTACAGCCGCAAAAAAAACATTGGGAAGGTATAAGATTCGAGCAAACGACCGCGGTCACTTACTACCCACCGGGAATCTTTAATTTTGTTTCCTGAAGTGAAAATAAAAAAAAAATAGTTGTGATCTCCCTCGCCCCGGGAGAACTAAAGGCGAGATCGTTCCGTTGTAGGATTTCTGGAGCCGACAGATTCTTAATGGAAACCCCTAAATCTTCCAGATGTGAGCATCTTCCCGATGAAATCCCCACCCTAAGCAGCGAGGAGCATGGTGACATTGGGAGATTTCAGCTCTTCTTAAATAGCGGGGACTTTGAAGCATGTTGAAAGAGGCCGGCCAGCGCCCGCTTTGCAGGCTCAAGGTTATGTAGGGGAGGAGGAGTAAAAAACAAAACATCTTTTTTTTTCTGTTTTGAGGTTGTATTCGTTTCCTGGAGCACGCGCTTCATCGCACACGTCTCACTCCCCTCCCCAAGCAAAGAGCAGCCGATCTTGGATGTGTATGCATGAGTTCTGCAGTGAATGGGCGCAAACCCCGCCGCAAGTCGCCTGGCTCCATCGTGCAGCTCGGCAAGGAGCAGGAGAGGGAAGCGGGGAGGACAGGCAGCTCGGAGATCGCTGCTAAACCCTTCCGGGCACTCGAGGAGTGTAAGATGGTAAGTGCGAACTCCCAAAACAAAAAAAAAATCCACCCTGCCCACCTTCCAATTCCGATCACGTGCAACTGCACAACCGTATTTGTTAATGTGGAGCATCGGCCTGAGTGATGACTGAAATTCAGCCTGGTTCTGACGCGTCTATTTATGGCACGGCTTATCTGTTCTGCTGCATGTGAGTTCACTGCATGTTGAAGCGCTTTACCGAATACTAAGTGAAGTTTCCGTGTCAAGAAGAGACAAGTCCCTCCACTCCGCCGAACTAGACACAGCCTGCGTGTCCGGGAAAACAAAAGTGTTAGATCGGAGTAGAGGATAGCATAGCATTCCTAAAAAGTATGAGCATGTTGTCCTTTTCCAAGAATTACTGATCTCTCGACTGAGGTTTATTTGCAGGGTTGCACTGATCTGCGGCTCAGATGGAAGCGGGACAGGTATAACCGGTAGCATAACATTTTAAAACATTCTGCGCCATGATAGGAGAATGTTACTGGTGTGGTGATAAAATGGCTATGTGATATATTGTGAGTAATGTGTGTCTGTTTAATAGCCGACAAGTATGGCTGGCCTTCCATTGACCTTCAGTTTCCTTTCATCTTCCCTCTAAATCTCAAATCCTGCTCTTTCATTTTCTGACCCGCATCCCACCACACCTTTAGCTTTCTTTGAACCGACCTGTATCTCTATTTTACGGTGACCGTCGGAGTTTATCTTTTCAGCTGGTGCAAGACTTCAACACACAGGTGGCCCTATACCGTGAACTGGTCATTTCCATTGGGGACGCCTCGGTGGACTCTCCCTCCCTGCGAGCTGAACTGCAGAGGACACGGACCAAAGGTTGTGAGATGGCCCAGAACGCACATCAGAAACTCTCCGCAATCTCGGGGTGAGTGAGACCTTTAAACTTTAATCATTGCTACGGAGCTTTGAAATTGATTGAAACTTCCATTCACATCATCGTTAACTCTGAACATACTAGACCATCTGGAGGGAAGGGTTTTTTAAGTGAATACGCGATGCTTAATCTGTGCGTGAATCAAGATGTTACATTTATTTAGTCTGTTTTTTAGTATGATGCAATGATTTACTTACTGGTTGGTATGTACTCTACTAGGTAATGACCGTCCTGATAAGTCTCTGCCCCTCGCCAGCTTTTCTAAAGCTTTAAGGCTGCGCTTTATTCTAACTTCAGCAAAATGTACAATTAATACGACGTGTCTATTAGGTTAGGCTGGAAAATGGATTGGCGGTAAAACCATATGTGTTTTCTTATATAGTTTCTGTTGACATTCGTGCGGTAGTTAAACTATTGCTAGCACCAGACTAACACCCTGGCTTAGCAACATTCAAATTGATTTGGGTTTGGCTTTGCTTTGATAATGGATGAATTTGAGAAGGGATCAGTTGAATTTTGCACCAAAGTGCAAAGTTCTATTGCCATTCTGTGCTGATCTCAAGTAGAAGCAAAGATGATGTGCCCAGTACGGCACTCGTGTTAGTCTGCAGGTTAGGATTCATTTGTGTAGCTACCCAGAAGTAAGGAGTGGTCATGTATCATCATTGTTGCTCAGCACTGCAATATAATTACAGGCATGGAAAAATATTCTTTTCAAAAAAGTTAAAACAACAGTGACCTTTTATTTTACATCATTCAGTAACAATGTGCTTGCAAAGCCCATAGCTGAGGAGAGACAAAACTATCACTGTAATCACTCCAGATTTAGATTGGCTCCTCTCAAAAAGGGCTTGACAGGATCCAGCACAATTATGTTATCCCTTTCTCAGCTTGCAATTAAATCTCCTGCCAATGTTTGCTATTTAGACTCTCACTTGTTAAATGACCACTTTTTCTTTACAGAGCAGAGGATGACTTGAGTGTCTGGAATGTGCTTACTATAGGAAGGAAGGGAGAAGTACATTGACTGGAAAAAAAGTCATAATAATTTGTTTCTGAAACTGACCATTGAAGTACAGCCTTAATTACTAAAGTTCCGTGGGGATAGGGAGGGTAAATTAGTCTTTACCAGTTACACAAAACAGCCAATTACACAAACGAACATTACTGGAAAGGCTCAGCAGGTCTGGCAGCATCATGGAGAGAAATCTGAGTTAATGTTTTAGGTCCAGTGACCCTTCCTCAGCCAATAACATGCTATTTTCAACCCACTAGTTTCTCTTCTGTTGATTATCAATATAAAAGACATTGGTGCAACATTTAAGATGGATTGCTTATTTGTGATTGCTCATATTGCATTATTGACAAAGATCAATTACATCCCAGACATTCCTTACAATGATTAAGTGAATTGTTTCTTCACTGAAAAATTGCATTGTCAAAAAATCAAGTTGGTATAGAACATGCCCCAGTTATACTTCATACTTTACATTAGTGTGGCATAGACTTTGTACAGTTAGCAATTTAATATCATGGCATAGCTACTCAGAAGAATGGAGTGGTCCTGCATCACCAGCATTGTTCAGCAGCCATAATGTAGTTAGGCATTGGAGAGCATTCTTTTAAAAACAATTGAAACAATGGCAACTTAAATTTTGCATGGCATCATTCGATAACAAAGTGGTTTGAATGAACTTATCTCAGCTAGGCAACAGTAGCAATTTAAGTACATAGATATTGCTTGGGAACATAATTAGGTAATAATGTGATTAATCTTCCCTTCGCACATTGAATCTTCCAACAGTCATTGTGTAAGAAAGCCAGCAGAATATAATTTGACACAGAAGATGAGTGCTTTTCCTCGGGGAACCGCCAATGAAAAATTATACCAAAGTTCCATTTGCGTGATTGAAAGAGATACTAAAATCTCATGTCATTTCTGAACAGCGTGTTCAAACCTCCAAACAGGAAATGAACCTGCTTCAAACCTTCCCATTCCCTGTTTTAACAGGGATGAAATGAAAGGCTAGCAGTGGTCCAGCTCATGGGAAATAGGTTGGTCATTTTAATATTATAATAGGGCCATGTGCCTTCAGATTAACAATCATTATATCTTAAATATATCACAGGCAGACAGATCATTGAGTACATTTTTAGCATTACTTTTGCCATCCCTATACAGACAATTGGAATTCTCAAGACTATGTTCTGACTCTTCCCCTATAATTGGGACCCACCTGGAATCAGGATCTTTCCACAATCTCATTGCAAGCTGTACCACTTTGTATTATGGACTCGCACTTGCTTGCTCTCCCAATGTTTTCATAGATTACACCACCTTGACACATGTTTTCTGTTCATTTAGCTTTCCAGCAGTTGATCCGTTTTTTAAAAAAACCCTCCAAAGAAAAGGGATTTCTGCAGTTAAATTCTGCAGAATATTGAAGAACCTATGATTCCAGGTTTCCACAGCTCATAGTGTCAAACTTACCATAAGGCTAACTTCTTGACTCATTGTCAATTGCAAAATGAAATGAATTATCCTGGTGTGCCTGACATGTTTCTTTCGCAGTTAGTAACTGCATAGTAAAAAAAAGGTTGTATTATTTATTACCAAACATTGTGCAGTTTCATTAAACAAAAACTGCTGGAAGCAAAAATTTTTGTCCAATATTAAATGATCCTTTTTATTCAAAAATCGTAACAGCAAGAATGTAAATGGCAAGCTAATTTCATGGTCACCACCTTGCTGTCAAGAAATGTAATTTTCAGTAGTATACGTATTTCGGACAAAAATCTCTAAATGTAGTGTAGTTTGCTTTTCTTCAAAGCTAGGTCTTGTAGCGGGTCATCTTTTCTAGGCCAGTATATAAATTAATACTCAAGTATTCAACATTTAAAGGGACAAAAATTGGGCAGACAGAAGTTAGAATGTAAACGAATGAATCGCTGAAAATTATGAATTGCAATTACTTTATGCATGAGCTATGTGAATATTCATATATTCACAAATTTTACTCGTGAATGTTGTGTAGGTTGAAAAAAAACGTTTTATTGTGTATTTCCCTAATTATCAATATATGCGATTAACTGTTAGACTAGCATCAAATTTCCCAGATTTTTTTTAATGTTGAAATCCTGATTTTTGCAATACAAGTGTGAGCAAAGTATCCAGAGATTAATTATTTTTAGCCATCCGTGTGTATTGTTAGAATAGAGCAATGTTGCAAGAGGAAGCTGAATTTAAAACTTCACCTTCATTATCTCACAATGTGTTTTAACCCCACTTCAGAAAAAGACCTGCTACTCTTCCAGTGTGAGCCCTTCCTGCACTAAGTACCTTCTTGTTTCGTTAAAGCGTTTTGTGGTTATTCCTTGGAGTTTTGTGCTCTGAAGCTGAATATATCAGGAACTTATTTCTTTTAGCTAGCAAAAAAAAGAGACATTCAAGTCAGCTGATTATAATTCATCTTAGATCCTGGAACTGAGAGGTTAACATGTTTAACAATATGTTAATCCCATGTGAAAGCTAGTGTGATTTATGAAATCATTTAGTTTGTAGAGATTTTTCTTTGAAGATTTGAATATTTCTGCAGAAATCCTAACCACTTTGATTTGTATTTTTAGTAAAATGTTACTAATATTTAATCTCTTCACATGGAGTGGAGAAATACTTTAACTTATAAATAAATAGGTGGTGATACTTGATTTGACAGTTACAATATTTGGAAGATAGTTTTGTCCCTCGGGTAGAACATCATTAATCTATTACGACTAATTATAGTTAACAGTTTTTGTTATTCTGCACAAGACATTGGCAAAATAGATTTATTTTCCTTGGATCATCTTGTGATTTCTTTTGCTTGATTTATTTATGATGCATTACAGCCAACCCATTTCCACAGTTAAATAGCCTAATAATATTATCTAGGTTTGTTTTTTTATAAAGAATGATCATTTGGAAAGAGTACCAAAAAATTTTTGGCTCTGAAATTGAATTCTAGCACATTCAGGAACAAAGATAAAAGTTTACAGTGGAAAAGCAAAGCAAGTAGAGTAACATGATTCCAATCTTGTGTTCATTAATTCTCTATTATTCTCTACATATATATACACACAGACCTTTTTTTAATTGAAATAATATTTCTGTTTACAAATGAAGGGGAAAAAATGACTACTGGTAGTGGCAACTTAACGTTTGCTAACTATGGTAAGTGAAAATCGATACAAAATTGACAAAGTAGAAAGTAACCGTGAATGATTATTTTTCAAACTGCGGAGAACTATACAATGGTGACTCCGAGGGTCAGTATTGGGATTACTATCCTTTTTTTGTAGATGTTCAAGACCTGGATGTCATTACAAAAGGCACAATTTCAAAATTTTTGGATGATACAAACTTCAAATGTAGTAAGAGCAAACAGAGTAATACCAGACTTTAGGAAGGCATAGACAAATTGGCTAGGTCTACAGACATGTGGCAAATAAAATGTAATGCAAAAAATGCAAAATGATCCATTCAGTTAGGATTAGTGAGGATAGGCAACATAAACTGAATGGCAGGGGTTCTAAAAAACTGGATGTATACCAGTCTTTTTGGTAATGTTTCATGCATTGTGAACATTGCTGGCAAAGCTAGCATTTATTGCTCATCCTTAATTGCACTTGAGAAGGTGGTAGTGAGTCACCTTCCTGAACTAGAACTGCACATGGTCTAAGTGAGACCACACCTGGAGTATGGTGGACAATTTTGGTTGCCATATTTGAAAAAGAATATAATTACATTAGAAGCAGTTTATAGAAAGTTTACTGAACTCATTACTTGCATGAGGGGCTTATATTAAAGAAAGGAACCCATTGAAGTTCTAAAGAATGAGATGTGATCTAATTTAAATACCTTCAGGGAATGTGATAGGGTTGATTCTGACAGGGTGTTTCACCTTCTAGGAGAGACTGGAACTAAGGGACACAGTTTAATAATCTGAAGTCTTGTGTTTAAGACAACAGTGAGGAAAAATGTTTTCTCAGAGGATCATTGCTGTGTGGAATTCTTGCCTGGAAAGCAGTAAAGGCTGGGTCATTGATGTTATCCAAGCCTGAGTTAGATTTATGATAGACAAGGGAGTCCACTGTTACTAGGGACAGACAGAAAAGTGGATTTGATACCACAATCACGTCATTCCTTAATATATTCCCGAACGTAGTGAATGACAGAGCAGGCTGGAAAGGATGAATGGCCTACTCCTGCTGCTAAGTCCTATGTAACTGCTGCAGTCCATTTGATGTAAGTACACCCACAGTGCTGCTAGGAAAGAAGTTCTATGATTTGACACAGCAAGAATTACTGAACAGTGATTATGGTTTCAAATCTGGCTTATATGTGGATTGAGAGGGTATATAGCTTTTAAGATGGCAGGGCACGTTTTTAAAAAAAGGCAGTTTAAAAAGGCTCATGGAATTCTTGGCTCTATAAATAGTGACATGGGATACAAAACAAGGACATTATGTGAAACCCTTATAAAACACAGGTGTACTGTGACCATTACTGAACACCACCCCTCAGGTGGATGTAAAGATCTTCGAAATGCTGCAAAGGAGATTTAAGAGACTGTTACCAGGATGAAAGGCATCAGTTACGTCGATAGACTTTATTTATTCTCTTGTGGGACATTGCTGGCTGTCCAGCATTTATTGGCTGTTCCTCGTTGCCCTTGAGAAGGTGGTGGTGGTGAGATGCAGTCTTGAACCGCTACGGTCTATGTGCTGTAGGTAGTCCCACCATGCTGTTAGGGAAGAAATTCCAGAATTTTAACCTAGCGACAAGAGCACCTGATGGTGTTCTCCTTAAAGCAGGGAGAAATGATTGAAGTGTTCAGAATCTGGAAGGATTTTTAAATTTAAAAAAAAACTGTTTCTAGTAACTGAACATACAGTTTAAGGTAATTGGTAGAGAACCAGAAATAAAACAAGGTCATTTTTATCAGTAGTTTGATCTGGAATGCACTGCCAAAGATGGTGGAAGTAAAATCAATGATAACTTTCTAATAGGAACTAGAAAATTGGATAAAGAAGAAAAATTCACAGGGGTATGAGGAAAGAGCAGGGGAGTAGGACTAATTACATAGCATCTTCAAAAGACCAGTACAGGCATGGTTGAACTTGATGACTACCTTCTACGCTGCATCATTTTATGATTTTAAGACAATTTCTGTTCTTATGACATCCTAGATATTTTGCTCATGCTCTTGGAGTTAAACGGACTTAAATATAATTATATTTCCACAAGCATTATTCACCTTTCATAAAATGGAGGATATATATTCTGAAAATTATGACCTAGCATTTGCAGAAAGAGCAGTGAAACTGGTGACATTCATTGCCATTATTTCTCTCAAACTGGCGGCAATTTCTAAAATCCACACATACTCAGAAATCTAAATGATGCTATCAATGATTCTACCTATTAGAGTATGATAGTGAACTCCCTGCCGACTGCAATGAATTAGAAATCTCTGCCTGTTGAGAACTTGCCCTTTTACACTATAATCCCATTGTAAAAGCCCTGTTGAAAAGGTACAACTTGCTAAATGAGGTCTAACTGCATTTTTAACCGCAGTACAATTGATGCTTTTGATTGCTACTGAAAAATCTTTGGCCTTGGGAGAACTAACTTTATATTTGTAGAATGTCAAAATTCTTCAGTTTAGTAAGATGTTCCACATTTTAAGTCTTTTTAAAAATGATTTAAAATGATGTTTCTGCTTCTACCTTAATCCCACAAGTGTTCCCCAAACATTTATTTTGCTTGTAAAATTTAATTAAAATTGAAATATAATCAGTGCTTTTAACTTCCTGGTTTACTGTATGTGAGAATATTTCAGTTTAATTGCTTATTCCGCTTGATCGAGTATTGCGGGACACTGAGAAGTCACCTTGACGTGTACTCAGGTTTTAGCCAACATCGGGAAAGGAGAAAGTTTAAGTTTCCTGTTTTATTTTGCCAATCTTAACTTTAACATTTTGCCTGTAATTTAAAAACCCCTGCCCAAAACCATTTGGTTCAAATTCTCTATAGGAAATTTTAAAGATGTTGCCAAATGGTTGGGGCTGTGGGGGGTGGAGGGAAGAGTGAAGAAGATGGGAGAAGTTGTGGAGGCATATAACATAAGTCAGTTGGCTAACTCACTTCCATACTAGATTGCCAAGCATTTATAAATGAGTAATTAAGGTGCCCCAATATTACACTGTCCATGCCACAAAATAGTTGACAAGGGCAGGAAGGCAAGAGTGGGCATTTGTTTTCTTTTCAAATTGGCAGGAAGGAGAAGGTTCTATCTTTGAGGAAGTGTCCTTTGCCCAAGCACACTTCAAGAAGATAAACCCCACCCAGCCCCTTACTACCTGCCGTTACTACGAGATCCACCCACTCCCTCAATCCCCTCCCCGAGGTACCAAGAAAAGTTCCCTTCTCAAAGCTCTCCAACTTGTCTCACTCTGGAAACCATTGGGCCTCCTTTGTGGGCTTGTCTGCAATTCCCAGAAGTGCTCATTACAAAACTCTTGCATTGCTAAGACTGCAGGAGCTGCTGCTCAAACATATCAATTCTAGTGTAAGGTGGAAGTTCCACGATCCATAAGTTTAGCCTGCCTGCAGTACAGTATGGCTGTGGAGCAGGTGTCTTCCAGACCTGTTGACTTAGTAACTTTTCTTCTGGAGGGAGGGAGCCACCTACTCCTGCCTATGTAATATTCAACTCCTCAGTGAAATTCTAATTCTGTTTTCTCGAAAAAATAACCAGAAAGTTAATTTTTTTTCTCCTCACACACATGTCCAGTTTCAGGAAATAGGAATATATCTCACTGACTTCCTTTAACCTCAATCTAATAATTCTACAACTTTCATATCATGCAAAGAATAAAAGGAAATAACAAATCCAGAAACAGTTTTCCCAAGTATATGTATAACTTCAATATTTTACTCTGAGAATACAAAATTGGGTATTTTAATAAACAATCTGCAAAATTTATTAGATTTTATTTCTGTATCAGTGAAGGAACTGCAACTGGTTGGTAGTTATCCACTTCCAAAGCCCTTTCTTGAACTTCAGCTTTGTAAACTGATATTTTAAGTGTCATGTTTTCTGACCCTCCTTGATGAGTCCCAACAGGTATTTACTTTTTCAAATGATTCAGTTTCCCTCTACCCCTTGGTCTTGCTGGTGGATTTGAAGAGCACATTTTCGATGAATTTTTATGGTTTCATCTGAGTTTACCATTTGCTTTCTATTTATGTCTCAAAGCAGTTTCATGACATTGTGCATGGTGCATTACCCACTTCCAGACTACATGTCAGATGTATTACATTGTTTCCCTGATTTCTCTATGACTTCCCTTTTTATCCATATCTATTTGGCCTGGCTTCAAATTATTTTTGTGCTAACCCATATTTTAAAGTAAACATGAGAGAGAATCCTGTCTTCCTTTGAGTTGTGTACATTTAAATATTCAATATAAAAAGAAGTTTTTAAAAAAAAATTATGCAAATGATAGGATGTGTGAAAATATATTTGTAAAGCATCACACGTAGGAAATTGAATGTCATACCATTTGTAAACTACGCATATAAATGATTTCTTTAGAATATTGTTTTTGTTTTGTATCAATGGATATACTAAGCACCAGACAATGCAAATCATCAAACCCCTTTCTATGTTGCTATACTAAGCTGTTATCACTAGTGTAAGAGCTCCATCTATAGGGAGGTTCTCAGCTTTCATAATAAAAGTGAAATAATGAGTTGCTGAAATTTCTAAGGCAACAATAAATTAATCTTCAAAACAACTGAATACATGAAAAGTCCACTATTTCAGAGCAAGTTTATTTATTTTCAAACACGTTAAGTTGCAAAGTTTCCATGTAATCTTATTCTTCACTTTGAGTGCGGGGACTGAAAGGAAGGAGGCTTGAACCACCTTAACTGCTGACAAACTGCAGCTTTTGAATATTACCTTGCTATTTTTAATAGATTTTCAAAATAAATATGCATTTACTGTTTGTATATTATGTTATTTATGGAATCAGTGTTAACTGTGAAAATGAGAATTCATAGTAAAATCACTTTTCTGAGGTGCTTTTTCTTTGCTAAGAAAATCATATTTTCTCCTAATAAGAACTGACTAGCTTGTATTAGAAAGATAAGCAGGTATAATTATTCTGTAGATCTTTTTAAATGGACCCATCACACCAGCAGAACCTTCTACTAGACTAAAGTCAGAACTGCCTTTCTCAGCTGATTTAAGGCTAAAGAGTAAATTCTTCTTCAGCACTGATTTATAACAAGAGAATGTTTATAATGCCAAATTATTTTCAACATGGATAAGTGTGAGGTATTATATTTTGGCAATAAAAATAACAACAAGATAATGTTAGTTGGTAAATAAGAATGTAAAGGTTCAAAGATATCTGCCCATACTAATACACGCAATAAATATATGATGCAGGTTAACGAGGCTATAAAAGATAAACTGCACACTGGAAGTTCTCTAGAGGTTAGAATTGAAAAGTAAATATATTTATGCTAAATTTTCATCAAACCTTGTTAGACCACATGTGACATACTGGTCACCATATTATAAAAAGGATGCGTAGGCACTGGAGAGGGTACAAAATTATAGTACAAGTATTGCAAGATTATTACTGTCAGAAATGGATGAAAAAGAATGAGCTTCTTCTGTCTTGAACTCAGAAGGCTAATGGTTTATCTATCAACTCTTTAAAATTATAAAAGGTTCTGGTAGAACAGTCAGTGTTTCCACTTGTGGAAAAAGCAACATTTGAGGCCATCAATATAAGATAATCACGAAGAAACTAACTGGAGAACTCCAAAGAAGTTTCTTTACCTGACACTTGAGGATATGGAACTTCGAGTCACAGGATGTAGATAAAGTAAATAGCACAATGACGTTTAAGTAGGAACTATGTGAAAGAAAAGGGAATAGAGGATTGTGCTGATGTAGTTGGATGAGGAAGAATGGAAAGAAGTTCAAGTGAAACATCATATCATCATAGTTTGGTAGGGCTCAATGATTGTTTCCTAAATAAAAATAGAAAATTCAGAAGGCCTGACCATAACTGGAGAGAGAAATGATTCATGTTTCAAGTCCACTATCAATCGTCTTCAGATGAAAAAGCACTTTGATTTTTATTTGAGGTTTCCAACATTTGCCATATTTTGTGTTTGTTGCCCTGTTTTTAATGCTGTATAGTCTATGCGAAGAGGCATGTGCAGCCTCACATGAATGATAAAATTTAACACTACAAATTTTGCTAGTCTTCAGAAGCTTAGCCCATTGCACAAACCTCATCCAGAAAAGATGGTTGGGTGGCAATCCTATGTGTTTACTTGCTGAAGTAGCCTGCTTAATGTGAGGAAGGTAGCTCTCTTTTAAAATATATTTTCAGGTAAATTTGACTTCAATTTATCTATTAACTTGTTTGGTGATCAGATTCCAATTTTTCTGATTCTTTCCTCTCTAATATATTTCTTCATTAATGCTGTTCTCGGGGTGGACAAACACACTACATAATTAGAAATGAGGATGAGAAACAGTAAATATGGTGCAGTAAGGTGCTTTACTAGTACGTGTTACCGAGTCATTGTGTCAAATGGCGTGGAAACAGACCTTTTGGTCCAACTAGTCTTTCCAACCATAATCCCAAACTAAACTGGTCCCACCTGCCTGTGCTTGACCCACATACCTCCAAACACTTTTTATTCATGTACTTATCCAAATGTCTTTTATATGTTGTAACTGTATCTGCATCTGCCACTTCCCCAGGAAGTTCATTTCACACACTAACCACTCTCTGTGTTTTACAAAAAAATGCCCCCATGTCTTTTTTTAAATCCTTCTCCTCTCACCTTAAAAATATACCCCTACTCTTGACCGTAGGGAAAAGAGACCTGCCATTCACCTTATCTATACCCCTCATGTTTTATAAACCTCCTAAGGCCACCCTTGACCTCCTGTGCTCCAGTGAAACAGTTCTAGCCTATCCAGCCTCTCCTTATGACTCAAACCCTCCTTTCCCAGCAACATCCTGGTAAATCTTTTATTGAACCCTTTCCAGCTTAATGTCCTTCTATAACAGGGTGACCAGAAAAAGACTGGGGAAGTGGAGTGATGCATAGGGCGCAAGTCTTTAAATAATCAGTTTTTCAAGATCTCAATCATTCAGTGGGATGTAAGCAGATGAGTGGATTAGTGGACGGACAGATGGGTGAGAGGTCGGATGAGTGGGTAGTTAAGCCAGTGGAGCTGGGCATTCGAGTCCGGGTTGTGTTACTGCTAATCAGTCAGCTACACTAGAGATAAACATCTTAATATTTCTGAGGGAAGTATCTGAATAAGTAGCATATAACTAGCCCAAGTCTCCAGCACTGAGACATTGCAGAGGGCAGCACATCAGAAGTTTAGATTTCTAAAGGAATTACAGCAGCAGTGTAGATCAGGATATTCCCTGATGTGCATCCAGTAACCTAAGTTTAAGAGGTCTGGCAGCATCTGTGGAGGAGAAAACAGAGTTAACGTTTCGGTCAGAACTGAGGAAGGATCACGGGACCCGAAACGTTAACTCATCCTCCACAGATGCTGCCAGACCTGCTGAGCTTTTCCAGCAACTTTGTTTTTGTTCCTGATTTACAGCATCTGCAGTTCTTTTGGTTTTTTTTTTAACCTAAGTTTAATGCTCCACTGGTCACTGTACATAAAGATTGAGCCAATGGTTTTCCATTTCCAGTTATA
Organism: Ginglymostoma cirratum; assembly: GCA_024137785.1. Taxonomy (NCBI): domain Eukaryota; kingdom Metazoa; phylum Chordata; class Chondrichthyes; order Orectolobiformes; family Ginglymostomatidae; genus Ginglymostoma; species Ginglymostoma cirratum. The sequence goes on from JAHRHZ010000248.1 coordinate 62,161,426, forward strand.
GATTGTATTTAGCTTGCTATTTCTCTTTTCAACAGTTTGGTTCCCAGCATTTTCCATTCAGTTTGACACATGTTTAAAACTGGTGTCATAGTTTTATGTACTAGGGAATGGCAACCTATGCAATAGATTTGTAATTTATTACAAATAAAAGGTTTAAAAGAATAATGTTCTTGAACTGTGTCTTTAATTTTGGTTAAAATGAAGGGGTCATGTGACCTATTCGAAAGGCTGCCCAACAACTGACCTGGGTGATGTGGCTGTTAAAGACTAATTGGAGGCCCAGGTTGTTTTGCTGGAACGATGCTGTAATATGGTCATAGTTGGAGCCAATAACAGTAGTGTCTGTGTTTACCAGTGATAAGAGTATTAATCTTCAAAATTAGAGGAAAGTGTTGATAATGTTGGGGTGTAAACAGTTAAGCTTCCTGTTCTGAGGAAGGGTCACTGGACTCGAAATGTTAACTCATTTCTCTCCATAGATGTTGCCAGACCTGCTGAACTTTTCGAGCAATTTCTGTTTTTGTTTCTGATTTATAACTTAAGCTTTAAACTCTGTCCATATGTTCAGTTTGATTTTGTGGTTTTTATGTATGAATTGCCTACAGAAAATATGTTTAGTCATTAGGGAGTTTAATCTTTTATCACAGTAAATGTCTTCAAACATGAAATCTCGTTGTCATCTTGTCATACTGCTTGAGACCCCAAATCTGGATGATTCTGAACCATCCTGTCTTTACCTTCAATTCAGTAGACTCATTGTCACAGTGTTGATCTATGTACAATAATCTGTATATGATTCTTTGGTTCAATTGAATTCTTTATATACAAATAAAGCTTACTGTGTTCTGAAATTTCTATGCTTTGCATGTTTCCAAGTTATCCTAGGAAGCATTGGTCACATCAAATCATCTGCAATATATTAATTTATTAGATAAATGAACACTATACTTGCTAGATACAATGCCTTCATCACTCTTTTTTTTCTCTGGGAAGGAGACATCATTGAGATGTCATAGCTTTAACTGACAGGGTTCTCAAGTGCAATTAATTACACACTGTACTTCTAAAAATAATCTTTCGTATCAACTGCACAATCGTAACAAAAGGAAAGTGTGAGGAGTCAATTAATATTCAAGTTAATAACTGGCCTCTTGAACATTATTGTTTACTTCTGTGGCTATTAACCAGGAAACAGCCATGATTTCATCATTAAGTGAGGCGGCACGGTTGCTCAGTGGTTAGCACTGCTGCCTCACAGCACCAGAGACCTGGGTTCAATTCCACCCTCGGGCAACAGTCTGTGTGGAGTTTGCAAATTCTCCCCATGTCTGCGTGGGTTTCCTCTGGGTGCTTCAGTTTCCTCCCACAGTCCAAAGATGTGCAGGATCGGTGGTTTGGCCATGTTAAATTGCCCATAGTGCCCAGGGATATGTGGGTTAGACATAGGAAAATGTAGGGATAGGGGAATGAACCTGGATGGGATGCTGTTCGGAGGGGCAGTGTGGATTTGATAGGCCAAATGGCCTGTTTCCACGCTGTAGGGATTCTATCATTTTCTCTGATCAGTGAAGTGGTATCTCATGACGACTTATGTCTTAAGGAGAAACCCATTGTTGATAAACTTTTAGGAGAATAATGTTATTGCTCTATCAATTGATGCTGCATGCACAGCATCTGATCCCCTAAGAAAAGCCCTAATTGTTGTGAAGCACCTTAGTTAAACATAACATTACTTTGTTGCTTGGTTGGTGGGCCTGTTGCTTCTATGTCACATGATTCTGGGTTTCCCACTTCAGGCCTTGAATATATAAGTCAAAGTCTACAGTGCAGTAACAATGATGTGCTGTACTGTCAGAGGTGCTATTTTTCAGGTAAGACATAAAAGATTCTGAAGAAGAGCAGCAGAGTTATCTGCAGAGTCCTGGCCAATACATAATCCTCAGACAACATCACAAAGGCATATTATCTGTTCATTACGATACTGCTGTTTGATTGAGTTTAGACTACATATTTACTCCTACATTTCCTACAATGTAACATTGACAGAATTTCAGAAGTACTTAATTATCTGTAAAGCACTTTGAGACATCAAGTGTTCATAGAAAGCAAAATATAAGTACAATTTGTTTCTTTGTTCATTTGGCTACCAAATTCATCTTCATAAACTGTGTCACACAGCTTGGTCAGAAGGAAAGCATGTATGTAAATCAATCATGGTTGACAGTCCTACAATGAATGTGTGGAAAAGCACATTAACCTTTGCCTTGCATTTTTTTTTACTCATTTGTAAGAAGTAAGTTTCTGAGAACTAATCTGTGAGACAGTTGTCCCAATTTTGGCGCTAACCCCCAAATGTTAGTGAGGAAGACTTTGGAGTCGACAGGGCTGTTTCTGCCGTTGTCTTTTTCAGTGCCTAGTCTATGCCAGGTAATCTGTCTGGTTTCATTTCTTTGAAACTTTGTAGCGATTGGTACAACTGAGTGGCTCGTTTGGTCATTTCAGAGGGCAATTGGACGTCAACCTCATTGTTGTGGGTCTGGAGTCAAATGAAGGCCAGACCAGGTGAGGGTGGCAGATTTCCTACCGTGAAGGACATTAGTGAATCAGATGGGTTTTTCTAACAATCAACAATGATTTCATGTAGATTCTTAATTCCAGACTTTTTTCCATTATTTCAAATTCAGCCATCTGCTGGGTGGGACTCAAACCCGGGACCCAAGAACATCAGCTGGGTTTCTGGAATAATAAAATAAGTTTTGTTTCTGTAATGATAGTCTAGCAATAATACCACTAGGCCATTGCCTACACTGTTTAGCAGAATGTTGCCTGCTGTGGGGGATTTTAGCTATGAAGAAAGGTTGGATAGACTGGATTTGTTTTCACTAGAATGCAGGAGGTTGAAGGACGACCTGATAGAAGTTTATAAGATTGTGAATGGCATGGATGGAGTGGAAAGTATGAGGCTTTTTCCCAGGGTGGAGGGTCAATTCCAATTCATAAGTTCAAAGTACGGGGCGGGGTGAACCTTTTTAAAAAAAGGTGTGCGAGGCAAGTCTTTCACACAAAGGGTGGTGAATGCCTGGAACACGTTGCCAGAGGAGGTGGAGGAAGCAGACACAATAGCAGCATTCAAGCACCTGGACAAATACATGGATGGGAAAGGAATAGAGGGATATGGATCCTGGAAGTGAAAAGTATTCAGGGAGCTTTTTGACAATGCTAATTTAGATATGACAGCTTTCCCTTAGCTGACACTTGTATTTATTACTGATGGGTAACCTTCACTCCTGGATATGACCAAATCTTCAGCATCAAAGGGAACATTGTTTCCAGTATACATCTGCTATGCCATTATGACTCCACTTTTCTGTTATCATCACAACTTCTCCTTTATGGTAAATTGCCTAATACGGATTTGTTCCATGTCAAATTCCAAGGAAGTTGTTCCTCTGCTGTTTGTTCAAAATCGACTTTTATGTGAAAAGTATTGGGATGGCATTCTAGAATAGCCGTCATTGCATGAATCAGTATTGATTGTACTATAAACTCAGCAACTTGTTCAGTGAAGTTCAGTTTTAGTGACACTATCTATGGTGTTGCTATTACTCTCTCAGTGGTCCTTGTTAGTCAATAACCTAACCTCCTATCCCTTGTGTTGATGATACGTTTGCTATATTTAAGTTTGCAGCTACATATAAGAATTTCCTAACATGTCTTATGGACTCAGGCCTGTGCTCAAATTCAAGTCAAATGTGCTCTTTTTCTTTGCTGTACTTGAGAAATCAGCCAGGGAATTGTCTCGTGTCTACTGAAAGTCTACCATGGCTGATTAGTATACATATTGAGATTCCTACAGTTCCACAGTCTATAAAATGGATCTTATTGGCAACCACTAACTAAGGCTCAAGCCAGTTATTCACTTTCAAACTTCATGCTGAAATTCGGTGCATCTAAGCCATCCTATGGGTTAATGGTTACCGTGATCACATAATTTCTCACAATATGTCATGAATGACCCTAAGGTGGTTACTTTTGATCCTATAAGATGCCCAGTCTACCTCAGATGAAGGATAAGGTATCTCAAAAATTTGAGCTGTAGGTGTAGCCAGTTGTTTCATGCTGCTACCATACAGTGGCAACATTGGTAGTGTTTGCCACTAACAGGATGCTGTCATCAAGTCAAAAAGCCGATCCTACAAATAAGTAATATGGTATTCCAGTGCAGGTGGGATGTCAAACATGTGGGTCATATGTCCACAGACTGCCACATTCTGTCAAACGCTTTATCCCTTCAGCTGCTCACATAAAGCAAGTACAGACCATTTCTGACTAGCCTGCACCGGTAAATCTTTCAACATAGGATCACATCTAATGTTATACATGATACTGTATTTGGACAACATTTGTTGATTGATCCTCAATTATGCTGACAACCAGATTAGGATTAGAGCTCATAGTGTGGCACACTTACAAATAAAGGAAGTTGGATATATTAATACACAGGGCATTTTTCTTTATAGCAAGAAAGTATACGTACAGGCACTACAATAAAAAAGTACTGAAGATGCTAGAATTCTGAAACAAAAACAGAGATTGCTGGAGAAGGGTCACTGGACGGTCGACTCTGCTTCGTCTCCACGGATGCTTCCAGTCCTGCTGAGTTTCTCCAGCAATCTCTGTTTTTAGGTACAAGGCACTATGCCTGTTTCAACTCAAAAAAAGTAGATAACAGTAATTCACTGGTTCACTTCTTAAGGCAATACCCAGATAAATCAGAGTCAATCAGCCTGGTTTAAAATGTAAACAAAATCTGGCTGTTAACTGTCAATCATGATTAATGTGTGCATCCACCATGGCAATGTCCCTACTGGAACCAGTAACAATAAGTGCAGGGACTGGGAACAAAAGAGAGACTGAGGTATGCAGAGTAAGACCAGGCAAAGGGAAGTCATGGGGCTCGGGGACTGGAGGTCTGGAGTGCATTTACTTCAATGCAAGAAGTATAACAGGGTAAGACAGATGAGCTAAGAGCAAGGATTACTGCATGGAATTATGATATTATTGCCATTACAGAGACATGGTTAAAGGAGGGACAGGACTGGCAGCTTAACATTCCAGGATATTACTGTTTTAGATGGGACAGAGAGAAAACAAAAGGGTTGGGGGAGTTGCATTGCTGATTAGGGATCAGGTTACAGCTATGTTGAGGGAGGACACATCAGGGGGATCTTGCAGTGAGACATTTTGGGTGGAGTACAGGAATAGGAAAGGGTGAAATCACAATGTTGGGAGTTTTTTATAGACCTCCCAATAGCCCACGGGAGGCACAGGAGCAGATAAGTAGTCAGATACTGGAAAGGTATGAAATAAATCAGGGTAGTTGTGGTGGCTGACTTCAACTTTCCTCTTATTGACTGGTACTCCCTTAGCCAGGGGCGCTCAGATGAAGAGCAATTTGTTGGATGTGTCCAGGAGGGCTTTTTGAGACAATATATTGACAATCCAACTAGAGAGGAGGCCATACCAGACCTGGTATTAGAGAATGAGCCAGGACAGGTGATTGATGTTTTATTAGGAGAGCATTTTGGGCTTGGTGACCATAACTCCATAAATTTTCAAGTAGTCATGGACAAGGACAAGAGTGGTCCTTGGATGAGGGTGCTTAATTGGGCAAGGGCCATCCAAATTAAACAGGAACTGGGGAATGTGGAGTGAGAGCAGTTATTTGAGGGCAAATCTACATCTGGCATGTGGGAGGCTTTTAAAGAACAGTTTATTAAAGTGCAGGACATGCAAGTCTGTACAAAACCGAAGGATAGGAATGGCAAAATTCAGGAACCATGGATGACAAGGGAAATTGTAAGCTTAGTCAAAAGGAAAAAGAAGCATATGATAGATCTGGGCAGCTACAAACTGATGAAGCCCTTGAGGAATATAGAGAAATGAGGAAGGAACTTAAATGTGGAATTAGGAATACTAAAAGGGGCCATGAAATGTCTTTAGCAAACAGGGTCAAGGAGAATCCCAAGGCTTTTTATGCATATATTAGAAGAAAGTGGTATCAAGGGAAAGAGTAGGCCCACTCAAGAACAAAGGAGGGAGTTAATGCGTGGAGCCACAAGCAGTGGGGAGATCCTTAATGTGTACTTTCTATGGGGTATTCACCAAGGAAAAGGACATGAGTGATGTTGAGGTCAGGAATGAGTGTGTGAATACTCTAGAGAATGTCAATATAGTGAAGGAGGAAGTTTTAGGTATCCTAAATTGCATTAAGGAAGACAAGTACAGGAGCCAGATGAGATCTATCTCAGGTTTCTGTGAGAGGCAAGGGAAGAATTAGCTGGGGCATTACCAGATACCTTCACATCCTCTTTGACTACAGGCAAGGTTCCAGAGGACTGGAGATTATCCATTGTTATTTCCCTTGTTTAACAAAGGAAGCAGAGATAATCCAGGAAATTATAGACTGGTGAGTCTGATATCTTGGTGGGGAAGCTCTTGGAGAAGATACTGAAGGACAAGGTCTATGCATATTTGGAATAAACTGGACTAGTTAGTGACAGGTTTTATATGGAGAAAGTCAAGTGTCACCAACTTGATTGAATTTTTTAAAGAGATGACAAATATAATTGATGAGGGAAGGACTATGGATGTAATTTATGTGGACTTTAGTAAGGCATTTGATAAAGTCCCACATGGCAGCTTGGTACAAAAACTAAAATCACATGGGATTTGGGGTGGGCGGGCTAGATGGATACAAAACTGGCTTGGTCATAAAAGACAGAGTAGCGGTGGAAGGGTGTTTTTCAGAATGGAGACTGGTATCTCGTGGTGTTCCACAGGAATCAGTCTTAGGTCCTCTGCGGTTTGTAGTATATATAAATGATCTGGAGGAAATGTGGGTGGTCTGATTTAGTAAGTTTGCAGATGCCACGAAGTTTAGTGGAGTTGCTGATAGTGCCGATGATTGTGAAAGGATACAACAGGATAAAAATTGGCGGCTTGGGCGCAGAAATCACAGGTGGAGTTTAATCCAGCCATGTGCGAGGTGATGCATTTTGGAGGATCAAATTTCGATGTGAATTATACCGTTAATGGTAGAACCCTTGGGAACATTAACAATCAGACAGATCTGGGCATGCAGGTCCACAGTTCCCTAAAAGTGACAACATAGGTGGCCAAAGTGATTAAGAAGGCCTGTGGCATATTTGCCTTCAGTGGCCGGGGCATGGAATACAAGAGTTGGCAAACCATGTTGCAGCTGTGTAAAACCCTTGTTGGGCCACGTTTGTAGTATTATGTGCAGTTTAGGTTGCTTTGGAGAGAGTGCATAGAAGGTCCACCAGGATGTTGCCCAGTCTTAAGGGCATTGGCTATGAAGAAAGGTTAAAAAGACTAGGATTGTTTTCACTGGAAAGATGGCACTGAGAGGAGACCTGATAGAGGTCTACAAAATTATGAGAGGCATAGATAGGGTGCATTGTCAGAAACTTTTTCCCACAGTTGGAGTTTCAATTACAAGGGGGCACAGGTTCAAGGTGACAAGTGGGAAAGTTTTCAGGAGACGTGCAAGGAAAGTTTTTCATGCAGAGAGTGGTAGGAGCCTGGACTGCACTGCCAGAAGAGGTGGTGAAAGCAGGCACATTGGCGGTATTTAAGATGTATTTGGATGGCTACATGAATAGGGATATGGACCAAATATGGGCAGAAGGTTTGTTTTTTAATTTAGTTAGGGCATGATGAGCTGCACAGGCTTAGAGTGCTGAAAGGGCTGTTCCTGTGCTGTACTTCTCTCTTTTTTTGTTCTTTTGTGCCAATCAGAATCCACTTGCCAACAATTAACTTTGTCTTCACATGCCATAAAAATGCTAGTTTTCCCTTTAAATTGGTATTATTGTGAAATTTTGTGATACGTGCAAGATGAAAAGCTTCAACAAAATGTCTTTGTCTTTATTTCAACATTATATGCTACAGCAATATACTACAGAACAATGGTTTTATGCAGAGCTATAGCACCATGCTATGGCATACAACATCCTGATGAGATTGTAGAAGAGTAGACTTGAGTGTTGAATTTTTTTCAAGCTTTTAAAAGCAAGGAAGGTAAAGAAGGTAACAAAAAAAAAGTCTGAAGAGAATTCCCGCATAATTGTAGAGATAAAAGGTACTGCAGATGCTGGAGAATCCGAGATAACAAGCATGGGGCTGGATGAACACAGCAGGCCACGCAGCATCATAGGAGCAGGAAAACTTGACGTTTCGGGCCTAAACCCTTCATCAGAAATGGGGGAGGGGAAGAGGGTTCTGAAATAAATAGGGAGAGAGGGGGAGGCGGATAGAGGATGGATAGAGGAGAGGATAGGTGGAGAGGAGGCAGACAAGTCGAAGAGGTGGGGATGGAGCCAGTAAAGGTGAGTGTAGGTAGGGGGGTAGGGAGGAGATAGGTCAGTCCAGGGAGGACGGACAGGTCAAGGGGGCGGGATGATGTTAGTAGATAGGAGATGGGGGTGTGGCTTGGGGTGAGAGGAAAAACCCCGAAACGTCAAGTTTTCCTGCTCCTATGATGCTGCTTGACCTGCTGTGTTCATCCAGCCCCATGCTTGTTATCTCGGATTCTCCAGCATCTGCAGTACCTCTTATCTCCCGCATAATTGTATTTGACCAAATGTTACTTTTAGGGGATCAAAGCATAACACTCTCATGTGACAAATGTCCTTTTGTTTTAATTGATGTGAACCTGTTTAAGTTATTGGGTTAAAAATTGTGTTCAAATAGCAATCAGAGTTGTCACAAATGTAGGAAATGCTTATTGAAGTGATTGCAAGCAGTAATTTCTAAACTCCAATAATTGGAATAATTAGACTTTGGATGATGTAACAGAGGAAGTGGCAAACATGTCATACCATGCATAAGGCAAGTGGAAATTAAAGGAGATTTGGGGGAAACGCTCACAAGCAAATTGAGGTGAAATTTTGGAGTGATTTGAAGGAAAGGTTGAAGACCAAATGAACTTGATAGGGCATAACGAACACGTTGAACTTGGACCTAGACAAGGATGGCAGGTATGTCAGATTTTTGTGTGAGTGAATTCTGACCATTAATTATCTGAAATGTTTGATGGATCAAGGCTGTTAGTGAGATTATTTGAATAAACAGTTCTGAAAGTGAAGAAGGCAAGGCCAGAATCTGAGTAGTAGTCAAGAAGAAGACATTCTGGAGAATCACGGCTGTTTTGACAGCAGAATAGATATTAGGTATCAATTCGGCTCAAGGACAAACAGTACTTCATCCAGAAGTAAAATGAATGTTCCCTAACCATAAATTCATATAGATTGCAAAGTTTCATAATCAAATACACATAGGTACACTCAAGATTAACAATTGTAAAACTCTCATTTGTACATATGTGTTGAATTATTTGTGTAGGAAATGCATAAAACAACAGAAGTAGCTAAAGGAAATTTAAAATTATAAAAAGTCATTATGTGACGTGGTTATCAGATTTTCTTATATTTCAAAGGTTATCTAGTGTCTCTCTTCCCCTTCCCTGGTCACTATAGTTTTTATTTAAAATGTGGTAGTTGGTGGCAAGGTCACCATTTATTGCTTATTACCAATTGTCCTTGAGAAGGTGATTGTGAGTCATATTTAGCTAGATACACCCACATTACTGTTACAAGTCAGGAGTTCCAGGATTTTGACCCAGCAGTGATGAAGGAACATTTAATAATATTTCGCAAGTCAGGATTCTGTGCAATTGAAAGGAGATCTATGGCTACTACTCATTTTCTTCTAGGCAGTATAGATTGTGGGTTTGGAAGGTGCTGTCAAAGAATTGATAAATTGATATCAATTGACACTTTATAAGAATACTTTTCTGAAACTTAATATTCATGTACAATATCTTTTCCCAGTCCTTTGCAAAGATTTTGACATATTCAGCTAATTAGACTGTCATATCATACCTGGCAATAGCTGCCAGGGAGAATCATTTTTAATTGTATTCTAGAAAATGTCTTGTTTGATAAGTGTGGCAGTTCTATCTAAATAATGGAAAGCTTTGATATAAAAGGAAAAGGATTCTACTTAAAGCCAGGATTGTTAAAGCCTCAGATTTCAAGATAATATCATGGAGAGATACAAATGCAAGTGTCGCTTTGTAAAGAGAAGATGAAAGAAAAGATGGCACAGGCCCTTTTTTGCATTATATTATGTTAATCCAAACTAATATAACATTCATAATATTAATATTTAAAGTGACAGACTTTAGAACAAAGACTGTAACTTCAATAATAGTGTATTTCCAAGAGCAAATAAAAATCTTCTTATTAGTTTGAATGCCCTTCACGGAAGGAATGTACCATCCTTACCCGATCTGGCCGACATGTGACTCCAGACCCACAGCAAATAGGTTGACTCTTAACTGTCCCCTGGGTATTTGGGGATGGCAATAAATGCTGCCTAGCCAGCGACATCCCCATCCCATGAATGAATATAGAAAAACATTTTTGTGGGTAAAATCAAAACTTCTACAATCATGTGGGGCTTCTTGGCCTGTGCAACCTGATAGATCACGTCAAAAGATGCTGTTTCAACTTTTGGAGATGTTTACACTCCTGCTAATGTAAAATTGGTTCAGTAAAAACTTCTCATTCCAACATTTGAAAGTGATTGTGTTTCCCAATGTCAATCCTTCGAGCCATTTCCAAGTGTCACTTAAGTTTATTTGGCTTTATGCTTTCACTGGGAAGCACCTTTAGGCAATGGAGGCATATCAGCCTTTCTTTGGATCTCACTGAAACATTCACGAACCTGTGCTCAGGGAAATCATTATCATCATATCTACAAATATGTTCCCTACCTTCTTGATTCTCATGGTGAGGTGATAGCCTAGTGGTATTATCACTGGACTGTTAGTCCAGAGACCCAAATAATGTTCTGGGTACTTGGGTTCAAATCCCACTGCAGCAGATGGTGGAATTTGAATTCAATAAATGTCTGGAATTAATAATCTAATGATGACCATGAATCCATTGTCGATTTTTCAGAAAAACCCATCTGGTTCACTAATGCCCTTTAGGGAAGGAAACTGCTATCCTTATCTGGTCTGACCTACCTGTGACTCCAGACCCACAGCAATGTGGTTGACTCTGGGCAATACATGCTGCCTAGTCAGCCAAGACCCTTATCCCATGAATGAATAAAGAAAAAAAAAATCCAGAGGAGTCACAAGATTGACTGAAGATGGTATGCCTGCTAAGGAAATGCTTCATGGCGTAACCTGGAAGTAATCCCAACAGTTCAGTCCTCACCTTAAGGTGAAAGGTGTTTGTGAAGATTGTGACATAGTCACACTCACACTCCCTCCCACTTATTCACATTTTTTTCTGTTACACTCAACAACAGCCATACTAGATCAGTGAGCAGGTCTTGGGCATTGGTGGGGTGTAGTTGGTGGAGTGGTTATAGAATCATACAGTGCAGATGACACGAATATTGGTGGAGTAGCAGACAGTGAAGGGGACTGTCAGAGATTACAGCAGTATATGGATAGATTGGAGAGTTGGGCAGATAAATGGTGGATGGAATTCAATCCAGGCAAATGCGAGGTGATGCATTTTGGAAGATCTAATTCAAGAGCAAACTATACAGTAAATGGAAAAGTCCTGGGGAAGATTGATGTACAGAGAGATACGGGTGTTCAGGTCCATTGTTCCCTGAAGGTGGCAACGCAGGTCAATAGAGTGGTCAAGAAGGCATACGGCATGCTTTCCTTCATCAGACGGGGTATAGAGTACAAGAGTCGGCAGGTCATATTACAGTTGTATAGGACTTTGGTTCGGCCACATTTAGAGTACTGCGTACAGTTCTGGTTGCCACATTACCAAAAGGATGTGGATGCTTTGGACAGGGTGCAGAGGAGGTTTACCAGGATGTTGCCTGGTATGGAGGGTGCTAGCTATGAAGAAAGGTTGAGTAGACTAGGATTATTTTCATTAGAAAGACGGAGATTGAGGGGGGACCTGATTGAGGTCTAAAAAATCATGAGGGGTATAGACAAGGTGGATAGCAAGAAGCTTTTTCCCAGGGTGGGGGACTCAATTACTAGGGGTCATGAGTTCAAAGTGAGAGGAGGAAAGTTTAAGGGAGATATGCGTGGAAAGTTCTTTATGCAGAGGGTGGTGGGTGCCTGGAACATGTTGCCAGCGGAGGTGGTAGACGCAGACACGTTAGTGTCTTTTAAGATGTATCTGGACAGGTACGTGGATGGACAGGGAGCAAAGGGATACAGACCCTTAGAAAATAGATGACAGGTTTAGACAGAGGATCTCGATCGGCGCAGGCTTGGAGGGCCGAAGGGCCTGTTCCTGTGCTCTAATTTTCTTTGTTCTTTGTTCTTTGTTGTTTGTTCCTACAGCGCAGAGACAAGCCCTTCAGCCCAAACTGGTCCGTGCCGAGCAAAAAGTCCATCCACGCTAACCCCATTTCCCTGCACTTCGCCCATATCCTTCTAACCTTTCCCATCCACGTATTCGCCCAAATGCCTTTTAAATGTTATTAATGTACCCGCCTCAACCACTCCCACTGGCAGCTCATTCCATATGCGTACCACTCTGTGTAAAAAAAGTTGTCCCTCAGGTTCCCGTGTATTCTTTCCCCTCTTAGCTTAAACTGATGCCCTCTAGTCCTCGATTCCCCAACCTTGGGAAAAAGACTGAATGTATTCACCCTTTCCATGCCTCTCATGATCTTATACACTTCTATAAGATCTCCCCTCCGTCTCCTACGCTCTAAAGAAAAAAAGTCGTTGCATGTCCAACATCCCCCTATAACTCAGTCCCTTGAGTCCTGGCAACAGCCTTGTAAATTACTTCTGCACTCTTTCCACTTTAATGACATCCTTCCTATAATAAGGTGACCGAAGCTGAATACAATACTCCAAGTGCAGCCTCACCAACATCCTGTACAACTGCAACATAACTTCGCAACTTCTGTACTTAATGTTCTGACTGATGAAGGCCAGTGTGCCAAAAGCCTTCTTCACTGCCCTGTCTGCCTGTGACTCCCTTTCAGAGAACCGTGCACCTGAACTCCAAGGTTCCTCTTGTCAACTACCCTCCTGAAGGCCCTACCATTCACGACGAAACTCCTACCCTGATTTGACATTCCAAAATGCAATATCTCACACTTAACTATATTAAACTCCATTTGCCATTTATGGCCCACTTCCCCAGCTGATCAAGATCCTGCTCCAATTTCTGATAGCCTTCCTCATTCTCCACCGATACCGCCTATTTTAGTGCCATCCGCAAACTTACTAATCACACCTTGTACATTCTCATCCAAGTCATCGATATAGATAACAAACAGCAATGGGCCCAGTATGGACTCCTGAGGCACACCACTAGTCGCAGGACTCCAGTCCAACAAGCATCCTTTCACTGTTACTCTGTGCTTCCTACCATCAAGCCAATTGTGTATCTAACCTTCCAGAGCAGCCTACCATGTGGAACCTTATCGAAGGCCTTACTGAAATCCATATAGACTACATCTACCGCCGTGCCGCCGTCAACCTTCCTGGTCACATCATCAAAGAACTCGAACAAATTTTTTGAGGCATTATCTTCCATGCTTGAAGCCATACTGACTACTCCTAATCAAACCCTGTCTTTCTAAATGCATGTATATCTTATCCCTCAGAATCTTCAAGTAACTTACCTACCACAGATGTTGGGCTTATTGATCTATAATACCCAGGCTTTACTTTGCAGCCCTTCTTGAATAAGGGCACAACATTCACTGCCTTCCAGTCTCCTGGGACCTCACCCATGGCTAATGATGATGCAAATATATCAGCCAGGGCCCCCACAATTTCTTCTCTAGCCTCTAACAGGGTTCTTGGACATATCTGGTCAGGACCAGGAAATTTATCCATCTTCATACATTCTAATACTTCCAACACCACCTCTACTATGATATGGGCTGTCCCCAAGATATCACCACTAACTTCCCCAAGTTCCCAAGTCTTCATGGCTTTCTCCACAGTAGACACTGAGGAGAAATATTCATTAAGGACCTCGCCCATCTCCTGTAGTTCCACACATACATGTCCACTTTAGTCCTTGAGGGGTCCTATTCTCTCTAATTATTCTTTTTCCTTAGTATACTTAAAGAATCTCTTTGGATTCACCCTAATCTTACCAGCCAAAGCTATCTTGTATCTCCTTTTCACCCTCCTGATTTCTTTCTTAACTCGTGTATCCCCTGTATACCTCCAGGGATTCCCTTGATCTCAGCTGCCTGCTCCTGAGCCATGCGTCCTTTTTTCTGGTCAAAGCCTCAATATCTCTTGTCATCCAGGGTCCCTTACTCCTGCTAACCTTGCCCTTCACCCTGACATAAACATATATACTTTGAACTCTAGCTATTACACTTTTAAAGCCTCCCACTTCCCAGACATCCCTTTGCCTGCAAACAAACTACTGCCTGCAAGTTCCTGTCTAATTCCATCAAAATTCACCCTGTGCCAATTTAGAACTTGAACCTGTGGACCAGTTTTGTCCTTCTCCGTAACTATTTTAAAATTAATAGAACTATGGTCACTGCTCCCAAAGTGCTCCCCCACTGTCACCTCAGTCACCTGTCCTGCCCTATTTCCCAAGAGTAGATAGAGTCTTGCCCCTTCCTGAGTAGGACCCTCTATATACTGCTTGAGGAAAGTTTTAACAAATTCCACCCCATCTATGTCCTGAACACTATGGCATTCCCAGTCTATGTTAGGAAAATTAAAATCCCCCAGTATGACAACCCTATTTCTCCTACAAGTCTCTGAAATCTCCCTGCATATTTGTTCCTCTAATTCCTATTGACTGTTTTGGGTCCTGTAGTACAATCTCAATAATGTCACTATTCACTTCTTAATTCTTAGCCTCACTAGATGATCCCTCAGTTATTTCATCTCTGATTAGTGCTCTGATACTGCCCTTAATCAAAAATGCAACTCCTCTTCCCTCTTTCCTCCACCTCTGTCCTGCCTAAATCACCGATACCCTAGCACATTAAGCTGCCAGTCCTGTCCCTCCCTTAGCCATGTTTCTATAATGACTGTAATATCCCAGCCCCATGTGCCTATCCATACCTTGAGTTCATCGGCCTTACCTGTTGGCTCTTTTGGGTTGAAATAGATGTCATTCAATCCAACAGGCATTCCTCGCTCCCTGTCCTGTTCCAACCTGAACTTGTCTATTGAGATAACAAAGTGTAGAGCTGAATGAACACAGCAGGCCAAGCAGCATCAGAGGAGCAGAAAGGCTGACATTTCGGGCCTAGACCCTTCTTCAGAAATGGGGGAGGGGAAGGGGGTTCTGAAATAAATAGAGAGAGAGGGGGAGGCGGATAGAAGATGGATAGAGAAGAAGATAGGTGGAGAGGAGACAGACAGGTCAAAGAGGCGGGGATGGAGCCAGTAAAGGTGAGTGTAGGTGGGGAGTTAGGGAGAAGATAGGTCAGTCCATGGAGGACGGACAGGTCAAGGGGGCGGGATGAGGTTAGTAGGTAGGAGATGGGGGTGGGGCTTGAGGTAGGAGGAGATAGGTGGGAGGAAGGACAAGTTAGGGAGGCGGGGACAAGCTGGGCTGGTTTGGGATGTGGTAGGGGGAGGGGAGATTTTGAAGCTTGTGAAGTCCACATTAATACCATTGGGCTGCAGGGTTCCCAAGCGGAATATGAGGTGCTGTTCCTGCAACCTTTGGGTGGCATCATTGTGGCACTGCAGGAGGCCCAGGATGGACATGTCATCTGAGGAATGGGAGGGGGAGTTGAAATGGTTCGCGACTGGGAGGTGCAGTTGTTTAGTGTGAACCGAGCGTAGGTGTTCTGCAAAGCGGTCCCCAAGCCTCCGCTTGTTTTCCCCGATGAAGAGGAGGCCACAACAGGAACAGCGGATACAGTATACAGATCTTGCTATTTCTATTTACTGTATCTCCTACCAGCCTTGTACTTGCCTCCCTGCTGATGACGATACCACCCCCTCCCAATCTAGTTTAAACCCTCCCTTGCAGCACTTGCAAATCTGCTCACCAGGATACTGGTCCCCCTTAAATTCAGGTGCAGCCCGTCTCTCTTAATCAGGTCACCTCTGCCCCAGAAAAGTTCCCAATGATCCAGGAATCTGAATCCCTGCCCCCTGCACCAATCCTTTAGCCATACATTCATCTGCCATATCTTACTGTTCTTAAGTGCTTGAGATTGGGGTAAGTGTATTGAGATGGATAGGAAACTGACTGGCAGGGAGGAAACAGAGTAGGAATTAATAGGTCCTTTTCAACTTGGCAGGCAGTAACTAGTGGGGTGTCGCAAGAATCACTGCTGGGACCCCAGCTATTCACAATATACATTAATAATTTGGATGAGGGAACAAAATGTAACATCTCCAAGTTTGCAGATGTACCAGGTTGGCTTGGAGGGTGAACTGTGACGAGGATGCAGAGATCCTTCAGCATGATCTCGACTGGTTGAGTGAGTGGACAAATCAATGGCAGATGCAGTAAATTTGGATAAATGTGAGGTTATTCACATCAGAAGCAAAAACAAGAGGGCAGATTACTACCTGAATGGCTGTAAATTGGGAGAGGGGAGTGCACAGTGGGACCTGGGTGTCCTTGTGCACCAATCCCCGAAGGTCAGCATGCAGATGCAGCAGGTAGTAAAGAAGGCAAATGGTATGTTGGCCTCCACTGTGAGAGGTTTCAATACAGGAGCAGTAAGGCCACACCTAAAATATTGTGTGCACTTTTGGTCTCCTTTTCTGATGAAGGTTGCTCTTGCTTTCGAGGGATTGAAGCGAAGGTTTACCAGGCTGTTTCCAGGAATGGCAAGTCTGACGTATGAGGAGAGATTGACTAGGTTGGGATTGTTTTTGATGGAGTTCAGATGAATGACTGGGATCTCATAGAGACTTATAACATTCTAACAGGCCTGGACAGGGTAGATGCAGGGAGGATTTTCCCAATGGTGGGTGTGTCCAGAACCAGGGGTCACAGTATGAGGATTTGGGGTAGACCACTTAGGACGGAGATGAGGAGACATTTCTTCACCCAAAGAGTGGTGAGCCTGTGGAATTCATTACCACAGAAAGTAGTTGATGCCAAAACATTGACTGTGTTCAAGAGGTGGCTCGACCTAGCACTTGGGGTGAATGGGATCAAAGGTTATGGGGAGAAAGCAGGATTAGGCTATCGAGTTGGACGATCAGCCATGATCGTGAAGAATGGCGGAGCAGGCTCGAAGGACCGAATGGCGTCCTCCTGCTCCTATATTTTAAATTTCTATGTTTCTATGTTACTTTCATTAGCATATGGCATTGGAAGTAATCCGGAGACTATCGCTGTCAAAGTCCTGGTTTTTAATTTTTTTTTCTAGCTCTGTATAATCACTCTGCAGGCCCGCATTCCTATTTCTACCTATGTCATTTGTGCCAACATGCACAATGACTTCTGGCTGCTCACCCTCTCCCTTGAGAACGTTCTGCAGCTGCTCTGAGACATCCCGGACCCTGGCACCTGGGAAGCAACACACCATCCTGGATTCCCTTCCCCAGCCACAGAATCTCCTGTCTGTCCCTCTAACTATCGAGTCTCCCATCACGATCATCCTGTATACCATTACCCTTTCCCACTGTGCCCCAGAACCAGTCGTAGTGCCACTGACCTGGCTACCGCTGCTTTCCCCTGAACAGTCAACCCCCCCAAACCCCCCTCCTGTAGGATGTGGGAGGTAAGGGTCACCACTAGTGTCCCTGCTGACTTCATCTGTGAGAAGTGCACCCAACTCCAGCTCCTTGGAAACCGCGTTAGGGAACGGGAACTGGAGCTGGAGCTGGATGAACTTCGGATCATTCGGGAGGCTGAGGGGGTGATTGAGAGGAGTTACAGGGAGGTAGTCACATCTCAGGTACAGGAAAAAAGTAGATGGGTTACAGTCAGGGGACGGAAAGGGAACAGGCAGACAGTGCGGGGATCCCCTGCGGCCGTTCCCCTCAATAACAGGTATACCGTTTTGGATTCTGTTGAGGGGGACGACTTACCAGGGGTAAGCCATGGGGTACAGTTCTCTGGCGCAGAGTCTGTCCCTGTTGCTCAGAAGGGAAGGGGGAAGAGGAGGAGAGCATTAGTCATTGGGGATTCCATAGTTAGGGGGACAGATAGGAGATTCTGTGGGAACGAGAGAGACTCACGGTTGGTGTGTAGCCTCCCAGGTGCCAGGGTCCGTGATGTCTTGGATCGTGTCTTTGGGGTCCTGAAGGGAGAGGGTGACCAGCCCCAAGTCGTGGTCCACATAGGTACCAATGACATAGGTAGAAAGAGGGATAGGGTGGTAAGGCAGGATTTCAGGGAGCTAGCGTGGAAGACGAGAGCTAGAACAAACAGAGTTGTTATCTCTGGTTTGTTACCCGTGCTACGTGATAGCGAGATAAAGAACAGGGAGAGGTATCAGCTGAACACGTGGCTGCAGGGATGGTGCAGGAGGGAGGCTTTCAGGTATATGGATAACTGGGGCTCATTCTGGGGAAGGTGGGACCTCTACAAACAGGACGGTCTTCACTTGAACCAGAGGGGTACTAATGTCCTGGGTGGGAAATTTGCTAGTGCTATTCGGGTGGATTTAAACTAGCTCAGCAGGGGCATGGGAACCTGTGATGTAGTTCCAGTACACAGGAGGATGAGAGAAGGGAGGACATGGACAGGATTTCACCATCACAGGAGTGTGCTGGCAGACAGCAAGCTGGTTTGAAGTGTGTCTGCTTCAACGCCAGGAGTATCCGGAATAAGGTAGGTGAGCTTGCAGCATGGATAGGTACCTGGGACTTCGATGTTGTGGCTATTTCAGAGACGTGGATAGAGCAGGGTCAGGAATGGATATTGCAGGTTCCAGGGTTTAGGTCTTTCATAAAGATCAGGGAAGGTGGTAAAAGAGGGGGAGGTGTAGCTTTGTTAGTCAAGGACAGTATAACGGTGGCTGAAAGAACTTTTGACGAGGACTCGTCTACTGAGGTGGTATGGGCTGAGGTCAGAAACAGGAGAGGAGAGGTCACACTGCTGGGAGTTTTTTATAAGCCTCCGCAAAGTTCCAGGGATGTGGAGGAGAGGATCGGCAAAACGATTCTGGGCAGGAGTGAAAGGAACAAGGTGGTCATTATGGCACACTTTAACTTCCCAACATTGACTGGAAATGCTATAACTCTAGTACGTCGGATGGATCAGTTTTTGTCCAATGTGTGCAGGAGGGTTTCCTGACACAGTATGTCGAAGGGCGGACAAGAGGGGAGGCCACACTGGATCTGGTACTTGGTAATGAACCAGGCCAGGTGTTTGATTTGGTGGTAGGTGAGCACTTTGGAGAGAGTGACTGTAATTCAGTTACGTTTAGTTTAGCGATGGAAAGGGATATGAACGTGACACTGGGCAAGAGTTATAGATGGGGGAAAGGCAATTATAATGCGATTCGGCAAGACTTAGGAGGGATAGAATGGGGTAGCAAAATGCAGGGGATGGGGACAATCGAAATGTGGAGCTGGTTTAAGGAACAGATATTGCGTGTCCTTGATAGGTATGTCCCTGTCAGGCAGGGAGGAAGTGATAAGGTAGGGGAACCTTGGTTTACAAAAGAAATTGTATCTCTCGTTAAGCGGAAGAGGGAGGCTTCTGTGACATTGAGACAAGATGGTTCAGATGAGGCGATGGAGAGTTACAGATTAGCTAGGAAGGATTTAAAGAGAGAGTTAAGAAGAGCAAGGAGGGGACACGAGCAGTCATTAGCAGGTAGAATTAAGGAGAACCCTAAAGCTTTCTATAGGTATGTGGGGAATAAAAGGATGACTAGGGTAAGAATAGGGCCAGTCAAAGACAGAAGTGGGAAGTTGTGTGTGGACCCTGTGGAGATCGGAGAGGTGCTAAACAAATATTTCTCGTCTGTTTTCACTCAGGAAAAGGAGAATATTGTAGAGGAGAAGACTGAGATACGGGCTATTAGACTTGAAAGGATTGAGGTTAGTAAGGAGGAGGTGTTATCAATCCTAGAAGGTGTGAAGGTAGATAAATCCCCTGGGCCGGATGGGATTTTTCTGAGGATTCTCTGGGAAGCTAGGGAGGAGATGGCGGAGCCTTTGGCCTTGATCTTTGAGTCGTCATTGTCTACAGGTTTAGTACCAGAGGACTGGAGGATTGCAAATGTTGTGCCCTTGTTCAAGAAGGGCAGTAGAGATGACCAAGGTAATTATAGACCAGTGAGCCTTACATCTGTTGTAGGAAAAGTTTTGGAAAGGATTATAAGAGATAGGATTTATAATCATCTAGCAAGCAACAATTTGATTGGAGATAGTCAACATGGATTCGTCAAGGGCAGGTCGTGTCTCACAAACCTCATTGAGTTTTTTGAGAAGGTGACCAAGCATGTGGATGAGGGTAGGGCAGTTGACGTGGTGTACATGGACTTCAGTAAAGCCTTTGATAAGGTTCCACATGGTAGGCTATTGGAGAAAATGCGGAGGCATGGGATTGAGGGAGATTTAGCAGTTTGGATTAGAAACTGGCTTTCTGAAAGAAGCCAAAGAGTGGTGGTTGATGGAAAATATTCAGCCTGCAGTCCGGTTACTAGTGGTGTGCCACAAGGATCTGTTTTGGGACCACTGCTGTTTGTCATTTTTATAAATGACTTGGA